>JASVEL010000814.1:0-313318 GCA_032618575.1 Nicotiana noctiflora | reverse complement strand
TAATATAAAAATTATGTCAACAAGCACATGCAACAAAACTAAAGTAAAAGATCAAATGTATGCCACAAACACTCCAACGGTATAAAAAAACCAAACCAAAACAAAGCACATCATCATGGCTAATTCTATTTTCCATTAATTTGAATTTCGTTCCATTGATCCTTAAATATGATCATTCCTTAAAGGTGGTATAGGAAATAATAGGGTAAGGGACTTAGGTAAAGGAAAGGGTATAGATTAGGGAAAATAATATTTTATATCCGCTTTCAAAATAGTAGTGAAATATATATACATTATGTATGTTATATTAATCTACACAAATAGATAATTACTCATTTAACAAGCGTCGACAGTCTATGGTTGTGCATTCGATTTATCGATTCGATTTTGGCCCTTATCGATAATTACTTATCGATTATCGTTTTTTACAAATACTTATCGTTATCGTTTCGATTCTTTCTATTTCGATTTCGATAACAAATAATCGATTCGATTTATCGATAAATTGATTCGAATGCGTACCCATTCACTAAACTTCGTATAACATTTGTTTCCTTTTAATTGTAAAAATAGGCCAAGATATCGTTGTCATTGTCACTCCAATGTTGTGAAGACAAAAGATAATCCAAACGGAAATACAGATAAAGAAACAAACCTAATAGCTAAGGCTGTTCAATTATTGAGTGACAAAGTGGCCAACCTCCCTACCCTCCAACCCATGCCCAAAAAAGAACTTTTACTATTTATTAATGTTTTTCTTAATAATTAAGCTGTTTGGGTCAGCCTAATTAATTTGGTATGTATCCGTTACTAGTATTCACCAGGTAGGAGGAGTAGAGGAAGAAAAGTCAAAAAACGACAAAAAGAAAGGGGAAATCCAGCAAGCAACAAAGAACCAGATTCTGAAATAGTTGGCTAATTTAAAAGGATCACCATCTTATTTTGTATTCTAGAGAGAGAGAGTGAGAGATTCTAGAGAGAGAGAGAGTGAGAGAGAGGACAAAAAGGGTAGCTGAAGGTGGAGGTAGCTCATCTTTTTCTTCTTGCAGTTGCCTTTTGAGTTTTCGTTTCAGCTTTCTGAAAGGTTTTTATGGAAGACCTAAAACGTCATCTGAGGTATGGTACACGTACATGAGTTCTTTCTTTTAGAATTAATTTACTTTTCTGGGTCGATTTCTTAGGATTAAATTCTGCATACTTCTCATGCTAATTTTGGGGATAAAAATGTCACCTTTTTTCAAAATACACTTTATGGGAATTTCTAATCTTTCTTCTCCCTTTCTGGTTAAGGATATTTCTTCTTCAAAAAACCCTTCCCCTTGTTTTCTCAACTCACTGTGTGTATGCGTGTTTTCTGTATGGTGTGAGACTTGGTAGTGAAAATTGTGGGTCTGTATATCTTTTATTTTTTTGAATTTTGAATGGTTGTTTGTTTTTAATTTTTTTTTTTGGGGGCTATTGTATAATTTCTAAAATATTCTTTGTCCGTTACATTCTTCGTAACTGTCAAAGTAAACATACTTCATCCTTAAACCCTGTAATATTAGTGATAAAGTATCTCTCTTTCTCTGTCGTCTTCCTTGTGCAGTTGTGCGTCTTTTGCTTTTCCTATCACCATCTTGTAAAATCTCGAAATCAAACAGGAAAATGGACATCAAGTGTGAATAATTCTCATTATCTTGGGAGGTTGCAAAGCAGCTAAAGGAATTAAAACAAAGAAAAAGAAAGAGTATTATGATATCATTTGGATGATAAATAACCTGATTTTCTGCTTGTTATGTTTCGTTGCTAGTGATAAATTTACCCTTTAGTTTGATTCCTTCTAGTTCTTGACGGTTGAATTTGAAAGTCAACTCAAGGAATGGAATATCAAGTAGAGAAATTAAAGAGACCATAAAAATCACTTTCCTGTTTGCACCCACCACCCCCACTCCCATTTGTTTTTGTGGAAAAATGAAGATAGAGAGGGCAGATTTCCACTTTTATATGGTGAATAATTTTCTACTTTCTTGATCACCTTATAGCAGCTGAAAGTCTAAAGTCGAATTTAAACTTACGGAATATCTTCTCTAACTGATAGCAATTTACTTAAAATGCTTATGAAGGGACAGACAGCCAAGTAAATTGAAGATTTTGCAAAATTTTCAAGTATTCTGTTAGGTGTCATTGCCTTGTCCTCGACATGCATTGAAATTCCTCCATCTGGATTTCGTTCTAGAATATTTCTGTTCAGTATAATAAGAAATTATGCAAATTCATGTGTGCACTTTTAGTATTATCAGATGTTGCTTTGCCGATGGATGTGTTCAATTAAGTTTATTTTCCTTTTCTTCAGGTTGACACAGTAATATGCTAGAAACATGGGTAAAAAAGGCAGTTGGTTTTATGCCCTCAGAAGGATTTTTGCATGCAACTCCGGGAAGAAGCTTACCTATGTAAGTTTATAAAAATCCGATTCCTTTGAACTTGATATTCTCATATCATTTATTTATCTACCAGAAGATGCTAGCTCATAAGAAACAAACTGAGTTCGGCGATTGATTCAGTTGCCCTTTTTTTCCGCCTAACTTCTAAAACTAGTTGAAATCCTGTTTTATAAAATGGTTCATGATTGCCTTCAATATTACTGAATAGATCATATCAGGACTAGGGGAAGAACTTGCAGGATATCTGTGGTTCAAACATTGTAATACAATTCTTACTTAAACTGGATCATTGTTACAGGGATCAGCGAACAAAAATGCTAAGGAAAAGAAGAAGGCCCGTAGAATACTGAGGCATGGAGAGTTCAAATCATTCCTCTTCAGAGAACCAAGCAGTATTGAGAAAATACTGGGGGAAGTTGATGATCAGAAACTACTTGTTAAGCCTCCTGCTTCTGAACAATCTGGCATTCCATCTGCATTCCCTGTGAGACCAACTTCCCCGAGAATCAGTTCACCTAGAGCTGCATCTCCTCAAAGTTCTTATCGGGCTGCATCTCCTAGTGCTACTTCTCCAAGGATCGCCTCTCCAAGAGCAGCTTCTCCAAGGACTACCTCTCCTAGGGCAGCTTCTCCAAGGGCTACCTCTCCTAGGGCAGCTTCTCCAAAGGCTACCAATGGGGCAGCTTCTCCAAAGGCTACCTCTCATAGGGCAGCTTCTCATAAGGCTACCTCTCATTGGGCAGCTTCTCAAAAGGCTACCTCTCATAGGGCAGCTTCTCCAGAGGCTACCTCTCATAGGGCAGCTTCTCCAGAGGCTATCTCTCCTAGGGCAGCTTCTCCAAAGGCTATCTCTCCTAGGGCAGCTTCTCCAACGGCTACCTCTCCTAAGGCAGCTTCTCCGAGGGTCTCTTCTCCTAGAGCTACTTATCCTGAAGTGAGTAGGAACCACAAAGAGATTAGCTATGCTAACAGACTAGAACCAACTTTGACGCTCCATCTTGCAGCAACCAAGATACAGGGAGCCTACAGACGGCACATGGTAAGGTTCAAGATAACTCCCTCACGCAATGTTTGGCTGAAAATAGCATTTAACAATATAGCTTAATTTTTGTGAGCTAGCTAGATCTTGAGTGATAAGTTATGAGTCAAGTTATTGCAAACTCGTGATATAACTTTAGTTAGCCTGCCAAGTAATCGTTTGATTCGTTTCCATGTCTGCTGCAACTATTTAACTTTGACAAAGACAAGCATCAAAATGAAAGAGTGAATTATATGTGATAAGCTTTGTGCTCCGTTAAATGCTTGTGGCTCTCTTAGTCTAAGATTTGGGTGCTTTTTCTCTGGAGAAATTCCGTACTGTATGTTACAGAAACTGGTAACAGGGAAACAAAGTTCCAGCCCTCTGATTAAAGCGTGTATGAGTTTCATGGTTTCAGGCTCACTTCTACCTACGAAGTTAGTTTCTACCACGATTGGTCTTATTACTGTAGTTCCACTTGATCTGCAGAAATCCGTTGATCTTTGTCATTGAATATTTACTTTATGATAGTTTGACTTGAGCATTTAAGCTTCACGGTTCATTCTTATATTCTGAGCTTCTGGAGATCTTATACCTTTCACTATTTCTTTTAGTAGATTGTCTGTGAAACGGACAAAATTTAACTGATCATAGAAAGACCACTTTCCTTGGCCAGGAACTCCTTTCATCATGAAATTTTCATAAAAATAAAGTAACTTGCAGATTATCTGAAATAGGATATAAAACTAGTGATTGAAATCTTTTTAAATCGTTCTCAAGGAACTAGTGAGTTCCCCCATTTCTGGTCCTAATGGCTTTACTGCTAAAGAATTATGCTCGTGAAGCTTGGAAAATTCAGAGTCTGCATTCGTCTGCCAAAAGCTTCTTGGATATTCAAGTAATTTAGTTATTTTCAGCGTGTTAGAGAAGCTTTTTATGTCAAGGAAAACAATATAGAATTGTGTGTTATGATTGTTACTCCTCTTGATTCAACTAGGGGGTGAATAGAAGTTCACTGCTTATAAAAAGATTAAAAAGAAAAACATTAGACTCCTTTCTCATTTTCTCCCTTTCCCTGAGCGACAAGAATATGTTTGATTCCAAAGAGAGTATATCAATTGCTAATAATAATTGTTATATGTCCTATGTGAATGTGCTCTGGTTCACAGGGACGGAGTAGTTTCAGGTCTTTGAGGGGTTTAGCAAGACTTCAAGGAGTGGTCAGAAACAGAAATGCAAAGCGGCAGACAGCAAATGCCATGAAGCAAATGCGGCTTCTAGTTAGGGTTCAAATGCAAATTCAGTCAAGGAGAAGTCAGATGTTCCAGACACTCCAAAGTCAAGCTTACACAAATGATAAAGAAAGTGAGAGCACCCTAAGCAAATGGACTCAGGAGGTAAGTTTAAACTGCTACATATCTTGAGGTGTTGGTGATTTAGGCTGATGCCATATCTTGGAGTTGCTGTTTGCCTACATTCTTTAGTAGATTTAATTTTATTCAGTTAAACTGTGTGTTTTCCTCATTATTGGTGCTTTTACTCCTTGATTATCTTGTCAAAGATTTGATGGATTCTTCCAATGGTCAAAGATGGTATGCAGCTTCTTCAACAATGCCAATTTAGATTCTAGGATTTCGTTTTGCACATATACTGTGGTATAAGGATATGAAAGTTCTCGAATCGTTGTTTTCTTTTTCAAACATATTTTGAATTACCTCTGATGTTAAAAAGAAATTTGGTTTAGATTGGGGCAGGTAACCATGATCATTGGGATAATAGTGTGCTAACTAAAGAAGAGGTAGAAGCAAGGCGTCGAGAAAAAGTGGAGGCTGTAATCAAGAGGGAGAGAGCAATGACCTATGCATATTCTCACCAGGTACAAGCTTATGTCCTTTAGCAATTAAAGAATCTGTGGTGGGAAAGAGGTAACCATTGGTGTAAATTTGCTTTTATCATGCCAGAAATTCATCATTCTATTTCGTGCAGCCTGTGAAAATGCCAAGTTATTTAGATATTTTCTCTTAGCGCTTCTCTTGCTTACCACTTCTTTCTATTATACAAGTTGCAGCACTAAGTGCATCATAACAATTTCTCGCCATCTTTTTCGCCAAATTATTTATATATTTTCTCTTAACAGTTCTCTTCTTATCAAGTCTTTTACATAATACGAATCCTGGTACTAAGTCATCACAAAAGTTTCTCCCTGTTTGTTGCTCTTGTTATTTTTGGCTAACCTTAAGTCAGCGCTTTTGCACTTCAAAGACTTCCAAAAATAAAATGCACTTGTGCAAATTGCAACAACCGTCAGAACTTTCAATTATCTTGTTTCAACTTCCTATTAGTCTGGGTTCTGGCAATACGATCAAGGTAGGACATTTAATATCACATTGGTTCAGAGTACTCTTGATCATTGTCTGTTATTCTTGGGTAAGACATGTTGACATACTCAACACACTTAACACTCTATGATGGCTTACTGTGTCTGCATTCCTTTTTTTATCAGTTGGGGAAAAGCAACCCTAAATCAGCTGTGGACATCCGAGCTAGTGGAATTCCTTGGTGGTGGAACTGGTTGGATCACCAGCTACCTCCAGGAAATGATTCTGAGAGCCAATCTGCTGTGAAAGACGTCCATGTAACTCGACCAAGGGAAATTTTGGAGCACAAGCCAAGCCCGTGGCGTCTAAGTCATAACTTCAGACACCTCCATTTGGATAATGACAGTCATGAATCAGTTACACCAAGGTCAACTAAGTCTGCAGTTCCACTAAGGGGAAAACTAATGCATACTCCCAGAAGAACATCATCACCGATGAGCAGTATGAGCGTATCAAATTACTCAAGACGCCGAGCTAGTGCTGCTAATTCCCCTTTCAGTCACTCCTTCAAGGATGATGACAGCCTCACAAGCTGTCCTCCTTTTTCAGGTCCAAGTTACATGTCACCAACCATCTCAGCCAGAGCTAAATTCAGAGGAAAAAGCATTCCTGAGGAGAGAAACACAGGTAGTACCCCATCAAACAGCTCAAGAAGGAGGTTATCGTTCCCTTTGACTCCAAGGTCTGGCAAAGATGCTACTTCTCTAAGAGATCACGACTCTACGGGAGATCATATGAGTGTGGGTTCTACTGCTTCGACGCCCTCTGTAGTTGGAAGGAAACCATTTAACAGATTTGTGTGATTATATATCTTGTATGACTTCTTTTGACATCTGTATTTAGCTCCGAACGTGGTGGTTCTTCTTTTTTTCTTTTGATGTGTATTTATTGGTGTATGATGTTCACACAATACTGACGTAAAATAATGAAGTATGTCAATCTAGAGGGTTTTTGAAAGATTCAGTATGCCCGTTCTCTTTATTAAGGGAAAGAAGTCAGGTGTTTCATTATATTTGCTTTGTACCGTTAGTTTATAGGGTTGGGACTAAAACCATACACTTGTTATTTACTTTAAGGACTATTACTATCACTTGACATATAATAAGGACCAAAATAATCCAGCACCTATACATTAGGGACCATTTTGATCATTTCCTCCATTTTTGTTGTCCTATTATGTGCACTTGGCTTGTAATGTCTTTAGCTCTGTCCTTGGCCTTTCTTTTCTGGATCTGAAATCTTCTATCATTTCGTTCCATCCAGATATGATACACCACTGCTGCAAACACAACTCCTAGAATTGTTTCCCTTGGGTTCATATTGTTAGCATTGGGAGATAACAACTTTACTTCTGCTTCCCAGTTTGTGAATCTTCTTTGATACCTTAGCAACTTAGCATTCCTTTACATAATCTTTGTGAGTAGGAGCAGTCAAAAAACAGGTGATCATGTGTTTCTTCTATATCTATTTCACATAACACACATGATTGTGGCACCTGAACTCCCCATTTTGCCAATCCGTCGACAGTAGCTAGCTTTCTTTGTACTGCTATCCATAATATGAATTGATGTTTTGGCATAATTCCAGTCAACATGACTAGTGATGTTCATTGGGGGCTTTAGGATACCCTGGAATAGCATGTAAATAGGCCTTCTTAATATTGAATTTTTTATTAGTTACAAAGGATTCTATGACTGTTAAGTCAGTTGTCCACCATTCTTTGGTAGTGAAAATTTTCCTTATTAACCAGCTGGTCTGCTTTGGAGCATCCATGGTAGTAACATCCTTCTGTTTTATGTAATGACCGTGAATCCGCCTAATCCATAACTTATCCTTCTTTGCCATTATAGCCCATAGAAGTTTAGTCAAAGCAACATTATTCCATATCTCATAATTGATAATATTTAGACCCCCAGCAGCTCTTGGTTTACATAGTGTTTCCCAAGCAACAGGAGCTCTATGAGCATTGTCATGTACTCCAGTCCACAAGTAGCTCTTACAGATGTTATTAACAAGATTAATGACTTTCTTTGGAATGAGGAATATATGTGCCCAATAAGTCTACATTTCGAATAAGACACTCTTAATGAGTTGTAATCTTCCAGCATAGGAAAGGAATTTTGAAGTCCAGCTTTTGATCCTGTCAACAATCTTCTCAATTAGTGGCATGCATTAATGGATAGTGAGCTTCCTTGTGGACAGAGGAATTCCAAGGTATTTGAACGGCAGAGTTCCCAATGTTAAGTTTAACTCAGGTAGCATTTTATCTTTGAAGTCCATAGACAGTCCTGCTATGTATAATGAACTCTTTTCCAAATTTGCTTTCAGCCCAGAAATATTAGAGAAGTGTTCAAATGCTCCCATCATTAGCTTCATGGATACTTCATCTGCTTTACAACACATCAGTAGATCATCAGCAAAGCAAATGTATTGAATTTGTAACCTTGCGCATTTTGGATGGAAATTAAAGTCAGCATTCTGAATGAGTGCCTTTAATGATTTGTTCAGGTATTTCATTGCCAATACAAACAAGTATGAAGACATTGGGTCTCCCTATCTTAACCCCTTCTTTGCTTCGAATCTGTCAATTAATCCACCATTCAATAGTAATGTATAACCAACAGTAATTACACATTCCATGATCAATGTTACCATCTTGTATGGGATCCCAAACTCAAGTAGTATTGATCTCAAGAAGCTCCATTCTACTGAGTCATATGCTTTTCTGATATCTACCTTGATCATGCATCTAGGAGAGATCTTTTTTTTAGTGTAACCCTTAATCAAGTCTTGTGCCATTATAACATTGTCAAGTATGTTTCTACCTTCTATGAAGGCAGATTGTGAATGCCCTACTAGTAGATCAACAATTAGTTTAAATCTAGGTGTAAGTACCTTAGCAATGATCTTGTACAGTGTAGAACAACAAGCAATAGGCCTAAACTCCTCCACATAAGTAGGATTTTGAACTATGGGGATCAAAGTGATTGTTGTGTAGTTAATTTCTTTTAGCAGTTTACTAGTTTCAAAGAATTTTTGTACTCTGTTGTGACCTCCTAAAGAATTCAGTAGGATATCTATCAATTCCAAGTGCCTTGTCACTAGGAAGACTTTGTACAATCTGACTTATTTTCTCTGGTGTTATAGGTTGTAAAAGTTGGTGCTACTGAGTCATGGTTAGACATGGGCCATTTTTGACTGTATTAATATCAGTGCCTAGTAATTCATCTGCTGTTATACCCATCAATTGTTGAAAGAACTGAGTAAACTCCTTCTGTAACTATTTAGGTTTGGAGAGCTTGATTTTGTGTTCATTATAGATGTTTCTTGTTTGTTTGGCTCTAATATAAGAATGAAGGTACTTAGTGTTGCAGTCCCCTAGTTGGTCCATGTGGCCCTTGACTTCTGTCTCATTATTGTCTCATTATTGTTCCTGAATTGCTTCTCATTTTTCTATAAGTTCCAAGGTCTTCCTTTCCTCTTCAATCAGTAACTTGCTGAAACAGCCTCCATTAAGCTTCCTTTGTACCTCCTTCAAAGTGTCTCTCAATTGATCTAGTTTTTGACTATTTTTGACCAACTGAGGAGTGTTCTTGTTGAAGGCCCCTAGTTTGTAACTCTACTAGCTTCAACTTCCTCCATATTGAATATATTGAGTGACCTTGATGTTGGATCCAAGTAGTTTGTACTACCTCTTTATACTCTTGTAATTGCATCGCTGTAGATAGTAATCTAAAAGGCTTTTTCACTTCAACTTTGTAGACATGTAATTTTGACAAGCACATTAGAATCACCTCTAATAGTCCTAGTATTTTAGGATATTTATTTGGTTTTATTCCTATAGGATTTTATTTTATTATTAATTGTAATTCAATTTCAAAGGCACAAAAATTGAAAAAAAAAATAATACGAAAATAGTTTCATTATATATTTTCATATTTTTAACTTAAGGTCATTAGTATTTAATAGCAATATCTTTTTGTTTTACTTTTATTTTTGAATATAATACAACAACAACAACAACAACAACTACCCAGTATAGTCCCACAGGGTGGGGTCTGGGGAGGGTAATATGTACGCAGGCCTTACCCTACCCGATAGGGCAGAGAGACTGTTTCCAATCGACCCTCGGCGAAAGATCGAGAAAAGGAAAAAAACAAAAACAAAACAAAAAGAAAAAGCATTAGTGGCTCCAGAATAAACCACAAAAATTGACATATAAAAGGGCAAAGTAAACAAAGCAACAACATGAATAAAAGGCATTAGTAATTCTAGGAGTACTCGCAGAGATATTAAACTATCGGGAACCCTCCCCCCCTCCCCCCCGACTCATCCCTATCCCGCGAAATAATAGAAGCCACTAACCTACAACCTTGATACTAGACCTCCAGACTTTCCTATCAACAGTCATGTCCTCGGAAATCCGCATAATGGTCACGTCCCGCCTAATCACCTCCTCCCAATACCTCTTGGGCCTCCCTTTGCTACGACTCGCGCCAACTACCGACAGCCGCTCACAACTCCTCACCGGTGCATCCGGGCTTCTCCTCCGCACATGCCCGAACCACCTGAGTCTCGCTTCTCGCAGCTTCTCATCCATTGGGGCTACCCCTACCATTTCCCGAATAACTTCATTCCTGACTCTATCCAACCTGGTGTGCCCACACATCCACCTGAGCATCCTCATATCCGCTACCTTCATTCTCTGGATATGGGAGTTCTTCACTGGCTAGAACTCCGCCCCGTACAGCATTGCTGGTCTAACCATAGCTCTATAAAACTTCCCCTTGAGATACTGTGTCACTTTCTTGAATATAATAATTTATATAAAAATGATATATAAAAATATATGGTTTTATATTTACTTTAATTAATCATAATTAATTTTAAATTATTTTTATAAAGAAAACGATTAAGTTTTCTTAATTGGTAATTTAAAAGGGTTAAAGTCCCAAACTGTGGCCCAATTTCGGGCTAGAAGGAGCCTAAATCTGGGTAGCCCATCCCTTTCCCCTTAACCCCACTGACCCGCCCCAATTACCCACCAACCCGCCCCATTATTTAATTAAATCTCGGCCGTGCATCTACCAAATCCAACGGTTCACCTTATTTCCCCCACATCAAATATAACCTCAATTTTTCCCATTCTAACCCTAAACCTAAAGATACAAGATTCCCTAATTTGGGAGGGGTAAAAAAAAAAAAAAAAAAAAAAAAGATACAAGATTCAGCCGCACCCCAACCCCCATCTCCATGAATCCGCCGAGTCGTCACCTCCAACTCGCCCAAACCGGGCGATTCCGCTCGCCCGTGTAGCCATGGTACCCTACTCTCTTCTCTCCTTCTTCCACGTCATCCATTCCGTACAAATCTCATGATTCCTTGAACCGATTCATGCATCTCTTCGTTCTTTTTGTTCTTTCTGAAGCAAATCCGGACCCTTGAATGAATCTTGGAAGAATGGGGACCATTGGATAAAGATTTTTGTCCAAAATTTCCATTTTTTCGATTTTTGTTTGTGAAAGGGATATCCGGATTTGATCTTGTGGTCCCACACGTGTTTCTTGGAGAAGAAGGAGGAAGCTTCTAGTTCTAGGGTGCCCATATATTTCGGGGATTTCTCGGATTTTAGGGACAAAGAGAGAAGATTGAAGAAAAGGTTTAGAAAGCAATTAGGCTCTAATAGGGAGTTTCGTCTTTTTGGTCCATTTTTCAGTTGAGTTCTTGTTCCGGAAAACAAAACTACAAAAATAGAGTTTGAGTTTGATTTTCGTTCTAGTGTTGTTCCATTTTCGAAAGAATCAGAAAACTAACACAATATATATATATATACACACACACACACATCACTTTACTGCTTTTCCATTTGGTTTGCAAAAAATGGAGATTTCTGAAGCTTGAAGCTGAGTCGAGGTCGCGGATCCAGAGTAGCTTGCCGTTATTTCATCTGTTTTTAGTTGAATTTGTCATTCGATCTTCTACTTGGATAAAATATATTGGAAGATTTCGTTACAGGTACTCCTTTGTCCTTCTCGTTTTTGTTGGCTGCCTTGCTGTTGATTTGAATTGAACGTGTGAGATCTTATTTAAGTTTCTATATATTTGAGGGTCAATCTTATTCCATTCTCTTTTATTTCTATACGAGTTGGTTGTCCAATGTTGAACTTAACATTTTGAGCTTGAAAACTGAACTCGAGTTTGTCGTCAGTTTTGTTTGAGTTTACTGGCATTATAAGAATGTTTGGTGTCATTTGTTTGCTTTTGTTGAGGGTACGGGCAAATTGTTGATGTCACTCGAAAACACTTAAGAATTCAGGTGTAAGTCGGATATCAAGTTTCCTGGAATTCATTGAAATCGTATGGCTCATCTTCTGTAACTCAGGATTGTTCTGTTAGCTCATCATCCTCTATTGCATATTTTGGATAGTTTTGTGTTTAATGAGATTAATTCCATGAGTTAAACTAAAACTCTATTCTAAATTCTTCTTATGTTTGTTTATCAAAGGTCAAGTTTGGGGTATAAAATCAGTATGAACTGAGTTGTGTCGCTCGGCTTTGCTGCTTGAAAATTTTGAGAATTCACCATGAAATTCTTCCTCAAACTTGTTAGCTGAGCTCTGTTGGTAGGTGCTGGTTACGAGATTGAGTGTAAACAAAATATATGCATTCAGGTTGTAATAGTTTCTTGATTCATCTTGTCTCATCAGTTGGATTAACAATTTTCGAGCCTTGTAATGCCATTCTCACAGTTGTTAGACTGCTGTTAAGGTGA
The DNA here is from genome assembly GCA_032618575.1 of Nicotiana noctiflora. NCBI lineage: Eukaryota > Viridiplantae > Streptophyta > Magnoliopsida > Solanales > Solanaceae > Nicotiana > Nicotiana noctiflora. Next base: position 300,724 of record JASVEL010000814.1, on the reverse strand, counting down.
TCATGGGTTTGGTCGAATATGGAAATGTCACGATGAATGTGTTTCAAGGTGAAAAGTGTTCCTGTTGAACCTAGAATGTTATCGTGCTTGTTTTCAGCCTACTGCATTTTCTTTATTGTGCTTGATTACAAGTGTCTTATTAGCATCTTAAAATTTTTATGTCAACTTTAATAAATAAGCAATCAAGAGTTAATTCCTTGGCAGAGATGTGCCCTGTTAGCTTTAAACAAATTAATGTACAGTATTTATAGGCTAGTTTGAATATGGAATAGACAGGAAGCAGTTTCGTTTAGTTTAGTTGATTGTGTAAGGAATTCGTGCCTCCAATACATTGATTTCCAGTTGACTTAAAAGTGTATTAACCATAGAGTGTTCGTAGATTCAATGTACCGTAATATGCAAATCCTTGTGCATTTTTAGTCATACTGCTTAAATTTATCTATATGCCCAGTTCAGCTCATTATCTCGTGGTATCCCCTACAGTGCCTTAGATGATCAATTATTTTGCATGCCTTGTGAATTATTGAAAGTTTTGTTCCACTCTCCCTTGTTTTTATTTTCTTTTCATCTCCCTGGATGGTTACATGTTGGACACGTTATTTTGATGGATTTTGTTGAATGTGAAATTGTTTTGACCTGGGTAGTGGCAGTGGGGAATGACCAAAGCCCATTAGTAATTAATTAATTATAATTTTTCACAAAGCACCATCTTTTAGTCATAATTAGCAATTAATAGAAACTCTTTGCTATGTCCTATAGATATCTTTTATATGTTTTTATACAATGTATTTAATGTATTGTATTCAATAATACAACAGAAAAGAACGGCGTACAAACAGGAATGCCAGCTAAACTTGATATGTATTTACCTGTATTCAAACGTATGTAGCGCTAAAAACGTAACATATTAGAGCAATATCTGGATCGATGAAGATGTTCAAAACGAAAGGAAATCAAATCAATTTTGATTTCCCTAATTTTAGTTAACAAACTTAAAAGATACCACATCAATCTGTATTCTTCTCAAACTAAGAAACCCAAAAAACGTGAAATAGGAGAAGAAACAGAGCAAGAGGATTCTATATTGTGCGATTTTCTTCTCCTTCTTATCGATTGATACAAATTATATACAAAAGAAGTTATAACTCTTCTATACAGATGGCAAGCTTAACAGTTTTGTTGCGCCATTCTGGAAAGTGGAACGATGAGGGCAATTATATCGACTTTTCCATTGAGGGAATACTGATTAAGGAGTATGCTTCCTTTAATGATCTAGTTGGTTCAATTTCTAATCAACTGGGGTAAAGATTTGAGCACAAATACCATTAAAACACAATACAATATTGAAGGTAATCGCACGCTAATGGAAATACACAATGATATGAGTTATAAAGTGTATGTAGAATTGAAAAAAGATAACAGAGAATTTGGGATGTATCCTTTGTGCATAACAACTATTGAAAATGAGCTTATCTCCGGAGATGGTTTAAATCAAGGCGACATTGTGCAGATAGACGAAGTAGTTCAAAGGTACAATTCCGATACTGATGATACACTGGTTATAGAACTTGCCAATTCAGGAGAAGCGGTTGGAGTGTTCGAACCCCACAAGGATTTGATAATTTCAAAAAATGATCAAAAGGAGGTTATGGCTGGACAAGTTTATAAAGATAAGGCTACATTGAAAGAGGCGATGGAGAATTATGCTATAGCTCAAAGGTTTCAATTCCGTGTTGATCGATTTAATGCTGTCAGGTTTGATGTTTGTTTAACTTTGTTGTATTTAGTTGTATTTGCGTGTTTCCTCCAGATGGTGAACACATACGAAAATTATATTTGATTAGGATTCGTAATTATATGTATTCAAATGTATTTTACTGTTGAAAAAAATACAACAGTGGCTATAAGTATTTTCGTATTATGTCTACTATGCTATTAAGTGTTTGGAGATTCATACAAATGTATTTAGTTGTATTTATTGTATTTAATCACATATAACAATATTGGAATTCGTTAGTATACAAAATTACATATACACATATATAAATTTGGTACTTTATGAATAGGAAGTATATATGTCATATTCGTTAAGTTGTCTGATGTACGATAATTTTTTTCCAGCTATGCATTAATATGTATTTCAGAAGATTGTGATTGAAGGTTTAAGGCTTCAAGTATTAACAAATGGGAATTATTCAAGATGGGAGAATTCAATGACAACCATACATGTCCGCTGAAGGATAAAGTGTACGAGCAGTGACAGGCTAGTAGCAACCTAAAAAATATTTGTTCTTAGAGAAAGTCTAAGGAGTCAGTTAATTCAATTAATATTGTTTCTTTGAGAACTATAGAGGACTTCAGTTTTAACTATTAAGTTATATTTTGGAGTTCATTTTTTGGTTTATCGGACTGCATTTTCGACTGGTTTTTAGTTGAAACTAAGCTATTTTGGGATCAGTAACTCATGTGTTGTTGGGTTTCGCTAAGCTGTTCCATTGCTGCTGTGTTGTTGCTGTATTATCTGCTCTTGCTGACTTCTTCCTTTTTCTTCTTGTTGTGTTTCAACGTTCAGGTACACATTTCGAATCTCTCTTGTAGTTTCGAGCTTTAAAAAAAAAGATGAAATAAAACTACTCAATCGTGGATCTTGGAATGTACCTGTTAGATAATTGTAGTAAATAGATATAAAAAATATAGTTGTTTAAAGTAGTCAAGTGTTGACCTGTATGATTTACAACTATGATTTGTTCTTTTTTATAAACTATGGACTGCCATGGATTATTATATTTTATTTGTAGACTGTTGGTTTGTTGCAAACTGCCTCAAGATTCGACTTTGAAGTAAGAGTTTTCTTTATTTTTTCTCTCGTAAGAGTTTTTTGAAATTAAGTAGAAACGACTCAACCTGTTTAGTAGCTAAAGTGGTATTAGAATTTGATTTGATTAATCACCAGTTTATCAAATAATTTCTTTACTATTTCTACAAGCATGTGAATATCAATTGTAATTAATCTTCGTTTGTGATTACTAGTTGTGAAATATAGTATAGTATCTTGTTTCCAGTAATCGTAAAATAGTCTCAAATAGTTTATATATCACAAAACAGGTCCAAATAGTTCAAATGGAAATCAACATGTTGGTTTAATGTCTAGTCCCGAAATGGCGATTTCACTTGAATAAGTAATACCTTTTTAAATAACAATTTAAATAATGTTAGTAACTAATATTAAGTTCTCAAATATTAGTGATTAATGATAGCCGTCTTTTAATACATTTTTTAACAAGTCTTAAAAGAATTTCAAGAATGGCTTTGTATTATATATAGTAAATTCCAATAGTTCAATTCATCTAATAAAGTCAAGTTTGAGTTAAATCAAAACGGTAGTGAGTTTGTTAATTTTTAAAACAACAAGCGACAGATTTTAAGTTAGATAGTGGGTTCAAACTAGAAGGTGTTTCCTTTTTGTTTGGACCCGGACTTGAACTTGAAGCCTCAAACTTTTATTGTTAAATTAATTAGTATTTCTTTATTTTTAGAGACAAAAAATAATTAGAAAAGTCATAGTCGCTTTAGGATATATTTAAATAAATATGAGACAGGCCTCGCCAAATAAAACTATAAATTACGGGCCCTCATTATTTGTATATATTAAATACTTAGATTCTGGGACAGGTCTTTAACGAATTTCATGACTTTTCCCAAAAAGTAATTACTCGTTAGATTTTTTAAGCGCGATTTTAAAAATTTACCTTCATAAACTCGAGTGCACATTTATGTGACCCAAATCCAAATCTCGACGGAGTCAAAATATGTCTATAGTCACGGGTACATCGATGTGACGTGGTTCGAGATATATTTTCACGACGTCGCAATTCAAAAAAAAATCAAGAGGTAAATAATCTTTAAAATTTCACTATAGGATAACATGTATTAAAATCATATATTTAGCCATTTATAACAGTTTAAGCGACTGTGCTAGAACCACGGGATTCGGGGGTGCCTAACACCTTCCCTCGGGTCAACAGAATTCCTTACTTAGAATTTCTGGTTCGCAGACTTCACTTGAAAAGTCAAAAATTTCCTTGAATTGGGATTTAAGATAAATCGGTGACTTGGGACACCAAAAGTCAAACCTTTCCCAAGTGGCAACTCTAAAAAATAAATAATCCCATTTCGAATAATGTCACTTTAAATGAAAAAACTCCTTATACATTTATCCTCCGGGGCAGGGTGCGTAAAAAGGAGGTGTGACAGCTCTGGCCAAAACTCCTTATAATGCCAAAGCTTGCAAACCATAAGAGGAAATACACTCCGAGGGACATTATTGATGATGTGAAATCAGATTTAGGTGTAAATGTTAGCTACATGTTGGCGTAGAGGGTTAAAAAGGGCAATGAATTTTCTTAGAGGCGAACCAGTTGATTCATACAAAAAATTACCATGATACTTATATACAATGGATAAGACATATCCAGGTTCTCACATCAGAATGGAAAACTCTTCAAATAATAAATTCATGTACGTGTATATATCATTGTATGCCTTTATAAGGGGGTTTGATCATTGTAGACCAATTGTTGTAGTGGACGAAAGTCATCTAAATTCCTACTACACCGAGACATTCATTTCTACAAGCACGTTGGATGGTGCATGTGAGTACATCAATAATAATACAATTTGTTAATATTTAAATCTTTTGGAAAACATGTATTTAAAAATAATCATATTCAATTGTATTTAACAGGTCATATATTGCCACTAGCATATGATGTTATTGATTCAGAGAATGATGCTGCTTGGACGTGTATTTAACATGTCAATAGTATTTAACAAGTCAATTTTGATTTCCCTAATTTAAGTTAACAAACTTAAAAGATACCATATCAATCTGTATTCTTCTCAAACTAAAAAATCCAGAAACGTGAGAGAGGAGAAGAAACAGAGCAAGAGGATTCTATATTGTACAATTTACTTCTCCTTCTTATCGATTGATACAAGTTATATACAAAAGAAGTTATAACTCTTCTATACAGATGACAAGCTTAACAGTTTTGTTGCGTCATTCTGGAAAGTGGAACGATGAGGACAATTATATCGACTTTTCCATTGAGGGAATACTGGTTAAGGAGTATTCTTCCTTTAATGATCTAGTTGGTTCAATTTCTAATCAACTAGGTATAGATTTGAGCACAAATACCATTAAAATATAATACAATATTGAAGGCAATCGCACACCAATAGAAATACACAGTGATATGGGTTGCAAAGTGTATGTAGAATTGAAAAAAGACAACAGAGAATTTGGGATGTATCCTTTGTGCATAAAAACTATTGAAAAGGAGCTTATCTCCGGAGATAGTTTAAATCAAGGTGACATTGTGCAGATAGACGAAGTAGTTCAAAGGTAGATTCCAATACTAATGATACACTGCTATAGAACTTGCCAATTGAGGAGAAGCGATTGTAGTGTTCGAACCCCACAAGGATTTGATAATTTCAAAAACTGATCAAAATGAGGTTATGGCTGGACAAGTTTATAAGAATAAGGTTACATTGAAAGATGTGAAGGAGAATTATGCTATAACTCATAGGTTTTAATTCTGTGTTGATCGGTCTAATGCTGTCAGGTTTGATATTTCATTAACTTTGTTGTATTTAATTATATTTGTGTGTTTCCTCCGGATGGTGAACATATATAAAAATTTATATTTGATTAGGACTTCGTAATTATATGTATTCAAATGTATTTTACTATTGAAAAAAATACAACAGTGGCTATAGTTATTTTCGTATTATGTCTACTATGCTATTAAGTGTTTGGAGACTCATACAAATGTATTTTGTTGTATTTATTATATTTAATCACATATAACAATATTGGAATTCGTTAGTATACAAAATTACATATACACATATATAAATTTGGTACTTTATGAATAAGAAGTATATATGTCATATTCGTTAAGTTGTCTGATGTATGATAATATTTTTCCAGCTATGTGTTAATATGTATTTCAAAAGATTGTGATTGGAGGTTTAAGGCTTTAAGTATTAACAAATCGGAATTTTTTTCCAGCTATGCATTACTATTTGTACTTGGATACCATCTTCTTGAAAAGGGATGGCCTATGCTATTCCCGTTGATCACGCTCAATCTCCATAACGAGGGTCTGACACGCAAAAGAAGATTAGTCAGCGGAAATGAATTACACATATGAAATAAACTAACCTAATATGGGAAAAGCAAACTTAGTCGCAAGGACATGCCGATATACCCAACGACAGATCCGCGTCTTTCAGCGTCTGTAGTGTCCTGTTCTCAGAATCCGCACACATAGGAGAGAAGGCTGGCACCGCCCATTTCGAATTGTCCAAGAGGTCGTAATCTACGTGGATGACTTTGTGCCGATCAGGCCCCTTTGTTCTTATCTCTACTCGGGTGAACCTCTTCTCAAAAGCATGCACCCCTCAAGGCCGACATTGGAACCCAACCCATCATCTTTTATGAGCATGTTTTTATCCCTTCTGTCCACTGATGATGAGCCATCCCCGACCATTCGTGCAGGTTCCCCTCTGTTGAAGGTCCCTTCAACCTCTAATGGTCTTTCCTCTGTAACAACCGCCGACATGGGAGCAGTCTCAATGCCTAGTAATGGCTCCGTATACAAAATAATGGGCCTTTCCGACTTGGTATCAACAACAACAACCCTTCAAATCTCTACCCTCCATTTTTTCCTCGGTACCACCTCCCCCTAATCATGAGATGACTCGTCAATTAGGTGCAGGATGCGATGATCAGAGGTCTCAACCAACATGACGATTGTCTGCAGGGCGGAATCATCCAACGACAGAGCTAGAGTTTGTCCCTCTTATACAGACTCGGTCAATACAAATTGCATTCTAGCTGAAGCGACTGCCTGGCACAATGAGGGCAACGGAGCCTTAGCTTTCTTGGAAGCTCGTTGATCTGGTGCAAAAAGAAAATCATGTTTAACAAAAAGTGATGACGAGACAGCAGTAAGCTATAACAAAAGCGAAAGGGTCATAGAAATGGGAATCATACTCACTAGTCAAAGGCTTGGGACCGAACCACTTGTCAAAGGACATCCAATCGCGAATCCCAACAATATGAGGTAAGATGTGAGTCACCCAGTCTTCGATATCATGATCCAAGGGAGGTGAACGCTTACCAGTTAAAAGTAGAATGACATGAGCAAGTCAGAAACAAAAAGAGGAAGGATGAACAATATATATTATGAACAGTGAAAGGACATTATGATTGAAGTTCCACTACTCAGGAAACCCGACTAGGTCCACCACTACGCTCTCGATCCTGATAAAGAAATAATTGCATTAGAATCGGTCGTTCACCTTGTCATCCATCCCGTCATCAATTCTTTAGTCCCACGGTGGCGGAGATTAATCAACGCCCCCTGTAGAAACTAGGCAAGAAGAGATACAACAAATGGAAAATGGAGAATTTGTAACCGGCCAACTCTGCAAACATTGCCAGCATAAAAAAGGCCTTATATAGGTAAGGGGAAAGCTGCGCCGGGCAGACGCCATAAAAGCGGCATAACTCCTCAGCGTGCGGGGGAAGAGGAAGAGAGTAACCCACCAAAAATGAGTATTAGTAGAAAGTTCATTACCCAGGTCGGTGAACTTGTATTGAGTCGTTCCCCCTAGAAACAATATCGACGTGGGCAGGAATACAAAATTTAGACTGAACGTCAAATATTTTCTTCCCATGACTGATAATACCTACTCAGGAACAGGGGAAGATTCATTCTGAAAGTTATTTCTGATCGACGGTTTCCGAGGAACTATCTCATTCACGGTGGGAAAACATTCATTTTTCGCAACCATGGGTTCGCCACTACCAGAAAGTATAGCCACCAATAAAAAGGGTGGAACCGGAAAGTATATCAGAAGTGTGAGGAGAGTTTGTCATTTCTACAAGAAATGTATATACCGTAGAACCGGAAGAAAGGTACCAACGGGAAAGCATTTGGTCAATGGGAAATCTAGAATTGAAAAGCAGAAGTAAATCGGAAGTAAGGGTTAAAGCGGAAGAACATGAAAAGTGCCAAGGAGTATGAAGTTCGAAAAGTCCCATTTTTGAATCTCCCTTCCCCTATTTATAAGTTATTATGGCGCCTAGATCGATGCAAGAAACTGTCACTAACACTAAGATCGAAGCAATAAAGGTATTGGAAACGACGCATTGCATCGGAAAAATGCGTAATGATGACACGCTTGGTCATGACGTCATCCTATGTTAGCCATCCAACCACAACCTTTGAGCCGACCCATCACAATGCAATGTCGACCAATTCAGCTCATTCGCCATGACAGAATATCTTGAGATTAGATACGGATAAAATCCGCTCATCAATGACTCTCGAGAGGACGACCTCAATAAGCAGAGGGACGAATTGTATGGGTCAAATTAGGTATAGTTTTAGCGAATGAAGATGGACGAGCTAAGGTCGAGGTCGAGGTCGAAACCAAGAACGATTCAGTAGCGAGTTATTGTTCAAAGGGAGAGACCAGCGCCGAGCTCGAGTAGAGAGCAAACGGCTGCAGCTGTTAGAATATTCCTGGAATTATGAAAAGGAATATTCTGTTAAATATTCTCCCACATTAGACTTTTTAGGATTTTCTAATGATATATGCAAATATTTATACATCAAACATATAATACAATATGATACCGTACGATATATTATAAAACGGTATATAACAACCGTCCAAACAAGCTGTCAAAGTAAGTTTTGCACTATTGTGAAAATGGTTGCTGCTTATTCAATTTGGGATTAATTGTGGTTCCAACTTTATTTTGTTCATAACCTGAATTTCTCTTCGAGATGTTTTTTCGATCCACCTTCCATAATCTCCTATTATTCTGAGCATCACTAATAATGTATCTTTCTAACATTTTGAGTTTCATTTTCTTTCAGTTAATCTACATTATTTTCACTTTCGGAAATAATTAAGTGTGCCAAAACCTCTTTGGATAAGAATTTGTTTGAATTTTTTCAATAAAAAATAACTTAGATTGTTTAACCAATCAATTTTTGTTTTAAAAAATTATAAAATATCTCTAAGGTAAATTTTGATATTAAAAAAAAACAACAAATATCTCAAAAAATATTATGGGCATATCACTTTTATCCTGCGGGTAAAAATTATTTATATCTAATAGCCGTAATAATATATTCAATTTATAATTTATTTTGTATATAATATACAGAGACATTCATAAAGCACCATCTTTTAGAGCTATTAGTCATTTATAGATACCATTTACTATACTACGTGTTATAGATACCTTTTATGTTTTTATACAATGTATTTTATGTATATAAGTTGTTGTATTCATTAATACAACCAAAAAAATAGGCATAAAAGGTGAAATTACAGCTAAGTATGACATGTATTTAGCTGTATTTAAGTTATTGTATTCATGAATACAGTAGCAAAAATAGGCGTGAATCACGAAAGTCCAGCTAATCAGTTGTTGTCGAGTGTATTTCACTGTATTCATTGGACGTTGATAATGTAGGAATTATTTGTGAATTTGGTTTGTTTTGGAAGAGACGGGGTTTAAGAAAGAGGTCTTAAACCCTAATGATTATAGTGGATTTTACAGTCTAGAGAGAGAGTTGATAATGGAGGAGGTAAGACTTTTGAGTGTAGAGGAGAGCTTTGGGCTTGTTAAGGATGTGAGAGAAAATAAAGAAAAAAAGAGAGAGAAATATATTATTTAGCATATATGATGCCTTAAATTTATGATATGATTATAAATAGATATTTTGTTATAAAGGATAAAAAGTATTCATATGATGTAATATTTTAAAATAGTATTTATTATTGATAAATAGGGTACTAAGATTTTCTATAGGGTGTAAAATATCCTATGTTTGTTACACCTTATAGAAAATCTTAATACCTATTTATTTTAAATGAATACCATTTTAAAATATTACATCATATAATTACTTTTTATCCTTTATAGCAAAAAATCTAAATATAGTTACATCCTACAATTAAGACACCATATATGCTAAATATTATTTTTCTCTCTTACTTTTTATATTTTCTCTCATATAATTACCATGTATCTGCAAACCCCAATACAATCTCTCTCTGTTTGCATACAACTAGACTCTCTTCTCCCACAAACCCTAATTTCTTAACTCTTCTCCCACCCAAATTCGATTTCTTTTGCTGTAAATCCAGAGACCTCAACTATTTTAGCAACCCATTCCTTCAGAGGATCTTCATTTAAATCAAGTCTTAGAAGGCCAGCAAGTATCAGTCCCGCGATGGCAACAGGTTCCTGCATATTTGCGGTGGAAAAGTTTCACATGAGAAAGCTCAACATAAGAGTCTTCACATTTAAAAAGAGGAGAGGAAAGAAAATGACAATGGATATTCCAAGCAATTAGAGACCGGATCATCATTTAGAGACCGAATCATCATTTAAACAGACCGGATCTCTCTTTGTTTGCATACAATCAAACTCTCTTCACAAACCCTAGATGTGTTAGGGGGCTGACCAGCCGGAATTAATGGCTGGCCGTTGGCCAATTTGTATTCAGTTGTATTCGAATGTATTCGTCAACTGTATTCACTTGTATTCAATTTTAATCCGTTATATTTAATTATTTTATTCAGCAGTAGTTTGTTGTATTCAAGTGTTTTATACAATTGTATTCAGTTGTTGTTATTTATATTCAACTATTTTATTTAGCAGAAGTTAGTTGTATTCAAGTATTTTATTCAGATTAATTAATGTATATTTTGTTGTATTCAACTGTATAATTCATATGTATTTCTCTTTATTCAGCTATAATCTTATTATGTATCTTTCAAATATAGATTAATGAGAGATTATTTTAATTCATTGAGTTAAATTAGGATAATATCATGTGATTTTATTTCCTTCCATTTTTAGCGCAGATATGTTACTGTATTTAATATTAATGTCGCTTGAATACAGCTAAATACATGTCAAACTTAGCTGGAATTCCAGATTTTACGCCTATATTTTTTGTTGTATTAATGAATACAACATCTTAAATACATGAAATATATTACATAAAAACATAAAAGGCATCTATAATACGTAATATAGCAAAGGGTATCTATAAATGACTAATTAGACTAAAAAATAGTACTTTATGAAAAAGTTCCCTTTGTTTTTTTGAAATTTTACCACCTATAGAATATGTTAGTACCCTATTTATAACATATAAATACCTTTTTAAGATTTTACATAATATAATAACCTTTTTATTTTGTAGCAAAAAATTTAAATTTAATACTGTCCTATATTTAAGCCTTATTAGATGGTACAAAATATTTTTCTCTCACCAATTTATGGTATAACTCCAGTTTTTTGTGAAATGACGCCGCTTAACACAGCTTAATACACCTAAATACAAATTCACCTTCCCATGATTTGCGTTGAAACGTTACTTTTTTCCCGCTTAATACAGCTTAATACACCAAAATACAGATCATGATTTACAGGAATCTCTGTTTGTGCGGCGTCATTTCATGTTGTATTATTGAATACAATTCGTTTAATACACTATATATATCATAAAATAACGTAAAATATATCTATATCACGTAATATAAGAAAGGGTTTTCTATTTATTGATACTTAGGTTTTAATGAATTCTCTTGTTGTTTCGGCAGTGTCATTTTCCCAAATAGTTTTCTCTTGTAAATGGGCTGCCCGGCCTATATGTAAAAACGGCCCAAGTTTTTGTCAAACCCAAAATAAACCTCCCTTCCACGCGCCCCAAAAGCTTGTGAATACCAAACAGCTCAATTTGAAGATTCCTATATTTTCTTCAACAAATCGAAGTACGCCCTATTATTTTTTTCCTTTTTTTTTCTTTGTTCCCATATTCCCACCGTTCCAAGTTTGTAAATCAGGAAATTAGCATTATTTCGGAGGTAAGTCATCTTTTACTTGTTTTGGTCTTTTAAAATCGCATGTCATTTTGTGTTTATGAGTCATATAAAAATATCCGATGATTTGTTTGTCTTTTGTTTTTCATAGTGTCTGATTTTTGTGTTTAGTAAGTTTCAAACTTGGTGGGTCTTGCATAATTTTCTATATTTTGCTTCCCCTGTTTGATTTTTTGGATTTATTATGCTACTGGTTTTTTGTGTTAGGTTATATTTTTTTACTATATTATTGGTCTTGGAATTGCTCTGATTCCTGAGTTGATGGGCATTAATATTTATGATTTTAGGGCAAGGTTACTTTGGATTTGATGATAATGATAAAAATTCATTTTAATTTGTTGATACTGAAAATCTCACTTGTTTTGGGGTTATATGGGAAGTTAAATCACTAAGTTGCTGGCACCTATTAGTGCATTGAGCCTTGAGACTTTATCATCACATGATGAAGTTAAGGAATAACAATTTCTAAAGCAGCATTATTTTAAAAAAGAGACTTTTTAAGAAGAAATAAATCAGGTAGAGCTTGTAAGATGTCTGAGCATATTGTAACCTCACCTCTTTTAATGTAGATTGCCTCCCTAGCAAAAGAACTTGGTTTTGGTTGAGGGGGATCCATTGAGATCGATTCAAATTGGACATACAGATTTTCATTTTATGAGACTATATGTTAGCTGTCTGCATTAGCTTGTGTAATTAATTACAGGGTGCATGAAACTTCAGATGTAAACTCATCTTAAGCTGTTGTTAGGGACAGATCTAGGACCTTTGGCCAGTTGGACAATTAATGTGTAACTCTTTATGTTTTTCTTTTGCAACTTTGAATCAAGATATTACTGATTAAGCATGCCTAAAGAGCAATTACTGAACTTAAAATCTTAAAATTGCTTTGATTCTTTCCAAACTTCTGAAAATTTAACACTAGCTTTTTCAAGTAGTGCCGTATAGCTCACTGTTTGCCTTTCTTTCCTTCATTTTCTCAAGTGTTGACCTCTAGTCTTCAATTTTGAGGGGTAAACATTTCAAATTGACATGGGAACAAATTGTTCTTTCCAAAACTTGTGAGGGTGCAATTCCCCGCCCTTAATCATACATAGAGACCATTTCTTGCTGATTTTACTATACTCGGGCTCAGCTATACCTAAATGGCATTAGATGACTTTACTTGGGGTTCCTATTGGAATTCAAGGCATGTATTGGATGTATCCCGCTTCAATGAGTAAGTGACAGTGATGAGAATGTTTGTCTTAGCTAAACTTTGCTCCTGTTATCGGGGTAGAAGGTTGAGATTCTTATAGCTGATTGTGAGTATGGTCATGAATTTGCGTAACCATTTCTAGTCTAAAAATCTTTGTCCTAGTTGTTAATAACTCAAATTTGCAATCTCTAGTTTGTGCCCTTGGGCTCAAGAAAAGGCATTATCTATGACAGCATAAACCAAACTCGAACAGTATATTATCATATAAGCCATTTTAGGCAACATTAGTGTTTATTCACTTGTGAGCGGCTAGCGGTGGTCGGTGTGAGGCGAGGCAGAGGAAGGCCTAAGAGATACCGGGGAGAGGTAATTAGACAGGACATGGCCGGGATGCGGATTTCCGAGGACATGACCCTTGATAGGAAAGTCTGGAGGTCTAGTATCAGGGTTGTAGGATAGGGGCTTCTAGATTTTTCATACACCTTTCTCGGGGTGTGAGGCGTGGTAGGGCCGCCCACAGATGATTAGTTTGTGTTCTCTTTTGGTAGTCATTTCTGGTAGTTACTGTTTTGATATCTTTGCATGTCTGTTTATTTATGGTACTACATATGCATCTTATGTTTAGATAATTTTTATGAGATGTATGCTGGAGTAACTAATGCGGTTTTTGTTTTTGTTTTTGTTTTTATTTTTGTTTTTGTTTGCCTTTTTTTCATGCGCCGAGGGTCGATTGGAAACAACCTCTCTGCCCTTTCGGGTAGAGGTAAGGCCTGTCTACATATTACCCTCCCCAGACCTCACCTTGTGGGAATATACTGGGTTGTTGTTGTTGTTGTTGTAGTAGTGTTTATTCACTTGATGATATAGCCGGCTTTATTTGGGAGATACACTTAAATCTTATGCAAGGATGGTAAGAGTGCCCCTGAGAAAAAAATTGTTCTCCGCGTGAGTACCTTTTTTCCTTTGCTTCCTACCAATTCTAAGACCCGGAGAAGTTGTAACTTCAGTTTCCTGTCAAAGCCAATATTTTCATGTATGTTTATGCAAGTGTTTGCTTTGAATCTTGAATCAATAGCATGGACTCTACTGGCCCTTTGGTTTCTCTTTTGCACCAGTCACTTGAGAGAAATGACCTCTGCCTTGATATATTTGATCATTTCAAGTGCTCTTACATTTCCACGAGTTTTGACTTTGATCAATATAAAGTGGTTGAAGTAGCTGAGCCTGGATATGATGTTGGACATAATCTCTTTTTTTGTCTCAGTGCTATGGCTGCCAGAACTGAAGAACCAATCAATGAGCAAGCAGTTGCTAACATATATGGTTCCATGAGGGCTGAGATCAACCAGATTTACTCTAAAATTACGGAACTAGAGATGGAAGTTAGTGAACACTCACTTGTGATCAATGCTGTACAACCACTTGATCCTTCAAGACGGTGTTATAGGATGATTGGAGGTGTTCTAGTAGAGAGAACTATCAAGGAAGTCCTGCCTGCTGTTCAACGCAATAAGGAGGGAATTGAGGAAGTAATAGCTCGACTGAATGAAGCTCTGGAGAAAAAGAAAAAGGAAATATCTGACTTTGAAACCAAGTATAAAATTAGAATGAGAAAGCCTGATGCAGAAGTAAAAGAAGAGAGTGGTCGAAAGGAAGGCTCCGCACAAGGAGTCCTTGTTGGTCCTGCTGGTTCAAATGAGTAGACCAGTCTGTTTGCAAAATCCATTTTGAGATACTTTGTTGAATATGGTCAAGGAACTATTAACATTTTAGCATAGCTATTCCGGTTATTAGCGTGTGATTTATCATGTTCATTTAGCTTACTCAGCATGAACTTGAGGTTTTTGGTTTCTTATGATGAGAAAGTTTATATGATCAGATTAGTGGTCTGAAACCATGCTTCACGCCCGATGGGGTTTTTCACTAGACGATGGTGACCTTTGGCAATCTTGATTTCCCTCCTTGAACATTAGCCAAGTGCTTCTACATGTCGAGGCATGTGGCATTTTCTGCTTCCGCTATGGATTGTAGTTTATTAGATGTTTGAATACTGTTGTAGTTGGTTGAATTCGGTTCGTTTTCCATCCTGCTTTTGTTAGTCATTCCTGTCCACTATTTTCTTATAAATTCGAACATTATACTCCTCACCTGACCTTTTTCCTTTCTGTTGATGGGAGGGAGCACTAGTCCTCAGTGAAGAAGATTGAAATGCTCTACCATGGAATGAAAATTTCTCATCTATTCTTGTCTGTGCCAAAATTTAACACAGCTGATGGTGATGTATCCCATAGCTTATAAGAACCAAGTGTGGTAGCGGCCAAGAAGCAACGCAACAAGTTGGGTTTAATTGAATTACCAAGAAAATCAATCAAATTATGGGTTAGCATTCACTTTGCAGAGGATTTAAATTTCAGTTAGCCTTGTTCCAAGATAGAATACAAGCGAACAAAGTATAAAATTGGCACCGCCTAATTTGTTAAAAAGTGTTACACTTAGAGAGCATTATTACCTTGCTATGAGTAAAGGCTACAAACTACTCTACAAAATACATGTAGCTAGTTACTACCCTTAAGAGAATATTCATTGGGAAAAAATACTGCAAGTGTTAAAATACAAGTGTATAAAATAATTTTGGAATAATGACATATATATATATATATATATATATACACAAATGTAAATCGTTTCTGCGCGGGCTAAAAGTGATAATACCCCTATAATTTTCTCACTTTCGGGCTTTTAAGTATCTAGATTTCCTTCCTTAAGGACCAAGTAGTCAGCTCAATAGCATCGCTTCTCTTCCTTGCTGTGAATCTTCATTTGTTGCAGCAGATACCCTTTTGCACTGTCAAATGTCCATCTGCGTTTTTGATTCGTCCTGACAAATGATCAAGACTGAATTGCAAATTTACAATACTCATAGTACACCACTGAAAATTAGAACACTATACGTGAAGAAGAGTTCGAAATGAGTGGCAACTGTGAAGTTGTGCGGCAACTTTAGGTTATTGTTTATAATAAAGCAATAAGCCATTAATTCTGAGAGTTATCAATTTCAGATTCCGAGGGCCTAGATCGAATAGGGTATAATGGACTAATATTCCTCCATCATTGTGAGAGAGAAACGTCAATGTCTACCTACCATTATAAAAGAAAACTTATCTACTCCCACTTGTCAGTTTAGTTTTCCATTTTATAAGCGAGGAGCAGCAGCTGATTTTTCTAGTTACACTCAGAAAAGTAGTCTGAACCTATTAAATTACCAGAACGTTAACAATTAATGTAACAATTTTGTAAATATACCAAGACCAAAAAATTGCAGCTACAGAGTTGTTCACCATTTACTGTAACGATTTTGTAAATATACCAAGACCAAAAAATTGCAGCTACAGAGTTGTTCACCATTTCCCACAACAAACTACTCAAGAATAGGAACATAAGCATAGCAAGAATGTTTCAGATGCCACAATCAAGTTACCATGCAATCACTCTTCATCGGTGATGGTTAAACATTCAAGTGGTCTCAGAAGTATCCATGGCGTAGTGGTTTCCTGTATACTGCGGATGCCAAGCACGTCTTAAGAGTATATCTAAATGTGATTTTACTGCTACATTGTACTCAATGCATAACACCATCCATTATGAAGATGGTCCTCGAGGTCTTTGCTTTGCGTAACCTAGACTGATAAGCTTTTGCATCAACTTTTTCTCAGCCGCTGCCTGAATCCACAATAAAGGGAGAGTGAGAATCATACCAACAGCTAGGAAGATACGCACAAGATCCAAAAAAAGAGAAGTCTATGATTCCATGTTGTTATCATCTATGTAAACTGAAATGACATCCAAAATTCCAAATAGAATTTTGGAATAAGGAACCCAATTATACAAACAGGCAGAGCGGGAACCTAGAAAAGGGAGGATAAACAAAGTGGAAGTAGAAAGAGATCAAACCTCAAGCATGGGGCTATTCTTGGGGATATTACAAGCTAGTACAATATTAAGTCCAGTCCTGAGAACTGCAAAAAGAGTTATGTCAGACAATATACCAAGAGAAAAATGTGAGAACTGACTTAATTTGGGTGGTGATATACCTAATCTACGGGCAATACCAGATCCTGTATTATCAGATGTCCCACCGGTCAAGGAACTCACTGCAACGGTATTGCTCTGCACATAACATAAAGGGATATGAAGAAAAGGTTATGTGCAAGTATATTTCTGTAGAGATTTTTGAAATCTCATTTTGAGTTTTCCATGTTCTTACTCCCAAGTTATTTTCAGTTTTCTTTTTAATTTTGTTTTGGATAACTTCTTATAACCAGTACGACTTTTTCTTTAGGAGAATAACCGATATTTATCTCTCCGTAACACAATTTCAAAACTTACAGAGACGGACAAGAAAGGTAATAGAAGGAAAAATTAAAGTGCAATATAAGACAGTTCCAAACTTACAGGTCTTGCTGGAGCAGCTGCATATAGATTCCCAAATTTGGCTGAACTGCAACCAATCCACGTATATATCTACGAAGGATGAAAAGAGAAAATTGGAAATGAAGAGTAACATGTTTTCAAATTTGAAGAACTACACTTGTAATTAACAAAATCAATAACCATAGCAACTAACCGAGAAACTCGTTCTTTCTATACAGTACATCTAAGTGTGTCTTGATTAAAGATGCAAACAGGTCACAAATGTAGCAACAGGATCATTGATGCTCCTTCAAAATGCTAACATTTGTATTAAATTATAAATTCTCAATTTTCTGCCATAATTGCTGTTAACGGCAAACTTCTAACAGTATACACAAATATACAGAATAATCAAAGAAACCCCTCAAATTGCAATAGTGTGATATACATAATGACCTTACTTGAACAGGATCTGTTCTATAGGCTCGTACCACTGTATCCATGAGTTCTCGGGAGAAAGGAAACCGAGTCTAGTGGATGATCGTTCTCAGCCCCCAACCATGGGTGCTGGCATGGTCTAATGGCTTCTGACAGACTCTTCAAACTTATAAATTAAAAAAATAGTATGATCCATATGGACCCCCCCTCTATAATCTCAGAGACACAACTATTACGCCTCACTCCAAACAAGTTGGGTTTGCTATATGAATTCTCACTGACCATATTTATCCAATTAAATTCATTTCGGGCCAACATACGCAAAACAAAAGTAAAAATAGAAGTAAAAAGTACTAGAACTTCTCTATATTTTTAATTGGCATAAAATCTACACTAGGGGTAAAAGACTGCCGGGAAGCATAGGACAGAAAGTACCCGTACTAACATAACTAAAACATAATCTAAGCTACTATACATCGCCTATATAGATCCGTTTCTACTATTGTGTCATATCTTCGCCAAATCTATATGAATTTCAAGAGATTGTAGGACTTTCGAGAAAATTTTCTTCCATGTGATTTTAGGTCTACCTCGTTCCCTTTTTTTCTGGTCCTCAAGGTATGCTATGCCTATTTGTGCCTTCGGGTGAATATGATTATTTTTAATCTTATCTAATCTTGCATGACCACACATCCATCATATGTTTCTCCGCAACATTCATCTTGTGAATGAGTTAGACTTCAATGGATCAACATTCACTCCAATATAACATAGTTGATCTTGTATTGTTCTACAAAATTTACCTTTCACTTTGGTAAGCATCCTTTTATCATTTAACATTCCAGTAGCATTTCGCCATTTCAACTATTTGACTTTGATCCTATGTGTAACATCTTCATCTATAACCTCAAAGATAAAGAAAAATATTCCAGAGTAGTAACCAGTGTCTTTCAACTAAATTCAGCACCAGTTCGCACATAGTATCAAGTACATGACAAATCAAATACCATAAGTATTTACATTAAAGTATCTGACTTGTACTTTTAGTACAATGAGTTAACTTCCTTGTAACATCAACTGCTACTTCCTTTCATAACCAATATAGACTTATAAACATCAATCAATCAGTAAGACTCAATCACAACTAAAGTTGGGTTTGGTAAATGAATTCTTTGAAACCCTTTTTGCTCAATTTGGACTCATATATAAATTTGAGTTTTTTCAAAACTAGAGGATCTCTGAATCTCATATTTATTCTTACACTGGTACATAAGCCTTTAACCATACTAAAACATTCTTGGCGAACACTATAGCTAATGTAAGTCTACTACCAGTAACCAAACCTTAACCAAACGAGTTGGTAGTATATACCATTCCTTAGCTTCCATTGTGCTTCGTCTTTTAACTAAGTCCACATTAATTCCGTGAACCGCAGTGTTTTCTGAGACAAATTCCCTCCATGTGATTTTAGATCAACCTCATTTTTCGAATACCTTAGGCCTCAATATCAACAACAACAACAACAACAACTACCCAGTATAATCCCACAAGGTGGGGTATGAGGAGGGTAATACGTACGCAAGCCTTACCCCTACCCGAAAGAGAGAGTCTGTTTCCAATCGACCCTCGGCTCAAGAAAAGGAAAAAGAAAACATAAGCAAAAACAAGAGAGTATTAGTAACTCTATCAGAAATCACATACATAATTATCTAAACATAAACCATAAATAAAATGACATGCAGTAATATCGCCCAGTAACTACCATGAGGGGACTCAATACAATACACAAATCATCTATAGAGAGCCCCACAAACTCCCCAGCCCCGGGGAAGAAGTGCGAAAGTTACTAGGAGCCCCTATTCGACAACCCTAATACTAGACCTCCAGACTCTCCTATCAAGGGCCATGTCCAATACCTCTTGGGCCTCCCTCTGCCTCGACCCGCGCCAACCACCGCGAGCCGCTCACAACTCCTCACCGGTGCATCGGGGATTCTCCTCCTCACATGCCCGAACCACCTAAGCCTCGCTTCCCGCATCTTCTCATCCACCGGGCCACTCCCACCTTATCCCGAATAACTTCATTCCTAATCCTATCCAACCTGGTGAGCCCGCACATCCACCTTAGCATCCTCATCTCCGCAACCTTCATTCTCTGAACATGAGAACTTTTCATCGGCCAGCACTCCGCTCCATACAGCATGGTAGGTCTAACCACAGCTCTATAAAACCTCCCCTTGAGTTTCTGTGGCACTTTTTTGTCACACAAGACTCCTGATGCAAGCCTCTATTTCGACCACCACTCCCCTATACGGTGGGTGACATCCCCGTCGATCTCTCCGTCCCCTGAATCGCCGACCCAAGATATTTA
The DNA here is from genome assembly GCA_032618575.1 of Nicotiana noctiflora. Classification (NCBI taxonomy): domain Eukaryota; kingdom Viridiplantae; phylum Streptophyta; class Magnoliopsida; order Solanales; family Solanaceae; genus Nicotiana; species Nicotiana noctiflora. The sequence goes on along the minus strand of JASVEL010000814.1, from coordinate 280,323 downwards.
AAACTTTCCTCTTGGCGATGACCTGAGATCCAAGCTTCACGTCTCTCCCCACTCCGCTCGACTCGGCACTAAACTTGCACTTCATGTATTCTGTCTTAGACCTGCTTAGTTTGAAACCTTTACACTCGAGAGTCTGTCCCCAGACCTCCAGCCTCTCGTTAACACCGACCTTCGTCTCTTCTATCAAGACTATGTCATCCTCAAATAGCATATACCATGGCACATCCCCTTGAATATGACGTGTTAGAGCATCCATCATCAAAGCAAATAAAAGAGAGCTAAGCGCAGATCCTTGATGAAGCCCACAACCACCGGAAAATGGTTTGAGTCGCCACCCACCGTCCTAACCCTAGTGTCAGTATTTATAGACCAGTGGCTGAACTATCTCGGCTGATATTTGCATCATTTGTCGAATGTAGCAACTTCTAGTCTTTTCAAATAGTCACTACTTTGTCTTTTCACTAAGTTCTGATAATTAGATAGCAACATAGTTATACTAGATAAAAAATGGAGAAAGGGGGCTAAGGAAACCTGTTTCTGAAGACGAATGATCTGAAAGTGGAGAGTAGCATCGTCAGAGACTTCAGAAAAGCACGTGACCTGCACGCCACTTCCGTCATCACCTTCTTCTGCAATTTTAAACTGATTCATTGTGTCAGTAACAACATCAACTCTTCCATTGGCTAATGAGGAGGATGATGGTGATTCCTCTAATCCTTCTCGTAAATCCATTCTCAGAAAAACTAGCAAAGAAAATCGAATTGAACTGTGAGGATTAACTAAATCGGTACAACGAATAGGCAAAATCAAAATTTCAGGGTTTAGCAGGGGATTTTGGAGTGTTACACAAGAGATGAGTCTCGGGTCAGCCGTGAAATGTGACCGGTGGGGAATATCCACCATGTTAAGGTGTTAATTTTTCTTCTTGAAGTTGGGCTAGGCCTTTTTTTTTTTTTTTTTGGGCGTGGTTGCTAAAACAGGTTAAAATATTATGGTATAGCCAGTTTCACATTAGTCAATAAAAAATAGTCATTATTTATCAATTTAATAAATAATAACTACTATTTTGTTACAATAGGGACCGGTCCAGTATAATATACGGAAGTTTTGGTGTATTTATGTACGAACTCCAACATATTATGTTGGATCGGTATACTTTGCTAACTCCTGTAAAATTTACGAGAGACTGGAGCACCAGTGCTCTAAAATCCAGTATATTATACTGGATAATTATAATTATTGGAACTCTCGTAAAATTTGCGGGAGTTCCAGCATAATTATGCTTGAACTCCCATAAAATTTGCGGGAGTTCCAGCATAGTTATCTTGGAACTCCCGTAAAATTTACAGGAGTTCAAGCATACTTATGCTGGATCTCCCATAAAATTTGTGGGCGTATTCTTCCGGATTGTGAACAATGTTTTCGCTCAAATTTAAAGTGACTAAATTTCGATAACTTTTGAAACTTGGCTATTTTTCAACGACCAGTGATAAATCTGGCTATTTTTTAATTTCTCCCCTAAAATAGACGTATAAGTTAATAAACAAGTCATAACTCGATTTTGTTCAAATATTGTTCACAACGAACATGAATTATAACTTAATATGTTTAACTCCGTATTATATTCCATTCAGTTGTTTGTTATTTTATAATTTATCTAATCATTTGAGTGAAAATTTCTTTTTTGGATAGAGACAAAGCATGTAGAAATCCGGAGAGAAATATAGTACAAAGGAATTCTAACTTTTTCATACGATTTAGGTAGTCTAAGGTTCATTCAAACTTTTGAACAAATCAATTGTCATGACCAGAATAATGGGATGAGTAAAATATAAAAATTAAGTGAGGTTCAACCAAATGTCCAAATTTATTTCTTATAGGTTAATAGCAATTAGCAAGTTATGCTAATCAATGCCATATGTTGTATTCTTGATCAGTTGGATGTCCAAAACGAATTGTTAGAGCATTCCAATTTTAATTTTCCTACTGGATTTCTTTCAAACTTAAAATTTACAACTTAGTTATTGTTTTGTCTACACGTAAAACAAGTGAGCTGGAAAAACTTCTATTCCTAAATCTTTATACGTAAGAAACCCCATTAATTATATCTTTGTCTTGATTATTACAAACATCTTGTCTCTTCTTTTGAAATTACGCTCATGTTTGGTCAAGCTTTTCCAAAATCAAAAGCATATCTTTTTTCTTCAAAAAAAAAGTATTTTTTTTTTCAAAGTTAAGATATTTGGCAAAACTTTTAGAAGGAAAAAAAATATTTTTAAGAAGAAGCAGAAGCAGTTTTGAAAAAGCGGAAAAAAGAAACTCATTTCTAAAAGTACTTTTTTAAGAAATACTTTTGAGAAAAATACACTTAAAACAGTTTTTAAAATCTTGGACAAACACTAATTACTGCTCAAAAGTGCTTTTTAAATTAATTAGTCAAACGCAAACTGTTTCTCACCAAAAGTACTTTTGAAAAAGCACTTTTGAGAAAAAATACTTCTCAAAATAAGTTAATTTTTGCAGCTTGGCCAAATAGGTTATCAGTGACGCTACCATCTGCATTAATTACAATGTCTTAGAGGACAATACCTTTGTAGGACGATACCGCTGAAAATAACATAAAGTAGGGAAAGGAAGTAAATGAAAGTACAAGAGGGGGATGGGGGTGAATTGTATATTTTTAAACTTAATCTCTGTTAGTTGACTGGTTTTTCATTTAGTCGACTAGATGCAATAGACTAACTGTTGTAATAACATAATATAAGATGTTGAAAGTAAATGCAGGAATTAAAGACACCAGAAATTTTATATTGTTTCGTATTCAATGTGAATCCTAGTCCAATCCCCTTTGGTTGCAACGGAATTCTCTTTAGTGAATGAGTTTCTTCGAGTATAATGAAAATAACGTGATAGATCAATTCCAATATCACTCGTCTTTTTTGATAGAATGTCTCATTAGTGTTGTTCGCTCTTTCTTCTCTAACTTGTTATACACCATGTCTTAGAGAGATATAATATTTGTTTGCAATAGAACAAAAAGAGGGTATTTGGTTCGATCGAAGTATGTCTAGCTAAGGTGTGATTACAGATTTAAATACTTTGAAAAAGAGGCTTGAATTCTGGAAAGATTTGCCACCCCAAGAAATTTGATCCTTAGAAAGAGATTGATTCTTTTCAAGAATAACGTTATTCTGTAACGACTTTATTGAACTTAGAATCTTGATCCTCTATATTTGGACACTTCTTTGAATATTCTGCGAGATCTTGATTTAGTTGATTCCTTGAGTTTAGCTACTTGATAGAATATTTAGCGAGATCTTGATTTATCTGATTCCCTGAGTTTAGCTATAATTGATCCCATTTGTATCTTCAGTGATTTCTTCTTCCTTTAATCGTGTCCCTTGATTTCGTTAGTATCTTCACTCTTGATTTCTTCTTCCTTTTACCATGTCTATATTCTTCAATCTTGTAACTAAATCCATACGTTCCTTGATCATTTAATTGATTTCGCCAATCCAAGAGTTTCTACACAAAAAGCAAATATATTATTTTTATCATTAAAATTAGATCTAACAATCTCCCTTTTTTCATGATGACAAAATAATATATGTGTAAATACCAGTTGACTTCCCTATAGTTTGCTCCCCCCAATAGGAGCAGCAAGTAATTTGAGGTGCATGTAGTCGATTGCATCAGTTGACTTCTCTGTGGTTTACTCCCCCTCGATAGGAGCAGTGAGTAGCTTGAGGCACATGTAGTTGACCTGTTATGTACCTGCACACAATACATATACCTGCACATAATACATATACTTGCATATACCTGTACAAAATACATATATCCTTTCTCCCCCTTTTTGGTATCAACAAAGAGGGAATAAACATAATACATTGCATGCAGAAACAGAATCCATAGCAGAATGTGGTAGAGTTAGACCATAACAAAAGAAGAAGGAAAAATATCCACTAACTGATATCTCAGTCTGAAAACAACACAACAAAAAAATTATCTTAAACTTCCACACTAACGACGTAGAAAATAGGTAAGAGTGTTGCATACGACCTCATTTAGTCTATCAAAGATGGCGTTGGCTGAGACACTTATCCCATCAAACCTGTCATGAAACTCCTTGAAAGCCTTGACAGAATTTTCCTACCTCTGAGAACTGCAACCCATATTTTGGAGACATCAGACCCTGTTTTCTTGGAGATATCATGAATGGTACCAACAGTGGACTGGGTGGCGATGAGAAGATCTTTGATTGCAGAGAGCTCTTTCCCAATGACGCTAAATTTCTCAGACAAATCAGATTCACTAAGGTTGGGAAGAGAAGCAGAAGGTTTGGGCTTTGATTCTGTATGGGCAGACTTGACATCACTCTCATGTTTCTTGACCCATGAATGCTTCACACACATATATCACATACTTGCAAAGGATGTGGAATTGTATGATTTTGAAATAGTGGTAAAGGAGTATGCATAGAGGGAAACATTGTGGGCTTCCAGAATGTGGGTGATGGCCATTCCATAGAGTAGACTGATGGGATCTTCGGCACTTCTAATCATGAAATTGATAACCCAAGAGGACATCTTGATTTTGAGTTTCGTCACAAGATAATAGACCAGAAAAGTATCTGGTAAATAGAAGGTTGAGAAAGACCTAGTACGGGGAACAGAGTAGTTGCCACACTGTGAGCTAGAACACGAGTTTCAAAACTAACATCACTAGGACCTAGTTGGTTGGGAAGGGATTCTGATGGACACTGAACAATACATCTTTTGGCTTGATCAAAAGAAATTTCAAAATCATCGGGACAGGAATTTTTAAAGAACATAGGGAAACCAGAACACTTGCACTGAAAGATCGAATCAAATATGGAATAGTCAAGAACAATACACTTTCCTATTACTAAGGATTCCAACTTATCAGACCTACTGGAATGAGGATTTGCACAGAACATTCTCACTAGAGGTTCATAGACTTTAGGAGGAGGAACAGAAAAGAACTTTGACAATCCTTGATAAACAAAAAGGCCATTTACCTTACAATTTAAGGCTTTTATGTCATCAAGGTTAACCACCCTCCCATGAGCAATATGCTTGTATGTTAGGGCAAGAAAGAGGTCACTGTTAGGAGAATCCCAGAAATTGAGTTACGACTTAAAGGAACAAAAAATGTCAACTTTTGATTTCCTTGGAGTGGAAGAGACATGGGGTTCTTCCATGGGTCTTTCACCTAGGGCTTTTTCTCCTAAGGGTTGAGAATGATAAGATAAATCCGCCTAAGCTTTTTCTCCTAAGGGTTGAGAATGATAAGATAAATCCGCCTAAGAAGAGGCAAACCCCTTAGAGTGATTGGACCCTGGGTCTACTTGTTCAAGGGGTTGAGAAGGGGGTTTTTCCTTGGAGCGAGTGGTTTTTCTAGTGGAGATAGAAGGATTTTTGGATTGTGTAGCCATTGTAGGAGGTTGGTGGTGGAGCAAGAATTTGGAGAAGAGGTATAAGGGCGATAGAGACAATGGAGATTGATATGAGAAGACACCATAAAATAAGGGTTTTTGACGGTTGAGTGCAGAAAAGGAAAATGTGTCAGTTGATCAGACTCGATGATTGCTTTTCTTTTTAGATGTCTGTGACTGATGTGAAAAGAGAAGAAAAAAGGAGGTAAAATGGAGGCGTACTTAATGCATAAAGAAAATGTGGACTTTTCTATATATAATGTTAAATAATGACACAAAGGTCCTATTATTAGCTATTAACGCAAATAATGCCAAAAAGTATTCTAAGTGACCAGAATCTTTCTTCTAACAGTGGCTTGGTAAAGATATCTGCTAGTTGATCAATTGTTCATACAAAGGATATTTCTATATTTTCCTTAAGAACATGATCTCTAACGAAGTGATGCTTAATATCTATATGCTTTGCCCTAGAGTGATGAACATGATTTTTTGAAAGACAAATATCACTTGAATTTCCATAAAAGATCTGTATAGGTTTAAATGAAAGTTCATAGTCACTTAGTTGATGGGACATCCACCGTAATTGTGCACAACATTGTTCAATAGCAATGTATTCAGCTTCAATGGTAGACAATGTGACTGATGCTTGTTTTTTACTGTTTCAAGATATCAATGCTTTTCCAAGTAATTGACATGTACCACTTGTGCACTTTCTATCTTCATTATCACCTGCAATGTCAGCATCTTGTAACGACCCGGCCGGTCGTTTTAGAAAATTACATCCCAATCCCCAATTTAACTGTTCTCCTAAGTTCATTTCTGCTATTGTGGTTTGCCGGGAGAGTCGGTTCTGAAATTTGGAGTATTTTGGATACTTAGTCCCTAAATGAGAGCTTTAAAGTTAGAAAATGGTCCGTAGCCGGAACAGTGTTAAGACGACCTCAGAATGGAAATCTGATGGTTCCATTAGCTCCGTTAGGTGATTTCGGGGTTGGGAGCGCGTTCGGAATGTATTTTGGAGGTCCGTAGCTCAATTAGGCTTGAAATGCCGAAGTTTGAAATTTTGGCGAATCCGAACGATAGGTGAGATTTTGATCCGGGGTCGGAATGGAATTCCGACAATTTCTGTAGCTTCGTTATGTGATTTTGGATATGTCCGCAAATTTTCAGGTCATTCGGACGTCGTTTGGTTGGGTTTTTGATCGAATGTGCAATTCGGAAAGTTTTAAGAAATTTAGGCTTGAATTCGATGTGCATTATGGGTTTTGATGTTGTTAGACGTGTTTTTATGATTGGAATGAGTTCGTATCGTGTTTTGGAGTATGTTGGTGGTTTTCGTTGGGGTCCGGGAGCCTCGGGATGAATTCGGGGGTCCAAACGGACCAATTTGTGCCAAAAGGCACTGCTGTTCTGCTGCAATAATTGGAGAGAAATTTTGCTCTCCGCGATCGCGGAGATGGCCATGCGATCGCGTAAGGGAGAAAATCCTGAGCTCTGCGATCGCGAAGTAAAGTGTGCGATCGCGTAAGTCCGGGAGAGTAAGCATCGCGATCGCGTGAGGTAGTATGCGATCGCGTAGGGTAGTTTGGGGAGCCGGACGAGTTTGTTCTTCGCGATCGCGTTCGTGTCATTGCGATCGCGTAGGGTCGCTGAGTTGTTCACTGTGATCGCATCCAGGATCACGCGATCGCATAGAGGAAAATTAGGCCGCCCATATTTTGTGCATCGCGATCGCAAGCCCAGTGCTGCGATCGTGTAGAGTAAAATGGCCTGGTAGTGACTTTAAGTCCAGAACATTTCAGTCGCGGCCTAACAAACCAAAACCGCCATTGTTGAGTTCCAAGAGAGGATTTCGAAGGGGAAACGCTGGGATATCATCCGGAAATCATCGGGGGTAAGTTTCTTGACCTTAATTCGTTGGTTTATCATGAAATCCGTGATTATTTCACTGAAAATGGAAGATTAAAGGTGGGTTTGAGCCCTAGGCCTAAATTTTAGAAAACCTTTGATTTGAATGGGCAAACGGAGTCCGATTTTGATAAATTTTATATGCACGGACTCGTATTGAGATAAGGAACCCGAATATATAATTTTCGTAATTTTTCGATAAGCGTACCGGAAGTCGGGTTTTGGCAACTTGTGGGTTTTGGTGTATTTTGAGTTATTTTGATTGGGTAATTCCCAATTGGCCTATTTTGATATTATTCTATTGATTTTTATCAGATACTACACTTGTGGAGGCCGACATTCGCGGCAAGAGGGTTATTTCTTAGCGGTTTTGTAACGGAATTGAGGTAAGTGGCTTGTCTAACCTCGTGTGGGGGACTTTCACCCCTAGGATATTATGTGATACTTTAAATGCCTTGTACGCGAGGTGACGGGCGTTTACATGCGCTGGTTGTTGAACACATACTTTACTTAAAATGTTCGATGAGTGATATTGCTGTTTTTAGCTGATAATTCGATATTCTTACCTGGTACTAGTTAGAAAGCATGATTAGGTAGTAATTAACTCTCTAGTTGCCTAATTGTCTTACTTGAGTTTTCTTGGTAATCACCGGCGCTGTTTATCGGTGAAGTTATAGTTAAGCATATTATATTCTCTTTGTGTATTCCCTTACTTGCTGTGTTTGTGGAATGCAGGTTCAATTCCCGGAGATCCCAGGGCTGTGGGTTCGATTCCCAGAGACCGGAGTGATAATGATGTGGACTGCGGGTTCGATTCCCGGAGATCCTGAGATTTATTGAGATGTGGACTGCGGGTTCGATTCCCGGAGATCTTGAGATTTATTGAGATGTGGATTGCGGGTTCGATTCCCGGAGATCCTGAAATTTATCGAGTGTGGACTGCGGGTTCGATTCCCGCAGATCCTGAGATTTATTGAAATGTGGGCTGTGGGTTCGATTCCCGGAGACCCATGGGTACTGTCAATGGGACTGTGGGTTCAATTCCCACAGGTCCTGGACTTGTTTTTATTGAGTTGGTTACTTGTTGTTAGCTTAAATCGTAAACGGTTGCAGTAATCATCTTATTGTTGTTATTTCAGAATTATTATCATTTAAACTGGTTACTATTGTTATCATCATTATATTATTGTTCTCTCAGTAGGGCCCTGACCTTCCTCGTCACTACTCCATCGAGGTTAGGCTTGGCACTTACCGAGTACCGCCGTGGTGTACTCATGCTACTCTTCTGCACACTTTTGTTGTGCAGATCCAGGTACATCAGAGCAGGGTCGTGCTAGGTGATTTTTGCAGCTTACTGGAAGACCTCGAGGTATGATCTGCTACGTCCGCGAATCCGGAGGCTTTCCTTCTATTCTAATAGTACTAGTTGACATTTTCCTTCATTTCGTTGTTAGACACTCTTTACACATAGAGCCACAGTTGTATATTCTCTTTTAGTCTGTGTTACCGTGGGATTCCGGATCTTGGTAGCATTTTATTCAGTGTGCTGACTGATGTATGTGCCAAGCTGCACGGATTACATACCTTTTTATGCTATGTTTTCCGCTGTTTCTTATTTAAGTGTTCATAGCTTGTATATTCCGCAACGTGTTAGGCTTACCTAGTCGTGGGGATTGGGTGCCATCACGACATGTTCACGATTGGTGAACTAGGGTCGTGACAAGTTGGTATCAGAGCTCTAGGTTCATAGGAGTCACGGGACACAGACCGGTTACTTAGAGTCTCGCTGATCGATACGGAGACGTCTGTATTTATCTACGAGGGGCTATGTAACCGTTTAGGAAACTCTTCATTTCTTTTGGATTCCTTGTCGTGCGACATTTTTGGCATCAACAAAAATCTAAACTATTGCTTTCTATTCTCTCACAGATGGTGAGGACACGAGCTACTCGCGACGATCAGGTACCCGCGCCCCCTATTGCCGCCGTCAGAGGCCGGGGCCGAGGTAGAGGACGAGGACGCGCCCGAGGTGCGGCCACAGCACCCGCGCGCGCTGCCGCTGAGGTGCCACAGGTAGACCAGGTTGGAGCGCAGGCACCTGGTACACCGACTACAACCGCTACAACTCCAGCACTACAGGAGACCCTGGCCCAGTTCGTGAGTATGTATACCACTTTAGCTCGAGCGGAGCGCTTCCTCTCGTCGCGGCTACATCCCAGGCCGGGGAGGGGCCCGGACTCCCGCGGCCGTTACACCGGACGAGCGTGTGCCGGTGGGACGGGTTCCGGATGTTTTGGTTATGCCTCGCCGCTCCGACGACGGCCCGGAGGTGGACCGAGCTGCCCTGCGAGGACAAGCGGCGTAGATTGGAGAGGTTCGAAAATATGGCCCTCCGGTGTTTAGTGGTTTGGCTTCGAGATGATGCATTGGGTTTTCTAGAGGAGTGTCATCGTATTCTTCGTACTATGGGGATTGTAGAGACCGGCGGGGTTTCCTTCGCTCTGCTTTTCAGTTTCGTGGGGCCGCTTATGATTGGTGGCGCACGTATGAGTTGGATAGTCCAGAGGAGTCTACTTCATTGACTTGGACGCAGTTTTCAGATTTGTTTTCGAGGGAGTTTGTTCCACAGAGCCTTAGGGATTCTTGGCGTTTGGAGTTTGAGCGGTTGCGACAGGGCTCCATGTCAGTATCGGAGTATGCTATCAGTTTCACCCGTTTAGCCAGGCATGCACCGGCTTTGGTAGCCACGGTTCAGGAGAGAGTGCAGAGATTTATTGAGGGCCTTGTTCTGCCTATCCGATCCAGCATGGCCAGAGAGCTGGAGACAGATATATCTTATCAGCAGGCAGTTAGCATTGCCGGGAGGATCGAGAGTATGCTCCCTAGAGAGCGGGGAGAGAGAGACGCCAAGAGGTCTCGTGAGTCGGGCCATTTCTCTGGTGCCCGCACTTCATCAGCCGGTCGTTTTGGCAGGGGTTATTCCGGTCGACCAGTTCACTCGGCATTGCCGCAGCCGGTAGTACTCCAGGTCTTCCAGCACCTCAGGAGCCTTATTATGCTCCCCCAGTTTCCAGTGCACCTCCTGCGCGGGGTCCTTCCAGGGGTCAGACTAGTGGGGGTGAGGCCGGTCAGTCACAACCACCGCGTCCTCCCAGAGCTTGTTTTGAGTGCGGGGATACTCGCCACCTGGTTAGGGAGTGCCCCAGGCGCAGGAGAGGAGCCCCTCATCAGTCATCACAGCATCCGCGTGGTTCTCAGGGCCAGCAGGCTATCATTCCAGCCCCAGCTGCCACTCCACCTGCCCGGCCAGCCAGGGGGCGGGGGTCGAGGTTCTAAGGGCCGCCCTCGAGAGGGGGGACATGCCGATTTTATGCTATTCTCGATCGCGGCTGCGGCTGTTGCATCCGACTTCGTTATCACAGGTATTATTCGGTTAGTCACGAGGAGGCATCGGTTCTATTCGACCCTGGTTCCACTTTTTCATATGTGTCTTCTTACTTTGCTTCTTATCCGGGTGTGCCTCGGGATTCTTTGAGTGCCCCCATTTATGTTTCCACTCCGGTGGGTGATTCTTTGGTCGTGGACCGTGTATATTGGCCGTGTTTGGTTACCATTTGTGATTTCGAGACTAGAGCGGATCTATTGTTGCTCGGGATGGTCGATTTTGATATTATTCTGGGCATGGACTGGTTGTCGCCCCATTATGCTATTCTTGATTGTCACGCCAAGACCGTGACGCCGGCTATGCCAGGCATTCCACGTATTGAGTGGAGTGGTACTCTAGATCACACCCCTAGCCGTGTTATTTCTTTTCTCAGAGCTCAGCGGATGGTTGAGAAGGGGTGTGCTACTTATCTTGCCTATGTGCGGGACGTCAGTATTGACCCTCCCTCTATTGATTCTGTTCCTGTGGTACGTGACTTTGCTGATGTATTTCCAGCTGATCTTCTGGGCATGCCGCCCGACAGAGATATTGACTTTGCTATTGACTTGTTGCCGGGCACTCAGCCCATTTCTATTCCACCGTACCGTATGGCTCCTCCCGAGTTGAAGGAGTTGAAGGATCAATTACAGGAGTTATTGGGCAAGGGTTTTATTCGACCCAGTGTTTCGCCTTGGGGTGCTCCTGTGTTGTTTGTGAAGAAAAAGGATGGTTCTATGCGTATGTGTATTGACTATCGTCAACTGAACAAGGTTACAGTGAAGAACCGGTATCCTTTGCCCCGCATTGATGATTTGTTTGACCAGCTACAGGGCGCACATGTGTTTTCTAAGATTGATTTGCGCTCTGGGTATCACCAGCTGAAGATTCGGGAGCTAGATATCTCGAAGACTGCCTTCAGGACCCGGTATGGTCACTATGAGTTCCTCGTGATGTCTTTTGGGTTGACTAATGCCCCAGCAGCATTTATGCATTTGATGCATAGTGTGTTCAGGCCTTATCTGGACTCGTTCATGATTGTCTTCATTGATGATATTCTAGTATATTCCCGGAGCCGGGAAGAGCACGAGCAACATTTGAGGATAGTGCTTCAGATTCTGAGGGAGAAGCAGCTTTATGCCAAGTTCTCTAAATGTGAATTCTGGTTGAGTTCGGTGGCATTTTTGGGCCACGTGGTGTCGAGTGATGGTATTCGAGTAGATCCGAGGAAGGTGGAGGCCGTGCGGAGTTGGCCCAGACCCTCCTCCGCTACTGAGATTCGCAGTTTCCTTGGTTTGGCGGGCTATTACCGTCGTTTTGTAGAGGGGTTCTCTTCGATTGCAGCACCTATGACTAGATTGACCCAAAAGGGTGCCCCTTTTCAGTGGACAGACGAGTGTGAGGCGAGCTTTCAGAAGCTCAAGACAGCTTTGACTTCGGCCCCTATATTGATGTTGCCTACGGGTTCGGGGTCCTATACTGTATATTGTGATGCCTCACGAGTTGGACTCGGTGCGGTATTGATGCAGGACGGTAGGGTGATTGCCTACGCGTCGAGACAGCTGAAGGTGCATGAGAAGAATTACCTTGTTCATGATTTGGAGCTAGCTGCCATTGTTCACGCCTTGAAGATTTGGCGTCATTACTTATATGGGGTTCCTTGTGAAATCTACACTGATCACCGGAGCTTGCAGCACTTGCTTAAGCAGAAGAACCTGAATATGCGTCAGAGGAGATGGTTAGAGCTACTGAAGGATTATGATATTACTATTCTCTATCATCCGGGCAAGGTTAATGTGGTTGCCTATGCCTTGAGTCGTCGGGCAGAGAGTTTGGGGAGTTTGGCATATCTACCAGCTTCAGAGAGGCCTATGGCGATGGATGTTCAGGCTTTAGCCAGGCAGTTTGTTAGATTGATCTTTCGGAGCCCAGCCGGATTCTGGTATGTGTGGTTTCTAGGTCTTCTCTATCTGACCGCATCAGGGAGCGTCAGTTCGACGACCCTCATTTGCTTGTCCTTCAGGACAGAGTTCGGCGTGGTGATGCTCGAGATGTTACCATCGGGGATGATGGAGTTATGAGGATGCAGGGCGTATCTGTGTGCCGAATGTAGATGATCTTTGGAAGCTGATTCTAGCAGAGGCCCATAGCTCGCGGTATTCCATCCATCCGGGAGCCGCGAAGATGTATCGGGACTTGAAACAGCATTACTGGTGGAGGCGGATGAAGAGGGATATAGTTGATTATGTTTCTAGATGCCTCAACCTGCCAGCAGGTGAAGTATGAGCATCAGCGTCCGGGTGGATTGATGCAGCAGATCGAGATTCCCGAGTGGAGATGGGAGCGCATTACCATGGACTTTGTATCTGGACTTCCATGGACGGTTAGGAAGTTTGATTCCATCTGGGTCATTGTGTTTCGGCTGACCTAGTCCGTCCATTTTATACCGGTGAGCACTACCTATTCGTCGGAGCGACTGGCGGAGATCTATATCAGAGAGATAGTTCGGCTGCACGGTATTCCAGTTTCCATTATTTCAGATAGAGGCACTCTGTTTACATCATGGTTTTGGAGAATCGTGCAGCAGGAGCTATGTACTCGGGTGGAGCTGATCACGACATTTCACCCCCAAACGGATGGATAGTCTGAGAGCACTATTCGGACTTTAGAGGATATGCTCTGTGTGTGCATGATTGAGTTTGGAGAGTCATGGGATCACTTCTTGCCACTGGCGGAGTTTTCTTATAACAATAGCTATCAGTCCAGTATTCAGATGGCACCGTATGAGGCCCTATATGGTAGGAGGTGCAGGTCTCCTGTGGGTTGGTTCGAGCCGGGCAAGGCCAGGTTGCTAGGTACTGATATGGTCCAAGATGCTATGGACAAGGTCAAGGTGATTCGGGACAGACTTCGTGCAGCCCAGTCAAGACAGAAGAGTTATGCGGACAAGAAGGTTCGCGATGTGGCTTTTATGGTTGGCGAGCGGGTTCTGCTTCGAGTCTCGCCCATGAAGGGCGTTATGAGGTTCGGGAAGAAAGGGAAGCTGAGTCCTAGATTTATTGGCCCTTTTGAGATTTTGAGGCGTATTGGGGAGGTTGCCTATGAGTTAGCCTTACCTCCTAGTTTAACCGGAGTTCACCCCGTATTTCATGTCTCCATGCTCCGGAGATACCATGGTGACCCGTCGCATGTGTTGGATTTCACATCTGTTCAGCTAGACAAGGATCTGTCTTATGTTGAGGAGCCGGTAGCCATTATAGACAGGGAAGTTAGAAAGCTAAGGTCAAAGAACATCGCGTCGGTAAAGGTTCAGTGGCGGGGCCAGCCGGTCGAGGAGGCGACTTGGGAGACCGAGCAGGATATGCGCAGCCAGTACCCTCATCTTTTCACTACTCCGGGTATGTTTTCTATGCTCGTTCGAGGACGAACGAATCTTTTAAGGGTGGGAAGATGTAACGACCCGGCCGGTCGTTTTAGAAAATTACGCCCCAATCCCTAATTTAACTGTTCCCCTAAGTTCATTTCTACTATTGTGGTTTGCCGGGAGAGTCGGTTCTGAAATTTGGAGTATTTTGGGATACTTAGTCCCTAAATGAGAGCTTTAAAGTTAGAAAATGGTCCGTAGCCGGAACAGTGTTAAGACGACCTCGGAACGGAAATTCGATGGTTCCATTAGCTCCGTTAGGTGATTTTGGGGTTGGGTGCGTATTCAGAATGTATTTTGGAGGTCTGTAGCTCAATTAGGCTTGAAATGCCGAAAGATGAAATTTTGGCGAATTCGAACGATAGGTGAGATTTTGATCCGGGGATCGGAATGGAATTCCGACAATTTCTGTAGCTTCGTTATGTGATTTTGGATATGTCCGCAAATTTTCAGGTCATTCGGACGTCGTTTGGTTGGGTTTTTGATCGAATGTGCAATTCGGAAAGTTTTAAGAAATTTAGGCTTGAATTCGATGTGCATTATGGGTTTTGATGTTGTTAGACGTGTTTTTATGATTGGAATGAGTTCGTATCGTGTTTTGGAGTATGTTGGTGGTTTTCGTTGGGGTCCCGGGAGCCTCGGGATGAATTCGGGGGTCCAAACGGACCAAATTGTGCCAAAAGGCACTGCTGTTTCTGCTGCAATAATTGCAGAGAAATTTTGCTCTCCGCGATCGCGGAGATGGCCATGCGATCGCGTAAGGGAGAAATCTTGAGCTCTGCGATCGCGAAGTAAAGCGTGCGATCGCGTAAGTCTGGGAGAGTAAGCATCGCGATCGCGTGAGGTAGTATGCGATCGCGTAGGGTAGTTTGGGGAGCCGGACGAGTTTGTTCTTCGCGATCGCGTTTGTGTCATTGCGATCGCGTAGGGTCGCTGAGTTGTTCACTGCGATCGCGTCCAGGATCACGCGATCGCGTAGAGGAAAATTAGGCCGCCCATATTTTGTGCATCGCGATCACAAGCCCAGTGCTGCGATCGCGTATAGTAAAATGGCCTGGCAGTGACTTTAAGTCCAGAACATTTCAGTCGCGGCCTAACACACCAAAACCGCCATTGTTGAGTTCCAAGAGAGGATTTCGAGGGGGAAACGCTGGGATATCATCGGGAAATCATCGGGGGTAAGTTTCTTGACCTTAATTCGTTGGATTATCATGTAATTCGTGATTATTTCACTGAAAATGGAAGATTAAAGGTGGGTTTGAGCCCTAGGCCTAAATTTTAGAAAACCTTTGATTTGAATGGGCAAACGGATTCCGATTTTGATAAATTTTATATGCACGGACTCGTATTGAGATACGGAACCCGAATATATAATTTTCAGGATTTTTCGATAAGCGTACCGGAAAGTCGGGTTTTGGCAACTTGTGGGTTTTGGTGTATTTTGAGTTATTTTGATTGGGTAATGCCCAATTGGCCTATTTTGATGTGATTCTATTGATTTTTATCGGATACTACACTTGTGGAGGCCGACATTCGCGGCAAGAGGGTTATTTCTTAGCGGTTTTGTACCGGAATTGAGGTAAGTGGCTTGCCTAACCTCGTGTGGGGGACTTTCACCCCTAGGATATTATGTGATACTTTAAATGCCTTGTACGCGAGGTGACGGGCATGTACATACGCTGGTTGTTGAACATATACTTTACTTAAAATGTTCGATGAGTGATATTCCTGCTTTTAGCTGATAATTCGATATTCTTACCCGGTAGTAGTTAGAAAAGCATGATTAGGTAGTAATTAACTGTCTAGTTGCCTAATTGTCTTACTTGAGTTTTCTTGGTAATCACTGGCGCTGTTTATCGGTGAAGTTATAGTTAAGCATATTATATTCTCTCTGTGTATTTCCTTACTTGCTGTGTTTGTGGACTGCGGGTTCAATTCCCGGAGATCCCAGGCTTGTGGGTTCGATTCCCAGAGACCCGGAGTGATAATGATGTGGACTTGCGGGTTCGATTCCTGGAGATCCTGAGTTATTTGTAGGTACTGCGGGTTCGATTCCCGAGATCCTGAGTTATTTGTAGGGACTGCAGGTTCGATCCCCGGAGATCCTGAGTTATTGATTTGTTATTGAGACATGGGCTGCAGGTTCGATTCCCGGAGATCCTGAGTTATTGATTTGTTATTGAGACATGGGCTGCGGGTTCGATTCCCGGAGACCCAGAGGTACCGTCAATGGGACTGTGGGTTCAATTCCCACAGGTCCTGGACTTGTCAATTGAGTTGTTACTTGTTGTTAGTTTCCTTGTAGACGTTTGCAGTAATCATCTTGCTTTGCTGCTATTTCAGATTTACTCATACCTTGCACTGTTCGATATTATTATCATTATTTCTATTATTCTCGGTAGGGCCTTAACCTTCCTCGTCACTACTCCATCAAGGTTAGGCTTGGCACTTGCCGAGTACCGCCGTGGTGTACTCATGCTACTCTTCTACACACTTTTATTGTGCAGATCCAGGTCCATCTGATCAGACGCACTACCGGTGATCTTCGCAGCTTACTGGAAGACCTTGAGGTATGATCTGCTACGTCCGCGGATCCGGAGGCTTTCCTTCTATTCTAATAGTACTAGTTGACATTTTTCCTTCATTTTGTTGTTAAACACTCTTTACACATAGAGCCACAGTTGTATATTCTCTTTTAGTCTGTGTTACCGTGGGATTCCGGATCTTGGTAGCGTTTTATTCAGTGTGCTGACTGATGTATGTGCCAAGCGGCACGGATTACATACCTTTTTATGCTATTTTTCCGCTGTTTCTTATTTAAGTGTTCATAGCTTGTATATTCCGCAACGTGTTAGGCTTACCTAGTCGTGGGGACTGGGTGCCATCACGACATGTTCACGATTGGTGAACTAGGGTCGTGATACATCTGACTAAGCTTCTAATTTAAAATAGTTAGAGCGAGGATACAATAGTCTATTGGATACAGTTATAACGAGATATCGAATGATTCTCTTTATTGCAATCAGATGAGATTCCTTAGGAGCTGACTAAAACCTGGCACATTTACACATACTGAACATAATAGTTGGCCGACTTGTAGTTAGATATAGTAAGGAGTCAATCATTCCATGATACTTAGTTTCATCAATAGGGATTCCCTGTTCATCTTTGTCCAGACTCATTGAAGGATTCATTTGTGTGCAAATGGATATAGAATTACTCATGCCAAATTTTTGAATCATTTTCTTTGTGTATTTGGTCTGACATATAAAGGTCCTTTCTTCAGATTGTTGAATTTGAAGTCCAAGGAAGAATTTTAGCTCTCCCATCATGCTCATTTCGAATTTACTTTTCATGAGATTTGAAAATTCCTTGCACATAAGAGGGTTAGCATTACCAAATATAATATCATCAACATAAATCTGAATAATGAGATTACCTTCTGATGGTCTTTTAGTAAACAAGGTAGTGTATACATTACCTCTTGTGAAGCCATGATCAACAAAAAAGGAACTAAGTCTATCATACCATGCTCGTGGAGCTTGCTTTAGTCCATATAGGGCTTTGGTGAGCTTATATACATGGTAGGGAAACTTTGATTCTACTACCAAGTGGTTTTTTCACGTATACTTCTTCTTCAGTAAACCTATTCAAAAAGGCACTTTTAACGTCCATTTGAAACAACCTGAATATCTTAAACGATGCATATGCCAAAAAGATTCGTATAAACTCCAAACAAGCTATTGGAGCAAAAGTTTCGTCGTAGTCAACTCCTTCTTATTATTAGTATCGCTGAGCAACTAATCTGGCTTTATTCCTTACGACCTTTCCATCCTCATTCAATTTGTTTTTGAAGACCCACTTTGTTCCAATTACAGAAACATTTCAGGTTTGGGTATCAATTTCCACACTTGATTTTTACCAAACTGTTCTAAACTCTTCCTACATTGCTTGTACCCAATTTGAGTCTTTTAGAGCTTCCTGTATCTTCTTTGGTTCAACCTGAGAGATCAATGCTAAATTTGCTTTGTTTTTGAGAGCTTCTCTAGTTTTCATTCCTTCATTTGGATCCTCTACGATGAATTTTTGAGGATATTCCAGTTCGCTTCTCCATTCATTTGGATGCACTACATTAGTAGTCGACTCAATTGGATGATCTAGTACACTGCTGCTGATTTCATTAGTTAACTCTACCGTAGCAGATTTATCAGTTGACTCTTGAGATTTTTTGTCTCCTGAATTTATTGAGCTTGATCTTCATTACCTGCAGTAACTCTTTTCTTAACTAAAGGATTATTTTCATCGAATATAACATGTACGTATTCTTCCAATAATAATGTACATTTATTACATACTCTAAAATATCTACTATTTAATGAGTAACCTAAACAAAAATACTTCATCACTTCTTGGATCGAAGATTCCAAGGTTGTCCTTACTGTTATTGTGAATGAAACGCTTACTTCCGAAGGGATGAAAATAATTGATATTAGGTCATTTACCTATCCATAGTTAATATGGAGTCTTCTTCCGAATGGGCCTTATGAGACATCGATTGAGAATGTGAAAGATGTACTTACATCTTCTGCCCAAAAATAATTTGGTAGTGAATGATCTAGTAACATGGTTCTTGCCATGTCTTGGAGTGTTATGTTTTTCCTCTCAACAACCCCATTTTGTTATAGTGACCATTGTGCAGAAAAATTACTGATCATTGTAGAAATCTTCAGATACTCTTCTTTCAAATTCTCCTCCATGATCACTCTAAATTGTAGAAACCAGATATCCCTTTTCTCTTTCAACTCTTTTGCATAAAATCTCAAAACTTCTCAATGCTTCATCTTTATGAGATAACAAAATTACCCAAGTGAAACGTGAATAATAATCAACGATAACAAAAACATATATTTTTCCTCCTATACTAGCAGTTCTAGTAGGCCCAAATAGATCCCTATGAAGCAGTTGCAAAGGTTTAGAAGTAGATACAATATCTTTATTTTTGAAAAAGTTTATGGTTTCCTTACCTATTTGACATGCATCACAGATATTAGTTCTAGAAAAATAAAATTTTGGTTTGAATAGACAAATAACTAACTCATGTTTGGACAATTTTTCTATCAAATGCATGTTTGCATGACCAAGTTTTCTATGCCATAATCATGGATCATCATACATAGATGTTAAGCAAACATGACCATCTATCTTTTCAGGACCATCAAGAATATAAACATTTCCGTACGTTTTTCCTGGGAGGCTTGTTTTACCTGTCTCGTCTTCAATAGCACATCATGTTTTCTTCAAATGTACCTCATATCCTGAGTCACATAGTTGATTTATGCTCAGGAGATTGTAGTTAAGTCCATCGACGAGATAAACTTCAGTGATGTAACAATTGTTATTGAAGGGAATTGTTCTAGTACTAATTATCTTTCCCTTTGAGTTATCTCCAAACTTAGCGCTTCTTCCGTCAATTTTTGTAACTTCTTTGAACATGTTTTTATCACCTATCATGTGACAGGAACACGCTGTGATGACCCGACTCATTGTCTCATGTGTTACCACCCCATTTTTCCTATTTATTGCTTCTTCATATTTCATTATCGACATTTGGTGAGTTAGATTCGAATTGGTTTGGTTTTGGTAGAAAATGAGACATTTAGTCTCTTTAAGGAATGTTTATATTGAAAAAGTCTACCAGATTGACTATTGAGTTAGAGGGATCGGATGTAAATTTCGGTGATTCAGTTAGCTTCGGGGGATGATTTGTGACTTAGGAGTGCGATCAGAATTAATTTTGGAAGTCCGGTGTAGAATTAGGCTTGAATTGGCGAAGTTAGTATTTTGGCGATCCGATTGGTAAGTGATATTTTGATCCAAGGGTCGGAATAGAATTTCGAGATTTGCAGTAGTTCCATTAGGTGATTTTGGATGTGTGTGCAAAGTTTCAGTTCATTTGGAGGTATTTTGGTCGGGTTTTTGATTAAATGCGTATTTCGGAAGTTTTGAAGAAACTTAGGCTTGAATCCGATGTGATTTAATGGTTTTAGGGCTGTTTGATATGTTTTGAAGATTGGAACAAGTTTGAATAATATTTTAAGATGTGTTGGTGCTTTTAGTTGAGGTCCCGGGGGCCTCATATCACGACCCAAACCCTGGTCATGATGGCGCCCAACACAATGCTAGGCAAGCCGACCATATTATCCCTTAAACCAGCCAGTTATTAATCAAATTAAACTTAAACAGTAAATGATCATATCAGGCGACAAGCGAAATGTGAAACATATAAAATACGGTCCCAACCATATTGTGGTGTCACGAGACTGAGCCTCTACAGAATAGCATCCTAATACAAACAAGTCTAGTCAAATAGGAAATCAACAAGATGATAAAGAAGGAGAAAACAGGCTCTGCGGACGCTGGCAGCTACCTCGTAGTCTCCGCAAAAGTAGACAAGGATTAGCAACTACAATGTCTCAACTGCTCTCGGGCACCTGTGGATCTGCACAGAAAGTGCAGGGGGAGTGGGGTGAGTATATTTCAACTCAGTGAGTAACAATAATAAATAATAACTGAAAGTAAGAACTCCTATGCTATCACTTAGCAGTTCTAAGGCAACCCTCGCAGGTACGTCATCACTGTGGTAGTACTCTGATCTCCAATCCACATCTATCTCTACAAGATCCCACACTGATCAAACCCTCACTCGTAACCCTACGATGTACGACCATCTCAATATATAAAGACACATACCTATGTCTATAATGTATAAGCATTTAGGTAGGTAATAGGATATGAACAAATAAAATGCTGCGGCGTGCAGCCCGCTCCAATACATATACCGCTGCGGCGCGCAGCCCGCTCCATTTAACATCGACGGCGCTCACTGGGGGTGTATACAGACTTCGGAGGGGCTCCCTAGGCCCAAGCACTATAATACTGCGGCGTGCAGCCCGATCCACACATGTATTTCTGCGGCGTGTAGTCCGATCCAATATAGATATATTAATATATTTATACTGCTGTGGCGCGCAGCCCGATCCCATAATATACACCAGTGCTCACTGAGAATGTGTGCAGACTCAGACTCCGAAGGGGCTCCTACAGCCCAAGCGCAATAGTACTGCGGCGTGCAATCTGTCCCACATGTATATTACATGTATATTACTGCGGCGTGCAGTCCGATCCAATATATATACTGCTGCGGCGTGCAGCCCGATCCAATATAGGTATATATATATATATAATACCTCATAACGGGTCCTCGACCCTATCCCGGTCAGTATATACTTGGCCTCTCAGGCCCAATATAATATATCACAGTGGGTCCTTGACCCTGTCTCAGGTCAATATAGACTTGGCCTTTCAGGCGCACTCAGCTAGAACAGGGAATTCCACCCTGGATAATCTCTCTCAATGTACACATCTAGCACGGGCTCATATTATGCTATACAGCTAGAGCTACGGCTCAATGTATGTTTCCAACACGATATAAGGGTCACCTAGCTCTATAGGTTCCCTAATGCTCTACAGATCGGCACAAGGCCCCAAACATGGCTATCGACCCAGTTGCACAGTTGTAAACTTATTATCAGTCATATCACACAGTACACTATTAGTCGGGAAGGACTAAGTCCGAACCCCCAATCACCATGTCACCACGCCCGTCATGGAACGCGTGTCTCATCTCAATATTGCACTGTGAAGTGCTAGTACGGGGTTTCAAACCCTCAGTACATTATTTACTACTACCACTCACCTTGAACCGGTATAAGTTTCAATCCGCCTTGCGCTTGCCTCGCAAATCAATCTCCTCGTTCTGCTCAAAATCATAGAGAATTCATCAATATATGCTAATTTCACGCAATTCATTCGAAGTCACCCAAATTATATCAAAACCCACAAGTTGTCAAAACCCGACTTTTGGTTCGCTTGTCGAAAAATCACGAAAGTCATATATTCGGAACCGTCATCTCGATACGAGTCTAAGCATATCAATTTTACCAAATTCGGACTCCATTTGCCCATTCAAAACCTTGATTTTCTAAAGTTCAAGCCTAGGGCTAAATCCTCCATAAATTACCCCAAATTCCTCCATTTTCATGATATAATTGCATAATATTATCAATACTAATCATAGTTTAAGTCCATAGTTGATTACCTGATGATTTCCCTTGAGTTTCTCTTCAAAATCGCCCAAATCGCCTCTAAAGCCGAGACCCAAATGTGTGAAATGTTTCTGAAATTTTCTAACTTCTGGATACACTTAACTCACTGCGATTTTCGCTTCTGCGGACCATTTTCCGCCCCTACGAAACCGCTTCTGCGACCACATGGTCGCTTCTGCGAACCCAGGCCTACTTGGCCATTTCCGTACCTGCGATCCCATTGACCGCTCCTGCGGAATCCTCTCCGCCCCTGCGGTCTTTCCCGCTTCTGCGGACAAGAGTCCGCTCCTGTGGACTCGCCTATGCGATCAACTATCCGCTTCTGCGGACTCCTCCATCACGCCTCTTTCCCCCTTCTGCGATCGCCCTCTCGCACCAGCGAAGCTGCCCCTGCGGGCCAGTCTCCGCTTCAGCGGTCACCTTCGCTTCTGCGCCTTCTTATCCACTCATGCGGACTCGCTCCTGCGCTCCCCTTTCCGCAGGAGCGAAAACAACAGAACAGAATCACAAACCTGCAATTTTCCACATTTTCTCCCGTTTAGCCATCCGAAAACACCCCGAGGCCCCCGAGACCTCATCCAAACACACCAACACATCCTAATACCTTATTCGAACTTGTTCCAATCATAAAAACACCATCCTAAACTTCAAAATCACCAATTACGCATGGATTCAAGCCTAAGTTTCTTCAAAACTTCCGAAACCGACATTCGATCAAAAACCCGACCAAACGACCTCCGAATGACCTGAAATTTTGCAGGCACATCCAAAATCACCTAGCGGAGCTACTACAAATGTCGGAATTCCATTCCGACTCCCGGATCAAAATCTCACGTACCGTTCGGATTTCGCCAAAATTCAACCTTAGTCAATTCAAGCCTATTTCTATACCGGACCTCCAAATTCAATTCCTATTCTTCCCTAAGTCACAAATCACTTCCCGGAACTAACCGAATCATTAGAATTCGATTCCGAGCTCTCTAACTAAATAGTCAACTCCGGATTGACTTTCCTTATTCAAGTTTCCTTCAAAAGGGCTATATGCCTCATTTTCAATCCAATTCACTCCTACCTTCCCCGATAGACTCTAACACTGTTATAAAAGCAGGAAATATGCAATTACAACATAACATGGTGAAAATTCCCGTGACGATGGTCTGGGTCGTCACATTCTCCCCCTCTTAAGCAAACGCTCGTCCTCGAGCGGGTCAAGAAACATACCTGAAGTCTCAAACAAGTGAGGATATCGGCTCCGCATCTCCTGCTCAACCTCCCAAGTAGCCTCCTCCACGGGTCGACCTCTCCACTGAACCTTAACTGATGCAATCTCCTTCGACCTCAATTTTCTTACCCGGCGACCCAAAATAGCAATAGGCTCCACATCATATGATAGATCACCATCAAGCTGAATGGTATTGAAGTCTAATACATGAGACGGATCCCCGATATACCTTCAGAGCATAGACACATGGAATACTGGATGAACGCTGGATAAGCTGGGTGGCAAGGCCAACTCATATGCCACCTCTCCAACCCTCCTAAGTATCTCAAAAGGACCAATGTACCTGGGACTCAGCTTCCCTTTCTTCCCAAACCTTATGACACCCTTCATGGGTGAAACCTTCAGCAACACCCTATCACCAACCATGAAAGAAAACTCTCGAACTCTACGGTCCACATAACTCTTCTGGCAAGACTGTGCTGTGCGAAGCCTCTCCTGGATCAACTTTGCTCTGTCCAGAGCATCCTGGACTAACTCAGTCCCTATCAATCTATCCTCACCAGGCTCAAACCATCCGACGGGAGATCTACACCGTCTGCCATACAATGCCTCGTACGGGGCCATATGAATACTCGACTGGTAACTGTTGTTGTAGGCAAACTCAGCAAGTGGCAAGAACTCGTCCCATGAACCACCAAAGTCAATCACACACGCCCGCAACATATCCTCCAAGATCTGAATAGTGCGCTCCGACTGCCCGTCTGTCTGGGGGTGAAATGCGGTGCTCAACTCAACCCGCGTACCCATCTCTCGCTGAAATGCTCTCCAAAACTGAGAAGTGAACTGAGTGCCTCTGTCAGATATAATAGACATTGGGACCCCATGCAACCTGACAATCTCCCGAATAAAGATCGCTGCCAACCGCTCCGATGAGTAAGTAGTACTAACTGGGATGAAATGTGCGGACTTGGTCAGCCGATCGACAATCACCCATACAGAATCAAACTTCCTCGCTATCCGAGGGAGTCTAGTAACAAAATCCATGGTGATCCTCTCCCATTTATACTCGGGAATAACCATACGCTGAAGAACACCGCCCGGTCTCTGATGCTCATATTTGACCTGCTGGCAATTGAGGCACTTAGCTACATGCCTAACAATATCCATCTTCATTCTCCTCCACCGGTAGTGTTGTCTCAAGTCTTGGTACATCTTTGCGGCACCTGGGTGAATAGAGTACCGCGAACTGTGTGCCTCCTCAAGTATTAACTCCCGCAAATCATCAACATTGGGCACACATATATGGCCCTGCATCCTCAGAACACCATCACTGTCAATAGTCACATCTCTAGCGTCATTATGCTGCACTTTGTCCTTAAGGACAAGCAAATGTGGGTCATCATATTGTCGCTCCCTGATGCGATCATACAAGGAAGATCGAGAAACAACACAAGCCAACACTCGACTCGGCTCCGAAATATCTAATCTCACTAGCCGATTGGGTAGGCTTAAACATCATAAGCAAATGGCCTCTCCCCAACTGGGATGAAAGCTAGGTTGCCCATACTAACCGCCTTCCGACTCAAAGCATCGGCCACCACATTGGCCTTCCCCGGATGATACAAGATGGTGATGTCATAATCTTTAAGCAACTCCAACCACCTCCGCTGTCTCAAATTAAGGTCCTTCTGTCTGAATAAGTGCTGAAGGCTGCGATGATCCGTGAACACCTCACAGGAGACACCATATAGGTAATGCCTCCAAATCTTCAAAGCATGAACTATGGCTGCTAGCTCCAAATCATGAACAGGGTAGTTCTTCTCGTGGGGCTTCAACTGACGAGAAGCATAAGCAATGACCCTACCCTCCTGCATCAACACACAACCAATGCCAACTCCCGAGGCATCACAATATACAGTATAAGGATCTGAAGCTGTCGGCAGAATCAAGACCGGTGTTGTGGTCGGTCGCTGTCTTGAGCTTCGAAAGCTCTCCTCGCACTCCTCGGACCATAAGAAAGGAACACCCTTCAGAGTCAATCTAGTCAAGGGTGAAGCAATAGAAGAGAACCCCTGAACGAATCGACGATAATACCGTGCCAATCCCGGAAAGCTACGGATCTCAGTAACTGAGGTCGGTCTGGGCCAACTCTGCACTGCCTCGACCTTCCTCGGATCTACCTGAATACCATCACAGGACACCACGTGCCCTAAGAATGCCACGGACTCAAGCCAGAACTCATATTTGGAGAACTTGGCATACAGCTTCTCCTCTCTCAATCTCTGCAATACAATACTCAAGTGTCGAGCATGCTCCTCCCGGCTACGAGAGTAGACTAGTATGTCATCAATGAATACGATCACAAATGAATCAAGATACGGCCTGAATACACTGTTCATCGGATGCATAAATGCTGCTGGGGCGTTAGTCAACCCAAAAGACATCACAAGGAACTCATAGTGACCATATCTGGTCCTGAATGCAGTCTTCATAATGTCGGACTCTCTAATCTTCAGCTGATGGTAGCCTGAACGAAGATCAATCTTCGAGAACACCCAAGCTCCCTGGAGCTGATCAAATAAATCATCAATACGAGGCAGAGGATACTTATTCTTCACTGTTACTTTGTTTAGCTGCCTGTAGTCAATACACATTCTCGTAGAGCCATCTTTCTTCTTAACAAACAGGACCGGTGCACCCCATGGTGACACACTCGGCCGAATGAACCCCTTATCTAGGAGTTCCTCGGAGCTGCTCCTTTAATTCCTTCAGCTCCGCTGGTGCCATCCGATACGGAGGAATAGAAATAGGCTGAGTGCCTGGCACCAAATCGATCCCAAAATCAATATCCATGTCCAGCGGCATGCCCGGCAGGTCTGAGGGAAACACATCAGGAAAGTCTCGCACAATGGGAACCGAATCAATATTAGGAGTCTGGGCCTCAACCTCCCGCACAAATGCTAAATAAGAGAGACATCCCTTCCCAACCATTTGTTGGGCCTTGAGGAAAGATATTACCCTGCTAGGTACATACTCAGTTGTGCCTCACCACTCGATCCTCTGAATGCCCGGCATAGCCAAGGTGACTATCTTAGCATGACAGTCCAGAATAGCATGACATGGAGATAATCAGTCCATGCCCAATATAACATCAAAATCGATCATGCTGAGAAGCAACAGGTCTACTCGGGTCTCCAGACCCCCAATAGTGACCAAACAGGACAGGTATACATGGTCCACAACAATAGTATCCCCTACCGGGGTAGATACATGTACTGGCAGCTCAAGACACCCTAGGGTCGTGCCCAAATGAGGAGCAAAATATGTAGACACATAAGAATAAGTAGAACCGGGATCAAACAATACCGAGGCATCTGCGTGGCGGATCGAAATAATACCGTAATGACGACGATCGGAAGCGACGACCTCGGATCCGCCACGAAGAGCATATCATCTAGCTCTGTCCGCTCGATCGGCCTCCCCGTCGAGGGCGACCCCTAGCGATCGACCCCAACCCCTAGGCGGCGGGGCGGGTCGTCGAAGTAGAAGGACCGGATGACGAGGGTTGCCCCTCTGCTGATAAGATCCGGAAACAAGACGGGGACACTCCCTCTACGGTGGTGCCCAAACTCTCCGCACTCGTAGAAACTCCCCGGTGCTGGGGACTGAGTCTGATAAGGACCTCTGGCGCTGGGTGGCCAGCTGATGAACTAGGCCGAGATGAACCCCGAGAAGATGGGGCCTATGAAGAACTCTGAGCTGGCATGGCACTGAGAGATGGTTGCTCTGGTATGAACCCTGATAACCCTGTCTAGAAGACCATTTGAGACAATCGAAGCGACCTGACTGCGAAGATCTAAAGGAGTGACCTCGGCTCTGCTGACTCTGGCCTCTGGTCTGAGTGCCACTGGAACTAGCTACTAGCTAAACCTCGACGATCCGTCTCATCCCGCTCCCTGCGACGATCTGTCTCTATGTCGCGAGCAATATCCACAACATCCTCAAATGTACGGCTCAAAACCCTCTCCCGAGTCATCAGAGTACGAATGGGATAAATGAGGCCGTCCACGAAGCGCCCAATCCTCTCTCTGTCGGAATGAACCAGCCACGGTGCATATCTGGACAACTCTGTAAACCTGATCTCATACTCTGACACTGACATGTCTCCCTGACGGAGACCCTCAAACTGCCTACGCATCTCCTCTCTCTGAGATCGAGGCACCCATTTCTCCAAGAACATAGTGGAGAACTCCGGCCATGATAGTGGTGCTGCCCTTGTCGGCCTGCGGCGCTCATAAGCCTCCCACCAAGCGAAGGCTGGCCCCTGAAACTGAAAGGTAGTGAATGATACCCCACTGGACTCCAAGATCCCTGCCGTACGAAGCATCCGACGACACTTGTCCAGAAAGCCTTGGGCATCCTCGCCTAGAGCACCAGTGAACACTGGAGGAGATAGTCTAGTGAACCTCTCGAGACGACACTGCTCATCGTCCGTCATAGCTGGGACCCTGTCCCCCTGAACCTGATCTGCTGGCTGAACCGGAGGAGCCTCTGGTGTCTGTAAGCCCTGCACTGCTGGCTCTGGAGTGGGTACTGCGGGGGTCTGATGACCACCCCTGATCCCTGATGCAGCTGCCGCAGTAGTAACTAAAACCGCCTGTGCTAGACCAGTGCAGACTGCTAGTATCTGAGCCAGGGTCTCCTGTAGACCCGGTATGACAATGGGCACAACTAGTGCCTGATCTGGTGCTGCTGGTACCTCTGCAACTGGGGGCTGTGGGTCAGCTGGCACTGCCTCAGCTGCCCTAACTCCGCCACGACCACGACCGCATCCTCGGCCTCTAACGGATGGTAGTGGTGGTCGCCCTCCACGTCCGGATGATCGAGTTCTCGCCATCTACGAGAGAATAGAATGTCAAAGTTCAGTTCAAGTCAAAAGTAATCGCACGACAAGAATTCCAAGAATTGAAACTTTTCCTAAAAGGTTTGCAGCCTCCCGAGGATAAGTACAGGCATCCCCGCACCGATCTACGAGACTCTACCAACCGCCTCATGACTCGCGAGACCTGTTAACCTAGGCTCTGATACCAACTTGTCACGACCCAAACCCCGGTCGTGATGGCGCCCAACATAATGCTAGGCAAGCCCGACCATATTATCCCTTAAACCAGCCAGTTATTAATCAAATTAAACTTAAACAGTAAATGATCATATCAGGTGATAAGCGAAATGTGAAACATACAAAATACGGTCCCAACCATATCGTGGTATCACGAGACTGAGCCTCTACAGAATAGCATCCTAATACAAACAAGTCTAGGCAAAATGAAATCAACAAGATGATAAAAAAGGAGAAAACAGGCTCTGCGGACGCTGGCAGCTACCTCGTAATCTCCGCAAAAGTAGACAAGGATCAGCAACTACAATGTCTCAACTGTTCTCGGGCACCTGTGGATCGGCACAAAAAGTGCAGGGGAGTGGGGTGAGTATATTTCAACTCAGTGACTAACAATAATAAATAATAACTAAAAGTAAGAACTCATGTGCTATCACATAGCAGTTCTAAGGCAACCCTCGCAGGTACGCCATCAATGTGGTAGTACTCGGATCTCCAATCCACATCTATCTCTACAAGATCCCACACTGATCAAACCCTCACTCATAACCCTACGGTGTACGGCCATCTCAATATATGAAGACACATACCTATGTCTATAATGTATAAGCATTTAGGTAGGTAATAGGATATGAACAAATAAAATGCTGCGGCGTGCAGCCCGCTCCAATACATATACCGCTGCGGCGCGCAGCCCGCTCCATTTAACGTCGACGGCGCTCACTGGGGGTGTATACAGACTTCGGAGGGGCTCCCTAGGCCCAAGCACTATAATATTGCGGCGTGCAGCCCGATCCACACATGTATTACTGCGGCGTGCAGTCCGATCCAATATTTATATGTATATATATTTATACTGCTGCGGCGCGCAGCCCGATCCCATAATATACTCCAGCGCCGACTGAGAATGTGTGCAGACTCAGACACCGTAGGGGTTCCTACAGCCCAAGCGCCATAATATCGCGGCGTGTAGTCCGTCCCATTTGTATATATTACTGCAGCATGCAGTCCGATCCAATGTAGGTATATACATATAATATATATACTGCTGCGGCGTGCAGCCCGATCCAATATAGGTATATATATATAATACCTCATAATGGGTCCTCGACCCTATCCTAGTCAATATGTGCTTGGCCTCTCAGGCCCAATATAATATATCACAGTGGGTCCTGGACCCTGTCTCAGTCAATATAGACTTGGCCTTTCAGGCGCACTCAGCTAGAACAGGGAATTCCACCCTGGATAATCTCTCTCAATGTACACATCTAGCACGGGCTCATATTATGCTATACAGCTAGAGTTACGGCTCAGTGTATGTTTCCAACACGATATAAGGGTCACCTAGCTCTATAGGTTTCCTAATGCTCTACAGATCGGCACAAGGCCCCAAACATGGCTATCATCCCAATTGCACAATTGTAAACTTATTATCAGTCATATCACACAGTACACTATTAGTCGGGAAGGACTAAGTCCGAACCCCCAATCACCATGTCACCACGCCCGTCATGGAACGCGTGTCTCATCTCAATATAACACTGTGAAGTGCTAGTACGGAGTTTCAAACCCTCAGTACATTAATTACTACTACCACTCACCTTGAACCGGTAGAAGCTTTAATCCGCCTTGCGCTTGCCTCGCAAATCTATCTCCTTGGATGCCAAATCTGCTCAAAATCATAGAGAATGCATCAATATATGCTAATTTCACGCAATTCATTCGAAGTAACCCAAATTATATCAAAACCCACAAGTTGTCAAAACCCGACTTTTGGTTCGCTTGTCAAAAAATCACGAAAGTCACATATTCGAAACCCTCATCTCGATACGAGTCTAAGCATATGAATTTTACCAAATTCGGACTCCATTTGCCCATTCAAAACCTTGATTTTCTAAAGTTCAAGCCTAGGGCTAAATCCTCCATAAATTACCCCAAATTCCTCCATTTTCATGATATAATTGCATAATATTATCAATACTAATCATAGTTTAAGTCCATAGTTGATTACCCGATGATTTCCCTTGAATTTCTCTTCAAAATCGCCCAAATCGCCTCTAAAGCCGAGACCCAAATGTGTGAAATGTTTCTGAAATTTTCTAACTTCTGATACACTTAACTCACTGCGATTTTCGCTTATGCGGACCATTTTCCGCCCCTGCAAAACCACTTCTACGACCACATGGTCGCTTCTGCGAACCCAGGCATACTTGGCCATTTCCGCACCTGCGATCCCATTGACCGCTCCTGCGGGTCTGCTCCGGCGGAATCCTCTCCGCCCCTGCGGTCTTTCTCGCTTCTGCAGACAAGAGTCCGCTCCTGCGGACTCGCCTATGCGATCAACTATCCGCTTCTGCGGACTCCTCCATCACTCCTCTTTCCTGCTTCTGCGATCGCCCTCTCGCACCAGCGAAGCCGCCCCTGCAGGCCAGGCTCCGCTTCAGCGGTCACCTCCGCTCTTGCGCCTTCTTGTCCGCTCCTGCGGACTCGCTCCTACGCTCCCCTTTCCGCAGGAGCGAAAACAACAGAACAGAATCACAAACCTGCAATTTTCCACATTTTCTCCCGTTTAGCCATCCGAAAACACCTCGAGGCCCCCGAGACCTCATCCAAACACACCAACACATCCTAATACCTTATTCGAACTTGTTCCAATCATAAAAACACCATCCTAAACTTCAAAATCACCAATTACGCACGGATTCAAGCCTAAGTTTCTTCAAAACTTCCGAAACCGACATTCGATCAAAAACCCGACCAAACGACCTCCGAATGACCTGAAATTTTGCAGGCACATCAAAAATCACCTAACGGAGCTACTAAAACTGTTGGAATTCCATTCCGACTCCCAGATCAAAATCTCACCTACCGTTCGGATTTCGCCAAAATTCAACCTTAGTCAATTCAAGCCTATTTCTACACCGGACCTCCAAATTCAATTCCGATTCTTCCCCTAAGTCACAAATCACTTCCCGGAACTAACCAAATCATTAGAATTCGATTCTGAGCTCTCTAACAAAATAGTCAACTCCGGGTTGACTTTCCTTATTCAAGTTTCCTTCAAAAAGGCTATATGCCTCATTTTCAATCCAATTCACTCCTAACTTCCCCGATAGACTCTAACACCGATATAAAAGAATGAAATATGTAATTACAACATAACGGGGTGGAAATTCCTGTGACGACGGGCCGGGTCGTTACACCTCAAGGTGATTTTGGGTGGTCAATCGGACCATTTTTTGGATTCCCAAGGCAGTAGGGTTTTCAGTTGTGGTGTTGTAAAGAATTTGTTCATCGCGTTCGTAGGGGGGTTGCGAACGTGTAGAGGAAAATTGAGAGGCCTGGGATTTGGTTTTCGCGTTCGCATCCCCTTGGTCACGTTCGCGTAGTTCTGAAAGGTGAAGCTCCGTGTTCGCGTTTGGTATCACGCGTTCGCATAGAAGGAAGTGAGGGCCCTGGGTGTTTGTTCTTCATGATCACGGCTGTAGGGACGTGTTCGTATAGTTGGAGGTCTTGAAGGGTCGCGTTCGGGGGGCTGGGAGCCCCGTTCACGTAGGGTAAGTTTATGGTCAACATTTTCTGGTCATCACGAACGCGGGGGTGTTGACCACATTCGCGTAGAGTTAAGCACCTCGGCAGAAGAGTTTTATTTGAATATTTCATCTGTGAGTCTATTCATTTTTTCCTCCATTGTTGACCACCTTGAGAGATTTTTGGGAGAAACTGAAGAGGGTTTCGACGAGAATTGATATGAGGCGAGTCTCGTGACCTAGAAACATCATTTTATTGAAGAATCAACCTTTAATTCTTTGAAATTTGGGTAAAAATTGGAAGAAATAGGGCTTGGTTTTTGAAATGAAAATTTGGGATTTGAGGGGGCATTTGAACGCCGATTTTGGTAAATTTGATATGTATGAACTCGTGGCGAAATGAGGAATCTGGTGATGTGAATTTTGTAATTTTTTGAGAAGTGGGCCCGAGGCTCAGGTTTTGCCAACTTTGTGATTTTTGATATTTTTCGAGTCTTTTTGATTGGGTTATGTTCCTTTAGCCTATTGTAACGTATTCCTTGTGGTTTTGATGAGATTCGACGTGCAAGGAGGTCATTTCAAGGGGAAAAGGCATAGCGAGCTAGAGTTTGGGCCTGTTTGAGGTGAGTAATAGATGTAAATGATGACCTGAGGGTTTGGAACCTCGGAATATCACATTGTAACGCTATATTGAGGCGGGACATGCACTACATGACAAGTGCGAGGTTGTTTGTGATTGGGGATTGTGACATGGTCCGTCCCGAGTGGTATTATTACTGTGTTTTCGACTAAGACTTGTTTGATAATCATCCTACTAGGATTTCATTGATACATTTGGGCTTTGTGCCTATTATTTGGATCCTTCAGGGACTTCTATAATTGTTTCTCACATTATATGACATATTAATGAATTTCAGTCCTAAGTACAAATACTGTTTTGAAATAATCAGTCATTTTCTAAGATTTGAAAACAAAAAATACTATTATATTGACATCCTGAGCTGAGAACTATTATTTGACAATGCCCATGTGGCTTGTGTGAATATTCTGGACTGGACATGGATCGGGTTGCGCGCTGTAGCGGTATTATATGGATATTGGTGCCAAGAGATGGCTAATTATTTACGCTTGGGCTGTAAGAGCCCCTCCGGAGTCTGTACATACCCCTAGTAAGCGTGGTCGACATTAAACAGATCAGGATGCATGCCGCAGCGGGTACTGGGGATATACCATTCTTTGTGTTGCATTGCATTCATGCATCATTATTTATCTGTTGATTTGTCATGGTTCTTTCTGTACTGTTATGCACTGACATGTTATTTCACTGTTAATTGTCTAGGATGCCAGTTATAGTTTACTTTGAATTATTTTCGCGATTTCTTATCTTCAGCCATTAGTTACATTTATTACTCACTGGGTCAGAGTACTCATATTACTCCCTGTACCTTGTGTGCAGATCCAGGCGCGTCACAAGCTGATTGAGGGCTATATAGCAGGACAGCAGTACCAAGGAGAGCATTGAGGTAGCTGCATGGCGTTTGCAGCCTTGATCTCTCCTACCTATCTCTACTCTTTATTTTCTGCACTTTTGTAGAAAAACTTGTATCAGGAGATACTCTGTATTAGAGGCTCATGATCGTGACACCGGGTCTTAGTTGGGTATTTTTATTGTAGTATTTTGTTAAACTTTTAGTTATTTCACTATTATTTTCGGGATTTTGTTAAAGCAGTTTAGTACCTATTCTCTAAGCTTGAAATTTATGATTTGTTTAAGTCGGTATATTGATGAAAGGCCGGGCTTGTCTAGCAGTATGTTGGGCGCCATCACGATCGAGGGTTGTTTCGTGACAAGTTGGTATCAGAGTCTAGGTTACTTGGTCTCGTGAATCATGAGCTGATTTAGTAGAGTATCGCGGATCGGTACAGAGACGTCTGTATTTATCCTCGAGAGGCTGCAGAACCTTAGGAAACACTTCATATTTTTGAAATTCTTGTCGTGCGACTTTGTTGATCCGAGAATAAAACTTATGTATTCTATTCTCTCACAGATGGCGAAAACCCTTGCTAACAGACATGATGGACGACCACCAGTACCACCCACTAGAGGCTGTGGATGCAGTCGTGGTCGTGGTCGAGGCAGACCAACGAGGGCAGCACCTGTAGATCCACCAACTGCCCCGGTTCAAGACCAGCCTCCAGTTGTAGATATTCCAGCAGCACATGTTCAAGCACCGACACTGCCCATTGTGATTCCTGGCTTGTAGGAGGCCTTAGCTCATATACTATCCATCTGCACTTGCCTGGCTCAAGCTGTCTCATCCACTACTGCAACAACTACTTCACAGACCGGAGGAGGTCATCAGACCTCCACTGCTCGCACACTTGAGTAGGCTATTCAGGGATTGTAGACACCGGGAGCAGCCCCAGCTCATCTAGTTGCACCAGTTGTAATAACTCCATATTATGTGGTTCCAGCTATGCCATACGATGAGCAGCGTCATCTAGAGAGGTTCGATAATCTCCAGCCTCCGACGTTCAGTGGTGTGAAGGGTGAGGATACCCAGGGATTTCTAGATAAGTGTCAGCGTATGCTTCACACCGTAGGGATTTTGGAGTTGAGTTGTGTGGATTGTACTTCTTTCCAGTTCTTAGGGCCTGCATTTACATGTTGGGAGGATTTTGAGAGGCGTAGGCCTATTGATGCAGCGCCCCTCACATGGAAACATTTCTCCACTATCTTTCTGGAGAAGTATGTCCCGCTGTCTCGTAGAGAGGAGCTGCATCGTCAATTTGAGTGGTTGGTTTAGGGGGACATGTTTGTGACCCAATATGAGATGAGATTTTCGTAGCTAGCTCGACATGCTACTTAGATGATCCCTACGGATCGGGAGAGGATTAAGAGGTTCGTGGATGGCCTCAACTATTCACTTTGCATTTTGATGACCAGAGAGAGGGTTTTGGGTGCCTCGTTCAAGGAGGTAGTTGATATTACTTGTGATATTGAGGCAATTCGTCATAGGGAGCGTCAGGAAGAGGGAGGCCTAGAGGCCTCAGAGTGCAGTGAGTTTGGCCATATGTAGGGGCCAATTCCAGCGTGGTAGAGGTCGTTCCTTCAGGCCTCCTCAATTAGCTCGCCCTGAGTATAGTGGGTCTTCTTCAAGCCCATCAGGGTTCCAGTAGGGCCAGCCTTCATTTAGTGCCATTCTTGCACATAGCTCTTCTCATGCCTCTTCAGCCTAGGGTTCGTCCGTAGCGAGGGGTTCCCTTTAGTCCCCTTCTCCAGTACCAGGCAGTTGCTTCCAGTACGGTAATTTTGTCCATATGAGGAGATAATGTCCTCAGCTTTGTGGTAGCCAGTCTCAACAAAGGGATCAACCCTCATCTTCTACTCCATATACTTCAATGCCCTTCCAGTCAGGTAGGGATGTGGGACAGGTAGCTAGGGGCCGCCTTAGGGGTGGAGACCGATCTGGTGGTGGCCATGCTCGATTCTATGCTCTCCTAGATAGGAGGGATGCCATTGTATCAGATGCTATTACCACATGTATTATCTCAGTATTTTGGGACTCGTCTCATGTTTTAGACTTCATCACGGTTCTGTTGGATGATCATTTGACATATGATGTGGAGCCAGTGGCTATTTTGGGTCGTCAAGTTCAAAAGTTGAGGTCGAAAGATATAGCTTTAATGAAGGTACAACGGAGAGGTCGACCCGTGGAGGAGGCTACTTAGGAGACCAAGTGGGAGATGCGGAGAAGATATCGTCACTTGTTTGAGGCTCCAGGTATGTTTCTTGACCCGCTCGAGGATGAGCGTTTGTTTTAGTTGGGGAGGATGTGATGACCTGGCCCATCGTCACGTGAGTTACTACCCCGTTTACCACAAATTATGTTTCTCTATGCTTCATTATCGGTATTTAAGGTAATCGAGTTGAATTGGATTGGTTTTAGATGGAAATGAGACACTTAGTCTCTTAAAGGAAAACTTATTTTGGAAAAGTCAACCGAAAGTTGACTATTTAGTTAGAGGGCTCGGATGTGATTTCCGGTGATTCGGATAGCTTCGTGGGATGGATGATTTGTGACTTAGGAATGCGATCGGAATTGATTTTGGAGGTCCGATGTAGAATTAGGCTTGAATTGGTGAAGTTAGTATTTTGGCGAATTCCGGTTGGTAGGTGAGATTTTGATTCGAGGGTCAGAATGGAATTTTCGAGAGTTGTAGTAGCTCTGTTAGGTGATTTTGGATGTGCGGATAAAATTTTAGGTCATGTGTAGGTATTTTGGTTGGGTTTTTTATCAAATGTGTTTTCAAAAGTTTTGAAGAAAACTTAGGATTGAATCCTATGTTAATTAATGATTTTAGTGTTGTATGATGTGTTTTGATAATTGTAACAAGTTCGTGTGATATTTTGGGTTATGTTGGTGCTTTTGGTTGAGGTCCCGAGGGACTCGGGGTGATTTCAGATGGCTAAATGGAAGATTTTTGGACTTAGAATATTGTAGAAAATGCACAGTTGTTGCCGGCCAAATTTGGCTTTCGCGTTCGCAGGAGGGACCCTCGCATTCCTGTAGTCGAGTCTTCTGGTCCATCGCGTTCGCATGGTTGGCTCGCATTCGCATAGAAGGGGCCTGGGGCCCTGCCTGGTTTGTTCGTCGTGTTCGCGAAGAGTGGGTTTGCGTTCGTGTAGGCTGAGGGCCCTATGCACCGCGTTCGCGTAGTGGGGACCGCGTTCGCGTAGTTGGAGGACTCAGAGCATAGCATTCGCATATGGGTTGTCTCACTCCCGTAGAGTAATATTTTGGTCAACGGAATTTGGCCTTCGTGAACGCGGGGGCGTTGACCGCGTTCGCGTAGGGTAAAACATGGGCGTCGAGGAAGGGTTTTTATATTATTTCATCCGCGACCCCATTCATTATTTCCTCCATTGTTGACCTCCTTAAGAGATTTTTGGTAGAATTGAAGTGAATTTTGACGGGAATTGATTGGAGGTAAGTCTCGTGACCTAGAAATGCTATTTTACTGAAGAATCAACCTTTAATTCTTGGAAAATTGGGTGAAAATTTGAAGAACTAGGGCTTGGGTTTTGAAATGGAAATTTGGGATTTGAGGGGGCATTTGAACTCCGATTTTGGTAAATTTTATATGTACGGACTCCTGGCGAGACGAGAAATTCGGTGATATAAATTTTATAATTTTTTGGGAAGCGGGCCCGGGGCTTGGGTTTTGTAAACTTCGTGATTTTTATTATTTTTTGAGTCTTTTCGATTGGGCTATGTAGCCTATTGTAATGTATTCCTTGTGGTTTTGATCAGATTTGACGTGTGAGGAGGCCAATTCGAGAGGAAAAGGCATAGAGAGCTAGATTTTGGGCCGGCTTGAGTTGAGTAATGGGGGTAAATGATGAACTAAGGGTTTGAAACCCCAAAATTTCACATCATACCACTATATTGAGGCGAGGCACGCGCTCTATGACGAGTGCAGGGTTGGTGGTTATTGGGGATTGTGATTTGGTCCGTCATGATGATGTTATACTGTGCTTTTCTACTAGAATTTTTTGGAAATTATTGTTACTGGGATTTGACTGTTGTATTTGGGCTTCGTACTCGTTATTTGAATCCTTCGAGGATTGATTTTACTGATTTGCATACTTTACACATTATTTAACCTTTTTCTAAGGTTCTCAGTACTGTTTTTGCAAACTCAACCCCTTTTCTAAATTTGGAAACTCAAATGATATTTAAATGATATTTTTACACTGTGAATTACTGATTTAAAAGGGCCTCATGGGCTTATATTGAATTTTGGAAATTATGGATGGCTCGGGGTGCACGCCGCAGCAATGGTATATGATACTGAGGCCGAGGGCCTGGTTGGTGTCACGATATGGCTTGTATATTGCACTTGGGTTGTAGGAGCCCCTCTGAAGTCTATACACACCCCTAGTGAGTGTCGTCGATGTAAAACATATGGTTGGCTCGGACTGCATGCCGCAGTGGGTACTAGAGTGTACTGGTATTTGCATTGCATTGCATTATTGCATCATTTCTCACATGTTAACCATCATGGTTTCTTTTCTGTACTACTACTGTATTGACTTACCGGTTTCACTGTTAAAGGTTTGGTTCTGCCTGTTATAGTTTCCTTGTATTTTTCAGTGATGTCTTATCTTCAGATATTATTTATGCTTATTACTCACCGAGTCGGAGTACTCACTTTACTCCCTGCACCTTGTGTGCAGATTCAGGTGCATCACAGTTTGAAGGAGGACCTATCTAGCTGAGCAACACTTCTTTAGGAGCATCGAGGTAGTTGCATGGCGTTCGCAGCCTAATTCTTCCCTCCTACCATTATCTTTTATTATTCTGCTTCTTAGACAGTATTGTTATAGGATGACACTATGTATTATAGGCTCATAGTCATGACACCGGATCCTTTTATGGGCTTATGTTTCTCGTATTCTGTTGAATTTCAGTACATTTTCTCCGTATTTATAGCCTTTTTGTATAATGGTTTAGAAATCTAATACATGTGTTTAAACTCTGGAATTACCAATAGTTGGGGTTATTGTTTGAATGGTAGGGCTTGCCTAATAAGGTGTTGGGTGCCATCACAATCGAGAGTTGGGTCGTGACAGTTAAGCAATATTTATGGTGTTTTTATTGCCTGCTATTTATATCACTGGATGATCATTATTGCCATCATTGTTATCTACTTGCTATTATTCTTGTACGCTATATTGCACATGTTTATTTGATAGTCTTGTCCTAGCCTCGTCTCTACTTCGCCGAGGTTAGGCTAAGCACTTACTAGCTCACGGGGTCGGTTGTGCTGATACTATATGATGTACTCTTTTGTATAGAAGTGTTGTAGACTTTAGACCGCAGTGAGATTTATTGTTTCTTATTCAAGCGACCCGAGGTAGTCCTGCAGGTATCCGCATGCCTTGGCATCTCCTTCTATCTACTATTCCTATTTCCTTCATGTATTTCCAGAGATAGTGCTGTATTTATTTCGTTTAGACCTTTATTTGTAGTACTCTTAGACAGTCTGTGAAGTTGTAACACCAGTATTGGGTAGATTTGTTATGGATTGGTATTAGCAGCATTATTTAAAACTTTATATTGCATCTTTCCATTTATTCAATTATGTTGTTATCACATTGTTGGCTTTTAACTGTTATCGGATTAAAAATGGAAATAAGGTTAATAGTTCAGTTGGTTGGCTTTCCTAGCTTTCACTAGTAGGCGCTATCACAACTCTTGAGGGCGGAAAAATTTGGGTCGTGACAGCTTTGCTATGCGCCATTCATGGTGCTACCGTAGAAAATACTTTATTTGACGGAAGAAACTTATTTAATGGTCACCGCTAACCGCTTTTGGTCACAAATCTTTGGTTTTGCTTTTTCAATAAAAGCTGGTTACATTTCTTTATGTTATTTGTACCAGTAACCGGTTTATGGATGAGTGCTCTTGGAGTAGTCGATCTAGCCCTGAACCTACGTGCCTATGGCTTTGTTTGTCAGGAAATTCGCTATCGGAAGATCTTGAATTTGAGACTTTTTACACCAAAATATTCTCTTAAACAAAGGTATTCGTGCTTGGATGGTGGCTCAAGATCATCCTCATGAAAACCTTATATTCCCTGAGGAGGTTCTACCACGTGGAAATGCTCTTTAATGGAACTTTAGCCTTATCTAGTCATGACCAAGAAACCACTGGTTTCGCTTGGTGGACCGGGAATGCCCGACTTATCAATTTATCCGGTAAACTACTAGGGGCTCATGTAGACAATGCCAGATTAATTGTATTCTGGGCCGGAGCAATGAACCTATTTGAAGTGGTCTATTTCGTACCAGAGAAGCCTATTTATGAACAAGGATTAATTTTACATCCCCACCTAGCTACTCTAGGTTTGGGGGTAGGCCCTGTAAAAGAAGTTATAGGTACCTTTCCATACTTTGTATCTGGGGTATTTCATTTTATTTCTTCTACAGTATTAGGCTTTGGCATCATTTATCGTTCACTTCTATGAACTGAGACAGTTGAAGAATCTTTTCCCTTCTTTGGTTATGTCTGGAAAGATCAAAATAAAATGACCACAATTTTAGGTATTCACTTAATGTTGTTAGGTCTAGGTACTTTTCTTCTAGTATTCAAGGCTCTTTATTTTGGGGGCGTATATGATAACTGGGCTCCTAGAGGGGGAGATGTAAGAAAAATTACCAACTTGACCCTTAGCCTGAGTATCATATTTGATTATTTACTAAAATTCCCTATTTGGAGGAGAAATATGGATTATTAGTGTGGACGATTTAGAGATATAATCGGAGGACATGTATGGTTAGGTTCCATTTGTATACTTGGTGGAATCTGGCATATCTTAACCAAACCTTTCGCATGCGCTCGACGCGCACTTGTATGGTCTGGAGAGGCTTACTTATCTTATAATATATGGGCTTTATCCGTCTTTGGTTTCATTGCTTGTTGTTTTGTTTGGTTCAATAATACCACTTATCCTAGTGAATTTTACGGACCTACTAGACTAGAAGCTTCTCAAGCTCAAGCATTTACTTTTCTAGTTAGAGACCAACGTCTTAGGGTTAACGTGGGATCCGCTCAAGGACCTACTGATTTACGTAAATATCTAATGTGTTCCCCGACCGGAGAAGTCATTTTTGCAGGAGGAACTATGAGTTTTTTGGGATCTGTGTGCTCCATGGTTATAGCCTCTAAGGGATCCAAATGGGTTAAAATTGAATAGGTTGAAAAAAGACATACAACCTTGGTTGGAACGGCGTTCCGCAGAATATATGACTCATGCTCCTTTAGGTTCTTTAAGTTCTGTGGGTGGTGTAGCTACCGAGATCAATGTAGTCAATTTTGTCTCTCCTAGATGTTGGTTAGTTATCTCTCATTTTGTTCTAGGATTCTTCTTCTTCGTAGGTCATTTGTGGCACGCGGGAAAGGCTCATGCAACTGCAGCAGGATTTGAAAAAGAAATTGATCGTGACTTTGAACCCGTTCTTTCCATGACCCCTTTTAATTGAGATGAGATAGGAGATCTAATACTTGAATGAAGTAAAAATCGCTTTGATTCAATCATACATATTGGAATCAGCCTAAGTATTCCTTTTTTCTTTCTTTTTTCAATTTATTTTATCTAATTTATTTTTCTAGCTTGGCTAGGTAGGATAGCCGAGCTATTCCTTTTTCTTTCGGATAGCAAGTTGGGAAAAACCACTGAAGAAAAAAATCTATTCAATTATCAAAAAAGGAGAGAGAGAGAGATATTCGAACCCTCGATAGTTTTTGTTAAAATTATACAGGTTTTCAAGACCGTGGCTATCAACCGCTCAACCATCTCTCCGAAATACTATTTTTATTTTATTCCTCCGAATAGAACATGGTTATAGGGGTGGATACCCCCACTATCTGTAGAAAGATCTCAGGTACAAATCCACCGATCGATCTATCTATCTGTATATAGATATATGATCTAGCATGATCATTTGTAAAATAAAATATAAATTTCATTCCCTCCACCCCACCCCCACCACACTCCATGTACGAATAAAGTGCGAAAGGGGGAGTAGTAATAAGTCATATAGAATCAATGGATTCATGATAAAGTTAAATCCCTCTATGACATATTTTATCACAATTAATCTTTTTTGGCTGACAGAGGGATCAAATGGTATATTGTTCATTTGTTGGGAGCTTGGAGGATTCAAAGCATGACTCTTGCTTTCCGGCTGTTTTGTATTAATTGCTACTTTATTAATTTTATTGATTAGCATACTCGTTGTATTTGCTTCTCTGGATGGTTGGTCAAGTAACAAGAATATTGTATTTTCTGGTAAATCCTTATGGATTGAATTAGTCTTTCTGGTGGGTATCCTTAATTCTCTCATCTCTTGAACCTATTCGTCGCAGACCCAAAACCAAAATGGCCCTCCTAATTTTTCTCGATTGTGAGACACATTAAATTGGATTCTAAGTCCCCAAAGAAAACGCAAATCAAATAAAGAAACAAAAAAATTAGAGAGGGGGAGGGGGGGTGGTTAAACTTCTTGAATAAAAAGAATACAATTAAAGAAATAATTAGAATCGTTCCGAAGAGAATATGTCTCGATACTGCACAAAAAAAATCTGGTTATATATCATATATGTGGGTACATATTGTGTATCAAAAACAAAAAAATACAGATATGGTCAAATGGTAAAATTTCTCTTTGCCAAGGAGAATATGCGGGTTCGATTCCCGCTATCCGCATAAAGTAATTTTCTTACTATTTATTTAATAATTAATTTTATAAATAGTGTCACACATCCTTTTGGCGCGGCCACTACCCCGGGGGGTAAAGGAAGGACGAGGGAGTTTTTTCCAAATTTAAGTGATAATATTCGAAACAGGATTATTCTATTTATTTCAGAGTCGCCACTTGGAATAAATTATGGTGTTCCAAGTCACCGATTTATTCAAATCTCGAATCGAGGAAATTTTGACTTTCCAAATGAAGTATGCGAACCAGAAATTCTAAGTATGCAATTCTGTTGACACGAGGGAAGGTGTTAGGCACCCCCGGATCTCGTGGTTCTAGCACGGTCGCTTCAACTATTATAAATGGCTAAAAATATCTGATTTTAAAATATGTGATGACCTATGTGCCTTTTATTGATAAATCGCATTTATTTTTGTTTTTATAAGAATTGCGACGTCGTGAAAACGTACTACGGACCACACCGTACTGGTACGCCTGTGGCCTTTATTACATTTCTGACTTCGTCAAGACTTGGGTTTGGGTCACATAAATGTGCACCCGAGTTTAGGGAAATAACATTATTAAATAAGTGCCTAAAGAGTCTAACACGTTATTAATTTGACGAGGCTCGTCTCATTCATTTTAAAGCCGATCCTAAAAGACTGTGATTTTTCTATACTGTTTGTCTTAAAAATATAAAGAAAAAAAAGGGCCTGATTTGTTAACATTGTTTGATAAGTTGCCAAGTTTGAACCTGAACGACACATAATTTAGCATGACTTGGGCCGTCCAGTTGAGTATTGAGGCCCAACCAGTGAGGACTGATTAGTGAAGTAGAGGCCTATACCAACTACCTATGGATTTCAACGCAACATGGTCCAATACCTTATCCGATAAATTCAAAGACTGCTCAAATATAGGGAAAGCCTAAGAATGTATTCTATGGTAATATAATGTTTTCATTTTTACCTTGAACCAATTGGTCGAGAATCCAAAACGATTATTTGCAGTATTAGAGCAAGTTAAGTTCCCTGAACACATTTGAATCACTAACTTAC
This sequence comes from Nicotiana noctiflora, assembly GCA_032618575.1. Taxonomy (NCBI): domain Eukaryota; kingdom Viridiplantae; phylum Streptophyta; class Magnoliopsida; order Solanales; family Solanaceae; genus Nicotiana; species Nicotiana noctiflora. The sequence goes on along the minus strand of JASVEL010000814.1, from coordinate 236,757 downwards.
AATTATAAATCGAAGACAGATTTTAGTTTGGACACACCAATTAACCTGATTGTTTCATTAATGCTAAAATAGGTAAGCTAAATCACCCTTCATTCCAAATCTGCATATACACCAACGAAACAAACATTGATGACTTACTAAAAAAAATAGTTCCATATCAATCTATGCGAATGAAAACGAAACTTAAAACCAGGAATATCATAAATGTCGCATACTAGTTCACATCAGCTATATATCTTCATTATTTCAAGTTTAACTTTAGCTGACTAAGTATTGATTACCATGAAGCTACAACATGGTTGATTACAAAGTAAAGTAAACCAAATAGTCCAAATATGGCTCCAATTAACAGTTCGTAATATTATTCAAATCAAACAAGTTGCATACATATCTTTACTTATCAACTTAAACAAACTGCACCTATATATATCCAGATTAACACATGATTGCAATCTGAAAGTCGACTCATTCCGATATCATTTGTGATTACATCAATTGCTAATTCGAGTGTGTACCTGAATTGGAAAGTGAGAAGAAGGAAAGGTAAATCAGCAGCAGCATATAGCAAATAACAATAGTAGCACCACAATCAGCAGCAATTTGGAGTTCCAAATAGTAAAAAATCGACAACCAAATGAATACCCAGGACACTCGATGAAGCAGTGCAAATAAATGAACAACAAACCCCAAAATCAATATAAGAGTAGTAACAACAATCACTGGCAGAATGCACAGTGAATCAGAAACCAAGAAAGAGTCAGTGAAGCAATTATGGTTCTTTTTTTTTAACACTGGAATCAAAATCCCTCTCTATCTGTATATCTCTCTATCAATATTTATCTTTGGACTTCTCTAGGTGTTTTTGATTCTAAGCTCTCCAAAAATGTTCTGCTCCAAAAAAATCCCTCTTTAGAACTCTCCAAATCTCTCTTAAAAATCTGTTTTAGAATGTGTTTCAAGAAAAGTGTCTAAGAATGTCTGTTTTCTCTCTCAAATCTCTGTGTAAATCTGTCCTTATACCCTGTTTTTGTGCTCCTTTTATAGCCTTAAAGACCTAAAACAAACAACCTATTTTTAATTATTTCATACATGAAAAACCCATGTTATTCCCCCTTTTTTTCACTTTTGAGCTGTCTAAGCATGGTCTTTTAATTAAAAACTCTGAAAGGCAAAAATTAGTGGAACACCCTGCTGTCCAGCAGATTCCATTACTTTTTTCATGTGCAACACATCTGAATCTAGTTGTTTGGCTTTTAATTGCAAAATAAAAACAACTATATCCTATTTCAGTCCTATTTTCAGAATCACAGCCCATTCAACAAACTCAATTTAATGCAAAAGTGCTAATCATTGTCCGGCATTTCAAACAACAATCCCACGAAATTCAACGATGACATTTGATTAAACGATTACGACATGTATAATCGATAACAAACTAATCGATAAATCAGTGATTCAAACATTCTCGGTCAAAGACGGAAAAATACAAAACTAAATATTCGACGACGCTAATCAAAGCGAATACGTATTCTACCACATACGCAATTAAATAATCAAAAAACAAAACTGACCAAATAAAGGTCTTTGATAGAAGAAACAAAAGAGAAATTAATCAATAACAAAACTACAACAAAAATGAAAACACCAATTGAAATTTTACTGATCAACAAACACGAAACAAATAAAAGGCCGAAAAGGAAAAGGAATACCTTACGAAGAGAAATCGGAAATCGACAGACTTGGACTCAAATCGGATTTTGGAATTTTTTGAGGCTAAACGCATTTAATCGGGTGTTCTCAAGTGAGAGAAGCTCTATTAAAACCTGTTTAAACCTAAAAAAAATCTTCAAACAGTCTTGAACATCTTCTAGGGTTCGTGGGGGGCTTGGATTGGGGCTTGAAAGGCTAGGGCTTGATTGTTGGGTTGACGGACAACCATGGGTCTGAGGCCGGAGACGACATTGCTGAAAGGGAATCATTTGGGTTTGAAGACGGAGGGAATCGTTTGGTTTGGAGATGCCGGTCGCTGGCGACCACGCCGGAAATGGTGACGGCTCGTGGGGGGGTCATATGGAAGAGACGAAGAGAATGGGGAAGGGTTAGGGGTGTGGCGGCGGCTGGTGCGTGGGGGCTATTTGGGTGTGGCGACTGGGAGGGGATTTCCTAGGGTTTGGAGGTGAGTAGATGAGGGAAATATGGGTTGGGGTCTAGGGATTTTGAAAAATAAAAAATGAAGATTGAATGGGGTTTGGTCAGTGACAAATCGAACCGGGTCGGGTGGGTTTTTGGGCCAGTTTAGGTGGGTATAATACAAGATTAGGGTGATTTGGTTTTGGGCTGGGGATTAGAATTGGCCCAATTTGAATTCCTTTTTATTATTTTCTCTTATTTTCTTCTAAAATTAAAACCTAAAAATTCTAAAATAAATTGTAAAATCAAAATCAATTAGCTCTTACTAATATTTATCACAAACGATTAAATACCAATGTTACACAATTAAATACTAAAATGTAAGATACATTATTATTAATATTTTTTTTCACTTTATAAAACACTTAATTTAACAATTAATTCCAAATTGTCTAATTAAACCGTAACTACAATTGCACCGTATGTTTTGTTATTTTTTATTTATTTATTTTAACAAATGAACATGCACACACAAATACAAATAATAATTAAGAAAATCACACAAAATTCACAGAAAATCACACACAGCACGAAACTATTTTATTTTTATTTTTTTGGATTTTTGGGAGTAATTCTTATAGAGGGCAAAAATCACGTGCTCACAGCTGCCCCTCTTTCCCTGGAAACACGAAGAGTTTTCGCGCAAAGATAAATAAGCGGAGACGAACGATTTTTGTCAATTCGAGTACTCCTTGTGAAGCATTTCTTAAAAAATCTTGATCGAGCCTTTGCTTCGGGAGGCTTCCTACATATCCTGGGCTAAACAGGAATCAGGTCAATGTAGTTCGGGAAGTTTTGGTAGCTGGGACTACTGTGGACTGACACTTTGTTGTTACTGTTGCTATCGTTGTTGCTGTTGCTGCTTACTGCTTACTGACCTCCTTATTATACCAAAAGAGGAATTAAAGCAAAACTAGCTATGCTATCAACTATGAGTTACAAGATTCCTATCTGTGATTCTCTTAAAAACTTGATCTTGAGTCTTAGCTGATTTTGCTGTAAACCTCGATCTGAATCTTGATGCTCGCAAGCTGTAGGTGCTTGTTTATTTCTGTAACATTAAGTGAAATGGAATTGGCAGAACTTGTAACTTCAATCAGATTATGAGCAATCCACGCTTCTATTTACTCTAACATATGAAGTCATCTTCTTTTGGTTCTTTTCTTCATTCTAGATTGAGACTCACTCGCAGGTTATCTCGATCCTTGCGTCCCGAAGTCCAACCTATTTAGGCAACAAAACGAACAAAAGAATGAAATTTTTCTGCCCCAGTTTCACTAAGAAAATTTCGTGAGTTAGTTGTGACACAGAAAATGATTAAAAAGACTCTTTGGTATTGGTCAAGAGAATCTTGATTTTTAAAACCTTAGTTTCGCAAATAAATGTTCCACGGTTTTCTGGCCGGGAGATCTTGTCACGCCCCAAATCGAGGGACATGACCGGCGCCTGACCGGGTTGGGTTGTCCCAGTCAAGCGGACCTGGGTGCCTTTCATTCCCACGCGTTAACCCTGTGTTGATTGTTTATCATTAACCAAATATTTTACCAATAATGACTGATTTCATAATAGATAAACATAACCATGTGATTGATTCACTAACAAGTTCATAATTTATATTTACAACGCCCCATACATATACATAGGCCACAATCCCACAGAGTTTACATGTCTATGGAGCCTCTAGGATACAAAAAGAGAAATACAATACTTGCTGGTAACAAGGCTCCGGCTATACCTTACAAAACCAAAATGAAATCTAAACCGAAGTGGCATGAACCACACAAGGCCCCGAGGAAGAAAGGGGCTCACCAAAAACGGGCAGTGGAGGATGAAGGATACTACTGCCGATGAGCTGAAGTGCCTGCTACTGATCCACCTACAATCATAACACGAATGTAGCGTCCCCGGCAAAAGGGACGTCAGTACACTTGAATTGTATTGGTATGTATGGACAAACTTTGTCCCAAGTAAACTCAAGCCATTAAATTACATTAAAACTAATCAAGCCAACCAACCATGTTTTCCACCTTTTACTCATTTCAGATAAGCCTCAACACAAGCACATTCAAGGTCAACAAATGGAACAACAACCAATCAACAACATAAATTGCAAGTAGTCAAACATAGGAGCAATCAGTGCTCCCCAGGTTGCAAACTCTCCTGCTGTCTCCTTTCACAATTTCACATTTTTGATTTTTGTATAAATTTTCAATAGCGATTTCGATCGCTTTCCATCCTTATTGCCCCTGACCACCCTTATTACCTCGGCCACCCTTATCACCCCAACCCACACCTTATTTCCCCACGTTGCGGCGCGCAACACGACCCCGTCTTACAGTTGAAAACACAACAATTTCAAACAGCAGATAAGGTACTACTCACAATTTCAACAAGTTCAAATAAGCAACTTACACATTGGTTCATGTTCTCAATTTCTTCTCAATGCCAATATCAAAACCAAGTTACAAGTATTCTAAAATCGAAAATGCCCACATAAGCATGTTCAACAATTTACCACCATTAAGGTGTTTCAAATTCCTTCCACAATAAGCCAAATATGCCATCACAATGGTTGTTCCCAATTCTTTACCAATCTCGATTACCTTTTTATCTTTCCATTCATATTTCATACCACACCACACGTAGTTCAACATAAATCAAATGCTCAACAGGGAAATCAAAGAATTACGTAAAATTTCTCAATTTGACACATGCCAAAACAATTCGCACACATTTGGGCGATTTTACAAGAATCAAAATTAGCCATACATACCTGGTGGTGAGTTTTCTTCCGTTAACTTCCTACTTTATGCTTACCCACGCTATCTTACTTGTGCCAACCTTGTTCTTGAAGACTCTTACTTCTACTCACTTCTTTTTACTAAAAATCAAGTTCAATAATCATGCATGAGTGTAAAAATTCTATTTTCAAAAGCTATTATATGCAAACCTCTCTTTACCCAATTAAAACTGAAAGTCAAAGAAAAATAGTTAGGGTTTTTACCTTGAAAAGATTGGGGAAGTTGAATCCTTGCCCTAAGATCCCTTGGAATTAAGGTAGTTAGAACAATCCTTGAAGATGCAAGATTTCTCTCTCTAAAAACCCTCTCTTCTCTCTCTAATTTTTGGTAAGATGATATGATAAAATGAAGAAGAAGTGTGTTATATTAAAGAAGGGATCGGGTCAAAATGTTACAAAAATCTTGGCCGGGGTCAAATATGCGGTCACTATGCGACCGCAGAATCCACATGCGGTCCGCAAAGTGACCGCAAAATGGCCTCAAAGTTATGCAGGTTCTGTTAAGGAATGCGGCCAAAATGCGGTCCGCATGTTTGATCTGCGGTCGCAAAATGCACCGCAGATTTGACATGCGATCGCACATCGACCGCACTTTTGACGGATTTTTGGGAAACTCTCTGGAACGATTTGCGGCAAGAATGCGGTCCGCATGTCAGGTTTGCGGTCGTATTCTTGACCGCATATTTGACATTTTTCTGGAAAATTTTATTCTTCAACATTTTTGACTCTCAAATCACTACCAAGGGTCCGAACCGCGGCGAGCAAGCTCGCCGCGAAGAATTCTACGCATTCCTAACACATTATTCGGACCAAGACACCACAGCTACTAGGTTTTATGCACAAAATTTTACGATCCTCCCCCCCTTAAGATCATTCGTCCTCGAATGAGGATTTTGAAATAAATGAGTTGGTTTTGAAAGACATGATATGCAACCATCAAAATTTTGACTAACTCTTATATTTTAGAAAAATTTCGCCGGAGTTTCCTTTGTATTATGGACATATCCACCTGTCAGAGGGCCCCCGAAACACATTACCAAACAACAATACACAAATACAACACCTTTCACAACTGGTATACACTTTCTTACCTCGACGAATGCACATATTCTATCACATTGTTACAATTGCACATAAACTGGTCACCTTCAATGAATTTTCACCTTATTTAACCATTTTAACACACCATGTACACTTAACAAACCATTACCAATCTAAACTTACTATTAGTTGTTTATTTAACACGCGAATATTTATAAGGATTTCATTTATCAAGAAAGGTTCAAGTGACCCAAGGTAACAACACAATTAACTCATTACAAAATGAAGGGGACTTTACTAATACTAAGAGGGAAACAACTTAGACAAGATGACAGTTACTAAGAGTAGGAGGGTCACCTAATTTCTTCTAGGCTTGATCAAACAATTGGGGGTACTTTTCTTTCGTCTCTTTTTTTGCTTTTCATGTGGCCTCCTCAACTTGTTGACTTCGCCACAATACTTTAACAGAGGCAACTTCCTTATTTCTCAACTTACGGACTTGCCTATCAAGAATGGCAACTGGAACTTCTTCATATGACAAATCTTCATTAACCTCTATAGCTTCGACCGGCATGATGGTGGATGGATCTCCAATCACTTTCTTCAACATGGACACATGGAATACCGGATGCACTGATGACATCTCAGGAGGCAACTCTAGCCTATAAGCAACTTGACCAATCCTTTGAACGATCCGATGTGGCCCGACATACCTAGGACTCAATTTCCCTTTCTTTCCGAATCGCATGACTCCCTTCATAGGAGATACCCTCAAGAACACCCAATCATCGACTTGAAACTCCAAATCCGTTCGACGAACGTCTGCATAGGACTTTTGACGACTCTGTGCTGTTTTCATTCTCTCCTGAATAACCTTGACCTTTTCCATAGCTTCGTACACCATATCTGGCCCTAGCAATTCCGCTTCACCTACCTCGAACCACCCGATTGGCGATCTACATCTTCTCCCGTACAATGCCTCAAACGGGGCCATTTGAATGCTAGCATGATAGCTGTTATTGTAAGCAAATTCTATCAGTGGCAAGTGTTCATCCCAATTACCTTTAAAATCTAAGACACAAGCCCGCAACATATCTTCGAGCGTCTGAATGGTCCGCTCGGCCTGTCCATCGGTCTGTGGATGGAAAGCTGTGCTGAGATTCACCGAGTTCCCAAACCTTGCTGAAACTTCTTCCAAAAGTTAGCGGTGAACTGAGCCCCGCGATCTGAGATGATAGAAAGTGGAGTGCCATGAAGCCTTACTATCTCTTTGATGTACAATCTTGCATATTGCTCCGCGGTATCAGTGGACTTGACAGGCAGGAAGTGAGCTGATTTGGTGAGTCGATCTACTATCACCCATATTGAGTCAAACTTACGCCGAGTGCGAGGTAACCCCACCACGAAATCCATATTGATCATCTCCCATTTCCACCTTGGTATTTCTATAAGCTGAGTTAATCCACCAGGCCGTTGATGCTCGGCCTTCACTTGTTGACAGTTCGGACATTTAGCTACAAAGCCTGCCACATCGCTTTTCATACCGTTCCACCAATAAATCTCCTTGAGATCGTGATACATTTTCGTTGAACCAGGGTGCACAGGAATACCTGGAAGTATGAGCCTCTGCCATCACTCTTTCCCGAAGCTCGTCCACATCCGGAACACATAGCCTATCTTGACACCGCAATACACCATCTTCGCTGCTGAGTACAAATGCTGAGGTCTTGTCATTCATGATTGCTTCCTTCACCCGAACCAATGCTGGATCCATGAACTGTTTTTCCTTGATTTCCGCGACCAATGATGATTCTGCTCCATTATGCACCAAGATATCCCCCTCGGCTGACGCCGAGATACGAACCCCCAAACTGGCTAATTGGTAAACCTCTCGAGCCAGGGGTCTCCGATCCACACCCAAATGAGCCAAACTACCCATGGATTTTCGACTAAGAGCGTCGGCTACCACATTTGCCTTTCCTGGATGGTACAATATGTTCATATCATAGTCCTTGAGTAGTTCTAACCACCGCCGCTGTCTCAGATTCAGCTCTTTCTGCTTGAACAAATACTGGAGGCTCTTGTGGTCCGAAAACACCTCTACATGAACCCCATAAAGATAGTGTCGCCATATTTTCAAGGCAAACACAACAGCTGCAAGTTCCAAATCATGCGTCGGATAATTCTTCTCATGGTTCTTGAGTTGTATGGAAGCATAAGCTATAACCTTTCCGTGCTGCATCAATACACATCCCAAACCGACTCTGGAGGCATCACAATAGACTACAAATCCCTCTGTGCCTTCTGGCAAGGCCAATACCGGTGCCGAGGTCAATCTTGACTTCAATTCTTGGAAACTTTTCTCACAAGCATCGGACCACTGGAACTTCACTGCCTTCTGCGTCAGTTTTGTCAATGGGGAAGCGAGGGTTGAGAATCCCTCTACAAATCTCCGATAGTACCCTGCCAAACCCAAGAAGCTACGAATCTCTGTCGGGTTCGTGGGTCTAGGCCAATCTTTCACCGTCGCAATCTTCTGAGGATCCACCATAATTCCCTCACTGGAAATAACATGCCCTAGAAAAGCTACGGACTTCAACCAAAACTCACATTTTGAGAACTTGGCATACAATTGATGCTGAAGAAGGGTCTGCAATGCTGCTCTGAGGTGAACGGCATGATCTTCCCTGCCCCGAGAGTAGATGAGAATATCATCAATGAATACAATCACAAAGGAATCTAGGAATGGCTTGAAAACCCGATTCATAAGGTCCATGAAAGCTGCTGGGGCGTTGGTTAGCCCAAAAGACATAACCAAAAACTCAAAGTGACCATAACGAGTTCTGAAGGCGGTTTTAGGAATATCCTGCTCCCTGATTTTCAACTGGTGGTACCCAGACCGTAAATCAATCTTTGAGAAGAACTTCGCTCCCTGCAATTGGTCAAACAGATCATCCACTCGAGGCAAAGGATATTTATTCTTGATGGTGACTTTGTTGAGTTGCCGATAATCAATACACATTCGAAGTGACCCATCCTTCTTTCTGACAAAGAGAACCGGAGCACCCCATGGCGACACACTCGGTCGTATGAACCCTTTCTCTAATAAATCCCTCAGCTGCTCCTTTAACTCCCTTAACTCTGCTGGCGCCATTCTGTAAGGTGGAATGGATATTGGCTGAGTATCTGGCAATACATCAATTCCGAAATCAATCTCCCTATCCGGCGGGATACCTGGAAGCTCATCTGGAAACACTTCAGGAAATTCATTCACAATTGGCACGGACTCGAGGGTAGGCACCTGTGAGGTGGTGTCCGTTACCCGAACCAGGTGATAGATACACCCTTTCTTAATCATCTTTGAAGCCTTAAGGTAGGAAATAAACCTACCCCTTGGCACCACACCATTTCCTCTCCATTCAATAACTGGCTCGTTAGGGAACTCGAGCCTCATAACTCTCGTTCGATAGTCAAGTTTGGCAAAGCACGAATAGAGCCAATCCATCCCCATAATTACATCAAAATCTACCATCCCAAGCTCAATAAGGTCGGCTGTGGTATCACGACCACCCACCGTAACAACACAATTCCTATAGACTCGTGAGGCTGTAATAGAATCACCAATTGGAGTCGACACAGAGAACGGCTCATGAAGCTATTCGGGTTCTATCCCAAAACTTGAAGCAATAAATGGAGTAACATAAGACAAGGAGGACTCTGGATCAATAAGGGCATAGCAATCAATAGCCTGAATAGACAAGATACCTGTAACAACATCTGGAGAAGCCTCGGCATTTTGGTGGCCACTCAATGCATATAATCGGCTAGGTCCACCCCTACCCTGAGCTCCACCCCTAGCCGCACCACGCCCCGCTGATGCTGGAGTACGCGTTGATGATGTAGCAATTGAAGAACCGGATGACTGAGCAGATCCCCTACCTATACCCTGACGGGGTGCATGACAGTCTCGTTGAATGTGACCTCTCACCCCGCACCCGAAACACACTGGAAGGTCAAGGTAGCAAGTTTATGTATGAAATCTCCCACACTTGGGGCATGTGGGTCTCCCCTGCTGCTGGGATCTCACCCCAGGACGACCAGACCGACGAGACCTCCTGCTGTCTGAACCGGGTCTCGAGTAACTGCCTTGCTGATGACCGTGCACGGATGGCGGTGCACTCGCGGAGGAGCGAGCATATGAGCGGGATGGCCACGATGACCCCCTCGCGGAAGTGATCTCCACGAACGACCCGTTGACCGGGCCCCGCCGCTACTTTCTCTTCTCGCACGAATCTTCGATTTCCCGGCCTGCGTGGCCCGAGCAAACCCCACAATCCTCCCATAGTTCATGTCTGAGTGCAAAGCTGCTGTGGCGGCCTCATTCACCACCAAAGGGCTAAGGCCCCGAACAAACCGTCGAACCCGGGCATCCATGGTCGACACTAAATGAGGAGCATACTTGGACAACCTTACGAACTCCGTGTGATACTCCCAAACACTCATACTGCCCTGCTTGAGGACCTCGAACTCCGTGGCGCGGGTTGCCATTACCTCGGCAGGCAAGAAGTGGTCCATAAATGCATCTACGAACTCATCCCATCTGGCCGGAGGGCTCCCTTCCTCACAGGAATCCTCCCACATTTCGAACCATGAACGTGCCGCTCCCTTCAGCCTGTAAGAGGCCAACTCTACCCCCTCTATATCTGTAGCCTTCATCACTCCGAGGGTCTTGTATATCTCATCAAGGAATTCCTGTGGGTCAGCCTCTGGATCGGTACCTGAAAATTCTGGAGGGGCCAATCGCAAGAACTGGTGGACTCTGGAGCCAAAGGAATCTCCATGTCCGCTGGAGGATGCAGGGGCATCATGGGATCTCTGGGCCTGGGCAGCCACTAATTGTGTTAACATATGGATGGCTCCCCTAAGTTCTTCATTAGAGATACCGGAGCCCGAAGCGGGAACTGTATCTGAGTCAGGAACACTGGCAGGAGGAATGGTGGCATCCTCTGCCGCAGCTGGAATAGGGACACTTGGGTTTTGAACAGATGGGCCAGGCAAATTCGGGACTGGTGGGTCATTCTCTCCCACGGCATCGGGTACATGATTAACAGGTGCACTTGGGCCGGCATTGGCCCTAAGGCCGAGTCTAGCCTTCTTCTTAGGTGCCATATTCTGAAAATTTGGGAACAAGGCACGAATTAGACACAGAGATATCTCCACATTGCACTTTACCGCACGATATAGATTAACAAAGAAGTAGGTAAATTCCTAAATGCCCGTGTAGCCCCCTACTTATATGATGTGGTCGACAACATACCTATAAGAAGGGCACTACTAGACACGGCTCCGAGACATCCTAGGACACTTTAAAAACCATAGGCTCTGATACCAAGTTTGTCACGCCCCAAATCGAGGGACATGACCGGCGCCTGACCGGGTTGGGTTGTCCCAGTCAAGCGGACCTGGGTGCCTTTTATTCCCACGCGTTAACCCTGTGTTGATTGTTTATCATTAACCAAATATTTTACCAATAATGACTGATTTCATAATAGATAAACATAACCATGTGATTGATTCACTAACAAGTTCATAATTTATATTTACAACGCCCCATACATATACATAGGCCACAATCCCACAGTTTACATGTCTATGGAGCCTCTAGGATACAAAAAGAGAAATACAATACTTGCCGGTAACAAGGCTCCGGCTATACCTTACAAAACCAAAATGAAATCTAAACCGAAGTGGCATGAACCACACAAGGCCCCGAGGAAGAAAGAGGCTCACCAAAAACGGGCAGTGGAGGATGAAGGATACTACTGCCGATGTGCTGAAGTGCCTGCTACAGATCCACCTACAATCATAACACGAATGTAGCGTCCCCGGCAAAAGGGACGTCAGTACACTTGAATTGTACTGGTATGTATGGACAAACTTTGTCCCAAGTAAACTCAAGCCATTAAATTACATTAAAAATAATCAAGCCAACCAACCATGTTTTCCACCTTTTACTCATTTCAGATAAGCCTCAACACAAGCACATTCAAGGTCAACAAATGGAACAACAACCAATCAACAACATAAATTGCAAGTAGTCAAACATAGGAGCAATCAGTGCTCCCCAGGTTGCAAACTCTCCTGCTGTCTCCTTTCACAATTTCACATTTTTTATTTTTGTATAAATTTTCAATAGCGATTTCGATCGCTTTCCATCCTTATTGCCCCTGACCACCCTTATTACCTCGGCCACCCTTATCACCCCAACCCACACCTTATTTCCCCACGTTGCGGCGCGCAACACGACCCGCCTTACAGTTGAAAACACAACAATTTCAAACAGCAGATAAGGTACTACTCACAATTTCAACAAGTTCAAATAAGCAACTTACACATTGGTTCATGTTCTCAATTTCTTCTCAATGCCAATATCAAAACCAAGTTACAAGTATTCTAAAATCGAAAATGCCCACATAAGCATGTTCAACAATTTACCACCATTAAGGTGTTTCAAATTCCTTCCACAATAAGCCAAATATGCCATCACAATGGTTGTTCCCAATTCTTTACCAATCTTGATTACCTTTTTATCTTTCCATTCATATTTCATACCACACCACACGTAGTTCAACATAAATCAAATGCTCAACAGGGAAATCAAAGAATTACGTAAAATTTCTCAATTTGACACATGCCAAAACAATTCGCACACATTTGGGCGATTTTACAAGAATCAAAATTAGCCATACATACCTGGTGGTGAGTTTTCTCCGTTAACTTCCTACTTTATGCTTACCCACGCTATCTTACTTGTGCCAACCTTGTTCTTGAAGACTCTTACTTCTACTCACTTCTTTTTACTAAAAATCAAGTTCAATAATCATGCATGAGTGTAAAAATTCTATTTTCAAAAGCTATTATATGCAAACCTCTCTTTACCCAATTAAAACCTGAAAGTCAAAGAAAAATAGTTAGGGTTTTTACCTTGAAAAGATTGGGGAAGTTGAATCCTTGCCCTAAGATCCCTTGGAATTAAGGTAGTTAGAACAATCCTTGAAGATGCAAGATTTCTCTCTCTAAAAACCCTCTCTTCTCTCTCTAATTTTTGGTAAGATGATATGATAAAATGAAGAAGAAGTGTGTTATATTAAAGAAGGGATCGGGTCAAAATGTTACAAAAATCTGGGCCGGGGTCAAATATGCGGTCACTATGCGACCGCAGGTCCGCAAAGTGACCGCAAAAATGGCCTCAAAGTTATGCAGGTTCTGTTAAGGAATGCGGCCAAAATGCGGTCCGCATGTTTGATCTCCGGTCGCAAAAATGCACCGCAGATTTGACATGCGATCGCACATCGACCGCACTTTTGACAGATTTTTGGGAAACTCTCTGGAACGATTTGCGGCAAGAATGCGGTCCGCATGTCAGGTTTGCGGTCGCATTCTTGACCGCATATTTGACATTTTTCTGGAAAATTTTATTCTCAACATTTTTGACTCTCAAATCACTACCAAGGGTCCGAACACATTCCTAACACATTATTCGGACCAAGACACCACATCTACTAGGTTTTATGCACAAAATTTTACGGGGCCTTACAGATCTTTGGTTTTCTGGTAGGGATTTTGAAAGAAAAGTTTCACGGCTTTCTGGCCGGGAGATCCTCGGTTTTCTGACCGAAATATCGAAGAAATTTTCCATGGCTTTCTGGCCAAGAGGTCCTCGGTTTTCTGGCCGGGGTTTTAAAACAAACGGCTCCGTACTTTTCTGACTGGGAGATCCTCGGTTTTTTGTCCGGGAATTTGAAAGAAAAGTTTCACGGCTTTCTGGCCGGGACTGGGGTTTTGAAGAAACAGTTTCGCAGTTTTCTGACTAGAAGATCCTCGGTTTTCTGACCGGGATTTTTGAAAAAACGTTTTCACGGCTTTCTGTCCAGAATTCAAAAGCATTGTTTCATGGATTTCTGGCCGGAAGATCCTCGGTTTTCTGACCGGGGTTTTAAAGAAGAGTTTCACTACTTTCTAGCCGAAATTCAAAAGCAACGTTTTACGGCTTTCTGGTCGAAAGACCCTCGATTTTCTGGTCGGGGTTTAAATAAATGGCTCCATAGTTTTCTGACTGAGAGATCCTCGATTTTATGACCAGGATTTTGAAAGAAAAAATTTCACGGCTTTCTGGCCGGGATTCAAAAACGTCTCACGGCTTTCTGGCCGAAAGACCCTCGGTTTTTTGGCCGGGGTTTAAAAGGAATGGCTCCACAGTTTTCTAACTGGGAGATCCTCGATTTTCTGGCCGGGATTTTAAAAGAAAGTTTTCACGGCTTTCTGACCGGAATTCAAAAGCATTGTTTCACGGCTTTCTGGCCGGAAGATCCTCGGTTTTCTAACCGGGGTTTTAAAGAAGAGTTTCACAACTTTCTGGCCGAAATTTAAAAGCAACGTTTCACGGCTTTCTGGCCGAAAGACTCTCGATTTTTGGCCGGGGTTTAAAAGAAATGGCTCCACAGTTTTCTGACTGGAAGATCCTCGATTTTCTAACAGGGATTTTTAAAGAAAAAGTTTCATGGTTTCTGGCCGAAATTCAAAAACAACATCTCACGGTTTCTGGCCGGAAGACCCTCGGTTTTTGGCCGGGGTTTAAAAAAAAATGGCTCCACAGTTTTCTGACTGGGAGATCCTCGATTTTCTGGCCGGGATTTTGAAAGAAAGTTTTCACGGTTTTCTGGCCGGAATTTAAAAGCATTGTTTCATGGCTTTCTGGCCAGAAGATCCTCGATTTTCTGACCGGGGTTTTAAAGAAGAGTTTCACGGCTTTCTGGCCGAAATTCAAAAGCAACATTTTATGGCTTTCTGGCCGAAAGACCCCCGATTTTCTGGCTGGGGTTTAAAAGAAATGGCTCCACAGTTTTCTGACTGGGAGATCCTCGGTTTTCAGATCGGGATTTTGAAAGAAAAAGTTTCACGGCTTTCTGGCCGGAATTTAAAAACAATGTCTCAAGGTTTTCTGGCCGGAAGACCCTCGATTTTTGGCTGGGGTTTAAAAGAGATGGCTCCACAGTTTTCTGACTGGGAGATCCTCGATTTTCTGGCCGGGATTTTGAAAGGAAGTGTTCACGGCTTTCTGGCCGGGAAATATCAGACTAACATGACTTTTTTTTTTCAAAATCTCCTTCCTTTTTGGGTTTTATTTTTAGGTGTTTTCTTTTTACTCATCAACAATGCATAAAAATAATGTTTTTGAAAAGAAACTTCCTTTTTGGACGTTTTTCTTGTTACAAAGCCATTTCAATGCTCGCGCATTTCATTTCTTTGGACTGCACCTTCTTCTTGCATAATCAATTTTAAATAGAAACTTTGCTGTTGATTGTCTTTGAGGGTGACTTTCTTTTACCATGACCGGGTTCAAACTCGGAATTCTTTGAGGACTCGCCTGTGTGGACTTTGTCTTTCTGTCTCATTCCGTTTTTAAAACCTTAGCCTTTGATTTCCTTTTCCTTCCTAATGTCCTTTCCTTTGCAAGTGATCGACCATCATGATCAGTCGGGATTGGATCAATACACCACTGACGCTGGGTATCTTTCTTCAACCTTTTTTACCAGACGGAGTCCTGTAAAACCGGTCCTGCCGCCTTTCTTTGTAATAGTTTCAGAATTAAAATTAAACCGAAAGAGATTCAAAGAATAACTATACAAAAAGCAAGCGAAATGAGTTTATACAGAAGCGTCCCTTTCGGGAAAAAGAATGGTTTATCTGGGATGCACGCTGACTTCAAATAAACATGACATGCTCCTTGGACTGGACGCCCGACCCATATAAATTTTCCAACTTCTTATGAGCCCATTGATTCGCAATTTCAAAACCAGGGAACCTCTCCAAGATTCTTTTAGTGAAGGGATGTCTTCTTTTTGGTCGGCGGCGCTCTTTGCGTCTTTTCGCCAATCGACCTCTCTCATTTCTATTCTCATCGTCGCCCGATCGTGCTCTTTGCGAGTTTTCACTAAACAGACTCTCTCCTTTTTAGTTTCTCCCATCGTCATCGCCTTATGGTGCGAGAAGGTTTTCACCGATAAGACTCTCTCATTTTATTTCTCTCAATTCAGGCTGTGTCAGATTCTGTCAATGACGTTTTTCTCTTCCTTGCCTTTGCCAATTAATCTGAAGAACTTGAACAAGGTCTTTGGGTAAAAAGGAAATTGAATGGAATTACAACTCTGGAACCATTTTAACGGATCTAAACTGAACCGTCATATCATCTGCCCCAGTTTCAATTTTTGGGGAAATTGGGATTTTGGTTTGGTGTGACTGAACCTCAGGGAGAGGTTGCCTACGTATCCTTTCGGAATCAAGTCAGAACGTAGTTCAGGACGCAACAATTTTTGTTTTTGTCTTTTTGTTTTATTTTGTTTTATTTTGTTTTATTTTTTTCTTTCCATATATATGTTTTTTTTCTTTTCTTTTCTCTTTTTTTTTTCATTTTTTTTATTTTTTATTTTGGGTTCCAAAGAGGGTGAACAAAAAAGAAACATAACCGACTCAAAGGGTTTTACAAAGGATTTATAGTGTTTGGGGTAGCAAGAAAGAAAGCCTTCGTCATCTCAATTATACAGAAGCCAACATCGCAAGAGGTCCTGACATAGTACCTTTATACTGCATCTGTATTGACTACTGTTTCAAGATAATTTCCTTCAATGTCTCCCAGATACATTGTCCCTCTCAGTGATATTTTCCAGATGATGTATGGATCCTTCCAATTAGGAGCGAATTTTCCTTTTGTCTCTTAGTAATAAGGAGGAATGCGCCTTAACGCCGGTTGTTCTATTTCGAGATTCTTGGGCCGCACTTTCTTGTTGCAAGCATGGGCCATTCTTTGTTGGGATAACTACTCGGGTATTCCCTGAGTACAACACACCCTTTTTGTATGCGAACCAATTTTCCTTCAGTTATTCCAATTCTTTGTTTCATTTCTTCGAAGTAACCTTTTTGTGCATTTCGACTCTCGATTCATTATTCTGTAGTGTGACATCGTTTTGGGATCTAGGCATGAAGTCCGCAAGCATGTCATGTTATTTAAAGCTGCATGATTTAAACTAAAGAGAAGAGAAAGAGAAAACTAAAACAAATCTGAAAGAATATTACAAAAGAAAAGGAAACGGACGATGAAATATTAATTTCATTTCTTGGAATTGAAAGGATAAATAGGGTTCACATTCGGGAATTTAAAGACAAAAACTAAAAGAAACATCCAATTTACACCCTGATATACCTCGGGATGCAGAAAAATACGGCAGGACAAGTCTACTGGGGCTTCCACCTGATCGGGAATGGCCAAGCCTTTCAGTTTTGAAGTTTAGCATCTAGTCCCACCTCAACGGTGATAGTCCCTTTCCCTCGCTCGACCATATGGGTATCGTAGAGCCTTGCCTCATGTTTTCCTTCGCTCTCTTTAGTCATGAAATCCTCATTATCTTCCTCTTGACGGTCCTTAAGCTTCTGTGGTATGCGTCCAACAAACACTAGCTCATTCAACCGGGTGGTCTTAATTGCCCCCATACCACACAGGCTTGCTTAGGTGCATCAATTTCCTTTTCTAGTTCTATCTCAGTGATTTTGCTCTTCTTTCCCCCTTTCTCCTGTTTCGGGGCCGCCTTGGGCTTTCTTTCCACATCAGCAATAGCAATTATGGCCTTAAGTGCTCGATCGAATTCTTCTTCTTCACAAATCATCCCGATTATCGGCCCGTTGTTCTGAGCGGGCAGCGGATTATTGGTCACATTTGGGACATCCTCATCCTTCAACACAATTTTCCCTTGCTCTATTAAATTCTCCATTGTTTGTTTCAAAGTCCAACAGTCATTAGTATGATGGCCCTCTGCCTCTGAATGATATGCACACCTGGCGTCAGCTCTGTAGGAAGGCGATGTCGGGTTTTATCTATTATGAGGAACCGGCTGCAATAGACCCATTTGGACAAGTTTCGGGAATAAGCTAGAGTAAGATTCACCAATTGGGGTAAAGTTTGGTCTTTTTGGTGGTTCCCAAGGACGGAAGTTATTCTGCAGAGGTCGAGGGTTATAGCGGTTCTGGTGGGGAGGTTGATTTCTTGGAAATAGAGCTTGGTTTCTACTGACATGCTGCTGCGGTCGTGCAAAAGGTTGAGCATTCATGACGCGTACAGTTGAGGAATATAGGACATTTCCTGAGCAGGGTAATAATGCTGGGGGGTTCTTTCTGAAAAGATGGGTCTAGGAGCGTGGTGTCTTCTATCACCCGAAGTTGCCATGGATGTTTCCTCTTTTGTCCTACCCTTTGCTATTCCTCCGGACCCTCCTTGGATTGCTTGGGAGGTCGCTCGAATGGCTGCCTGACTCAAAATTCTTCCCGTCTTTAAACCATTTTCTACCATTTTCCCAATCTTGATCACCTCTGCGGAAGGTTTTCCCACTGCTGACAGCATGTTCTGGAAATAGTCTGGTTCCTGAGCCTGGAGGAAAGTAGTGACCATTTCTATTTCATCCATATGGGGTTTCACCTTGGATGCTTGCTCGCGCCATTTGATAGCATATTCTCTGAAGCTTTCTGAGGGCTTCTTCTTTAAGTTCGATAAGGAATTCCTGTCTGGCGCAATGTCGATGTTGTACTGGAACTATTTCACAAAATCTCTGGCTAAATTGTCTCAGATGTGCCATCGAGATATATCTTGATCCATGTACCATTCTTAAGCTATCCTGATCAAGCTTTCTCCGAAATATGCCATAAGCAATTCTTCCCTGCCGCTGGCACCTCGCAATTGATTGCAGTATTTCTTCAGATGAGCAATAGGGTCGCCATGCCCGTCATACTTTTCGAACTTCGGCGTCTTAAAGCCTGATGGCAAATGGACATGTGGGAACATGCATAAATCTGCGTAAGAAACACTCTTCTGTCCGCCTAGACCTTGCATGTTTTTCAAACTTTGTTCTAAACTGCTCATTCTCTTCGCCATTTCATCCTCTTCGGGAGCTTTTATATTTTGGCTTGGCATGAACCCATATTGGGGTGGCTGAGGATAAACATTGGTAGCAAACTGGGTAGGATCCCGCGAAAGAGGTGGCGCTGGGAATGTAAAAGAAGTGGAGTCAAAGAAAGGAGTATGTGTGACGGGTTGCGCCGTGATTGGAACGGGCAACCCAGTGGACGTTCTTGTGGCCGTATCTGATATTGTCACCCGAGGATAGGAAGTGGAGAGTGATTCGGAGAGGGTTGTGATGTTAGAATAACCAAACAGAGTAGGTTGGTAATTGGTAGGGGTATTAGAAATCCCACTTGACCAGAGGAATAGTTCGGGGAACCTAGGGATCAGACTTGGGGGCTCTTTCCCGTTATTCCAATCATCTAACATCTCCAGCATGCGACAGCGTAGAATCCTATTTTCTTCCGCAGCTGCTAACTCAGTAGCTGGAATGGGTGATATGGAGCTCTCTTCTAGGACGGGAATGGTTGGTAAATGGACTTCTGAAGACATGTTGACACTTCTTTTCGACCTCGTGAAGTAAGGATGGGTAATTTCTTTTGATTTAGCAACGGGCTGCTGAACTTTTCCTTTGGACTTCGTGAAGTATGAATGTGAGGCCAGAGTACCACAAAATCAACCACCCTTTTCTAAAACCTGGAGTTTGGCAAATAAACCGCTAGTCTAAAACAACATAACAGATAAGTAATCTCACGTTGGGGTGATGCACTTATACAGTTGATCGTGTTGCTACATGTATTCGATTGTAATGCGTTATTCCGGCTTATACTTTCCTTTGCTTTCATCTTCTTCCTCTCTTTATCAATTTTCTTTTCCACTCTTTTTTTTGTTTTTCTTTTTCTTTTAGTGATGGTCGAATCTTATGTGGATTGCCTACATATCATGTCCCCGCATGAATCAGACCGGGCGTAGTTCGGATAATCGGGAATGGAGTAAATAAACTAAATTCTTTTTAATTCTTGAAAGAAATGCTTTAAAAGAAGAAAAAATATATATTTATATTTTTGTTTTTTTTTCTTTTTGTTTTGCTTTTTTGAAAGAAAGACTTCTAAAAAAATTATTTGCTTTGGAGTAAAAGGAAAAAATATTTTTGTTTGAATTTTTACTTATTGTCTCTTTTTCTAAGGAAGAAAATATTTTTTTTTTTGGATTTTTGTTTCTATTTTTTTTTAAGAATTTTATTTTTTAGAAAAGTACTTCAAAAATGAAGGAAACTCATATCTTTAATTTTGATTTTTATTGATTTTTCTTTTTATTTCATGAAAAATAGTAGAAAGAACGAAACCATTTTTTTTAGTTTTTAAAACTACTTTTACCCCCCCCCCTTTTTGAATTTTCTAAGGAAAGATTTAAAAGAATTAACTAAAGGAAAATATATTTTTTTTTTGAAAATTGGGGTCGGAACCGATGAGGTTTTCTTACGTATCTCACATCCGGTGAGAATCAGACCCGCGTAGTTCGGAAATAAATGAACTAAATCATTTTAAGAAAAGAAAACAAACTATTTTTAACAGCATTTTTAAAAAAATTATTTTCAGAGAAACTAACTTATTCTTTCATAAAATTAACAAAATTTATTTTAAATTGTTTTTGCATTTTTTAAAAATTATTTTCAAAGAAACTAACTATTTTTTCATAAAATTAACAAAATTTATTTGATTTTTTTTTTTGCATTTTTCAAAAATTATTTTCAAAGAAACTAACTATTTTCCATAAAATAAACAAAATTTATTTGGAATTTTTTTTTTTTTTTTTTTTTTTTTTTTCAAATATTATTTTCTAAGAAAAATAGACTATTACCCATAAAATTATTTTGACTTTACATCCTGACATTTTTCACTTCTTACCCTCTCTCCTTTTAATAACAAATCGGTCGACATGTAAGATCGAAACAAATAAATGCACAGACAAAGATGCATCAAGTTGGTCTTTTGTTTCAGGTACACTTGTCCTAGACAGGCCCAACCCCTGTGTTGAGCCTCCTAAGTCAAATATGCACATGATGCAAATAGACGTTCCTATCGGGGATCCGACATAAGGTTTTGTTATTCTAAGTCATCATCCTGTTGGAAAAGGTATCTAGACTGGCTTTACTCGAGCGAACAACTCGAGCCGAGGAGTGTCAATGCACCGGTAGCATGGCTTTGCGGCTTAATTGACAATACTCCCCGTCTAAACATGTGTGACTAAAAATCTTTCACCGGATGCCAAGCACCACAGCTATCTTGAGAAAACGGGCTATGTCCAGCAAATGCCCGATATTATATTTTAAAAGAGACTCAGAGGAGAAAGTGGGTATCGGCAAAATTTATATACAATTCACAAAATATCAAAGCGGTAAAAACAACATTTAACACATTAATAGAAACATATAATAAAATCAGATAATAAATAAGCCAAATACAACAATTATTCAAAGCTCGAATTCTTAAACCCTGAACCAGTGGTTCTGGGTTTGTTTCCCCAGCAGAGTCGCCAGAGCTGTCACACCACCTTTTGGCGCGCCCACTACCCCGGGGAGTAAAGGAAGGGCGAGGAAATTTTTTCCAAATTTAAGTGATAATATTCGAAACGGAATTATTCTATTTATTTCAGATTCGCCACTTGGAATAAATTATCGTGTTCCAAGTCACCGATTTATTCAAATCCCGAGTCGAGGAAATTTCAACTTTCCAAATGAAGTCTGCGAACCAGAAATTCTAAGTAAGGAATTCTGTTGACCCGAGGGAAGGTGTTAGGCATCCCCGGATCCCGTGGTTCTAGCACGGTCTCTTCAACTATTATAAATGGCTAAAAATATCTGATTTTAAATTATGTGATGACCTATGTGCCTTTTATTGATAAACCACATTTATTTTTGTTTTTATAAGGATTGCGACGTCGTGAAAATGTACTACGGACCACACCGTACAGGTACGCCTGTGGCCTTTAATACATTTTTGACTTCGTCAAGACTTGGATTTCACATAAATGTGCACCCGAGTTTAGGAAAATAACATTATTAAATACGTGCCTAAAGAGTCTAACGCGTTATTATCTTTGGGGAAAGCTATGAAGTTCGCTAGACGGTTCATCCCGTATTTTAAGTATTTTAAACCTGAACAATTAAAGAGTGCCCACAAATTATGCATTTTATTTGACGAGGCTCGTTTCATTCATTTTAAAGCCGATCCTAAAAGATTGTGATATTTCTATACTGTTTGTCTTAAAAATATAAAGAAAAAAAAAGGGACTGATTTGTTAACATTGTTTGATAAGTTGCCAAGTTTGAACCTGAACGACACATAATTTAGCATGACTTGTGCCGTCCAGTTGAGTATTGAGGCCCCGCCAGTGAGGACTGATTACTGAAGTAGCGACCTATACCAACTGCATATGGATTTCAATGCAGCAGGATCCAATACCTTATCCGATAAATTCAAAGACTATTCAAATAAAGGGAAAGCTTAAGAATGTGTTCTATGGTAATATAATGTTTTCATTTTTACCTTGAAACAATTGGTTGAGAATACAAAATGATTATTTGCAGTATTATAGCAAGTTAAGTTCCCTGAACACATTTGAATCACTAACCTACAATTATAAATCGAAGACAGATTTTAGTTTGGACACACCAATTAACCTGATTGTTTCATTAATGCTAACATAGGTAAGCTAAATCACCCTTCATTCCAAATCTGCATATACACCAACGAAACACCATTGATGACTTACTAAAAAAAATAGTTCCATATGAATCTATGCGAATGAAAACTAAACTTAAAACCAGGAATATCACAAATGCCGCATACTAGTTCACATCAGCTATATATCTGCATTGTTTCAAGTTTAACTTTAGCTGACTAAGTATTAGTTACCATGAAGCTACAACATGGTTGATTACAAAGTAAAGTAAACCAACTAGTCCAAATATGGCTCCAATTAACAGTTCGTAATATTATTCAAATCAAACAAGTTGCATACATATCTCTACTTATCAACTTAAACAAACTGCACCTATATATATCCAGATTAACACATGATTGCAATCTGAAAGTCGACTCATTCCGATCTCATTTGTGATTACATCAATTGCTAATTCGAGTGTGTACCTGAATTGGAAAATGAGAAGAAGGAGAGGTAAATCAGCAGCAGCAGATAGCAAATAACAACAGTAGCACCACAATCAGCAGCAATTTGGAGTTCCAAACTGCAGAAAATTGACAACCAAACGAACACCCAGGACACTCGATGAATCAGTACAAATAAATGAACAACAAACCCCAAAATCAATATAAGAGTAGTAACAACAATCACTGGCAGAATGCACAGTGAATTAGAAACCAAGAAAGAGTCAGTGAAGCAATTATGGTTCTTTTTTTAACACTGGAATCAAAATCCCTCTCTATCTGTATATCTCTCTATCAATATTTATCTTTGGACTTCTCTAGGTGTTTTTGATTCTAAGCTCTCCAAAAATGTTCTGCTCCAGAAAAATCCCTCTTTAGAAATCTCCAAATCTCTCTTAAAAATCTGTTTTAGAATGTGTTTCAAAAAAAGTGTCTAAGAATTTCTGTTTTCTCTCTCAAATCTTTGTGTAAATCTGTCCTTATACCCTGTTTTTGTGCCCCTTTTATAGCCTTAAAGACCCAAAACAAACAACCTATTTTTAATTATTTCAGACCTGAAAAACACATGTTATTCCCCCTTTTTTCACTTTTCAACTGTCTAAGCATGGTCTTTTAATTAAAAACTCTGAAAAGCAAAAATTAGTGGAACACCCTGTTGTCCAGCAGATTCCATTACCTTTTTCCATGTGCAACACATCTGAATCTAGTTGTTTGCCTTTTAATTTCAAAATCAAAACAGCTATATCCAATTCAGTCCTATTTTCAGAATCGCAGCCCATTCAACAAACTCAGTTTAATTCAAAAGTGCTAATCACTGTCCGGCATTTCAAACAACAATCCCACGAAATTCAATGACGACATTTGATTAAATGATTACGACATGTATAATCGATAATAAACTAATCGATAAATCAGTGATTCAAACATTCTCGGCCAAAGACGGAAAAATACGAAACTAAATATTCGACGACACTAATCGAAGCGAATACGTATTCTACCACATACGCAATCAAATAATCAGAAAACAAAACTGACCAAATAAAGGTCTTTGATAGAAGAAACATAAGAGAAATTAATCAATAACAAAACTACAACAAAAATGAAAACACCAATTGAAATTTACTTATCAACAAACACGAAACAAATAAAAGGCCGAAAAGGAAAAGGAATACCTTAGGAAGAGAAATCGAAAATCGGCAGACTTGGACTCAAATCGGATTTTGAAATTTTTTGAGGCTAAACGGATTTAATCGGGTGTTCTCAAGTGAGAGCAACTCGATTAAAACCTGTTTAAAGCTCAAAAAAAAATCCTCAAACAGTCTTGACATCTTCTAGGGTTCGTGGGGGGCTTGGATTGGAGCTTGAAAGGCTAGGGCTTGATTGTTGGGTTGACGGACAACCATGGGTGTGAGGCCGGAGACGACATCGCTGAAAGGGAATCATTTGGGTTTTAAGACGGAGGGAATCGTTTGGTTTGGAGATGCCGGTCGCTGGGGACCACGCCGAAAATGGTGACGGCTCGTGGGGGGGGTCGTTTGGAAGAGACGAAGAGAAGGAGGAAGGGTCAGGGGTGTGGCGGCGGCTGGTGCGTGGGGGCTGTTTGGGTGTGGCGGCTGGGAGGGAATTTCCTAGGGTTTGGAGGTGAGGAGATGAAGAAAAGATGGGTTGGGGTCTAGGGATTTTGAAACACAAAAAATGAAGATTGAATGAGGGTTTGGTCAGTGACAAATCGAACCGGGTCGGGTGGGTTTTTGGGCCTGTTTAGATGGGTATAATACAAGATTAGGGTGATTTGGTTTGGGCTGGGGATTAGAATTGGCCCAATTTGAATTCCTTTTTTATTATTTTCTCTTATTTTCTTCTAAAATTAAAACCTAAAAATTATAAAATAAATTGAAAAATCAAAATCAATTAGCTCTTACTGATATTTATCACAAACGATTAAATACTAATGTTACACAATTAAATACTAAAATGTAAGATACATTATTATTAATATTTATTTTTCACTTTATAATACACTTAGTTTAACAATTAATTCCAAATTGTCTAATTAAACCGTAACTACAATTGCACCGTAGTTTTTGTATTTTTTTTTATTTTTTAAACAAATGAACATGCACACACAAACACAAATAATAATTAAGAAAATCACACAACATTCACAGAAAATCACACACAGCACGAAACTATTTTATTTTTAGTTTTTTGAATTTTTGGGAGTAATTCTTATGCCGGACAAAAATCACGTGCTCACAAATAGCATTAAATATATCCTTAAATTAAGGATTTGGAGTAGTTGGCCGTGATAGTATAGCGATTCTATCCCTCCCCTATGTTTCCTTTTTCCTTCCACCCCCCGAAAGCGAAAGGCAAGAATTAATTACTAGTTAACAGAGTCAATCCTAAAATAGTTTAGCAAAACAAGATGTTGCGGAGACAGAATATGAACTCATGACCTCAAGGTTATGAGCCTTGCAAGATACCAAACCGCTCTACCCCGTGCCGAAGATAAGAACTGAAAATTAATAGATAAATAAGAATTAAATGTGCCCATCCACCTATCTGTACAAATAAAATAGCCCATTTATACAGAATGCTAAAGGCTTCTATAATCATCGACCATAGAAATAGAAATGAAACATTAATTCTTACCAAACTTGATCTTGTTGCTCCTGATAATAAACATGCGTGAACTATTTCACGAAGTATGTGTCCGGATAGTCCAAAGTCTCAATAGTTAGCACTCGGTCTTCCGCTAAAAAAACAACGTCGATGAAGGCGTGTAGGTGCACTATTCCGTGGTGGAGATTGTAACTTTTCATAAATTTCCATTTGTCACTCAACGAAGAAGCCTTGCTTATTTCTTTCTTTGAGGATCGGCGAATCAAATGATATTTCTGTTCCATTTTTTGTCTCTTCTTCTCCCTCAGAATGAAACTTTTTCTTGCCATAATGGTTGAATTCCTATTGGTATCCATGATACAAGTCGAATCCTAGATGTAGAAATAGAAGAAGGTGTACACCCTCTCTGTCGAAAGAAATGAGATTATCGCAGATACACACACTAAAAATATTAATCAAATTTACCAGACGTAGAGGCAATCAAGAAAGCTGCATAAGTGAATATAACCTAAAGAAAAATGAGCTAATCCAACCAATCTTGCTTGTACAATGGAAAGACCATTGGTTTATCTCTCTAGCGAATCAAATTGGCCAAAGGTGTGCGTTCATGAACCCATGCTAAAGTTTCAATCAATTCCTACCAATATCCACATCAATAAATTAAGAACATAAATCCAGTAGCCCAAATAAGATGTCCAAATAAGAACATCCATGCCCAAACCGATATATTATTCATACCAAAAGGATGTATATCCGTTGATAAGTTATAAAGAGTTTAACCATAAATAATCCCTTAACCAGCCCATCAAATAAGCAGAAGATTCATTAAATTGTGAAACGTTACCCTGCCATAATGTGATGTGCTTTCAATGCCAATGAAAAGTAACTCATCCAATAGTATTTAACATCCAAAAAATTACCGAATAAAACACGTCCCATGTTGAAATATCACAAGTACCGCCTCGTCTTGAGACATCATACGGATACTATAACCGAAATCCTTTTTATCTTGCATTAACTTGGAACCACGTGCATCTAAAACACCTTTTACGAAGATCAATGTAGTTCTATGTAAATCAGAAGCAATAGCATGATGAACCAAAAAGTCTCCAAGACCTATTGTTAAAAATAATCGTGATATATGGTCCGAAAAAGATCACACCTCACGAATATAATATAATTAACAACCCATACAAATATAATATTAGCGATTGCATTCACTGGAATAATGACTTTATTTATCATACATAAAAATAGCCTTGATCCATTAATTTTTTTGAGTTTAGAAAAGATCTTGAGTGAGGTTCACTCAAATTTGTAAAAAGAATGAGCTAGTTGCACATAACCATTGGTTTAAGAAATAATTTATGTCAAATTGTATTATTTTCCTACTTAATTATCCATTTTCTCACAGTATTATTATTATTATTATTATTATTATATATATATATATATATTATTTTTATAAAATTTTCTGACGAAGTGATATCGCGTAATACTATTTCGTTGAACTAACCGTGACAAATAGATTTTACGGTTGCTTCAAAATTAACACAAATGCCAAATGCCTTTAAAAGAAGGTTCTAGAGGGATTTTCTTTTGTTATGCACATTGCTCTCTAGGGTGTGCATGTTTGAAAACTTGGCAATAAATAAAGAAATGAAGTTAACAAATGGATTCCATGCAATACAAAAAGAAGAAACAATGCCAAGTGGAATATACTTGGCAAGGGTTTTTTCGTGCCTTAAAATTCACCGCACTCTCTCCTCGACCACATCAAACCCTTTAATTTTTCCTTTTTTCCACACTAAATTCAAAGATGCCGTTGCCAATTGTAGACTTCTCCCTTACCCCACTCATATATTGACTATTTTACCCCTCCTTTCAGTTCAATTTTACCCCAATAGAAGTTGAAGTTCCTCTTTAGTACACCTAGAATGTCTTATCAAAATGTTACTACTATCACTATATATCGTGATTTTATATATTACACATAATAAAAATATTGTTATATTAGCAACTAGAATGTATAAAACAAAATAATTGTGATTCTAAATATTTTCTTTACAAAACTAACACCTCTCAGTGTTATACTGTATATCTTAATTCATTACAAAAATTTGAATCTCTTGAAAAACATTCTCATATATTATTGCCAAAACATTTACTTTACCTTACCAATTAGTTATGTAAATCACATGTACGAAATGGCATATTTATTATCTTTTACATAATACAATATGCATAAATTATACCATGTTACATAGGTCAATTATTTTATACATAAATATAATTTTTTCTAGGCTAAAGGGCAATTATTAGTCTGTTTGGACAAGCTTTTTTTTGGGCCAAATATTTTTTTTATTTGTTGCCAAAAGTATTTTTTTTTTAAAAATTGAGGTGTTTGACCAAGCTTTTAAAAGAAAAAAAAATAATAGTTTTGAGGAGAAACAGAAGTCGTTTTTGAAAAATAAAAAAAAGTAGCTTATCTCTAAAAGTACTTTTTTGAGAAATATTTTTGAGAAAAATATACTTAAAAACAGTTTTAAAAACTTGATCAAATACTAAATTACTATTTAAAAATATTTTTCAAATTAATTAGTCAAACATAAACTAAGCTAATTCTAGAAGCTGATTTTAGATATATATATATATATATATCTAAGTTGCTATAAAAAATGAAGTCACAAATTTGCTCATTAGTATAAGCGTAATTAGGTAAATAAAAAGAAATGTAGGGGCAAAATTTGCTGAAACATCAAGTACAGTACTTATTTTTTCCAGTGAAATATTGTTAAGTCCTACTGGGTTTGGCCTGTCCCACTTGTCCGCTCACTTCTCGTATAAAGTTTGCGACAGTTCTGTGGAGGAAACAAATCCTGAAAAAAAGAAACCAAAATCACAAGGAAAAAAGAAGAAAGGATTGAGGAAAAGTAGAGAAAATGGCGTTGAAGTTGAATGTCTTCAACTTTCAATCTCACAAATACTCTTCTTTTGTTCTTCCACCAATGGTGAGCTTTAGATCTCCAAAGTTTTTCATGGCTGCTAGCCTTCGTTCTGGTACAAAGTAAGTTTCATCTTTTTATGTATTTTTTTTTTTCAGTTAACTTTTTATTTTATTATTGTTCTTCTATAAAAGTTGGTGATAAAGATTTCAGGTGGAAAGAGAGTTTCATTTTCTTTATCTTTTCTTTTAATGGTCTTTCAGTTGCCTTTTAGTTTATTCTTGAAACCCATTAGTCCCTTTTCATTTTTTATATTACAGCTTGGATCTTTGTTAAAAAAAAAAGATTGTTTCTTGACAACTTTTTTATTGGATTTTTTATTTTATTTTTACTTTAGTTCTATCTCGACTTTTGAATTGATTTATCTGTATGTGAGCTCTTCTTATTTGTTTCTTAGGATAACCATTGATGATATTAATCTTGAGGATATTTGGGCTGCTATAATTTTTAATGTTATTTCATCAAGTTTGTTGTTTGGGATTTCTTCTATAAATTGATTATTGGGTGCTGTTTCTAAAGGTTTATACTACTGACATTGTGAATATTTTAGTGCAGTTCACTTTCCTGAGTGTCTTTGAGCAGGCTGATTTGTTTTCTATAGTGTACATGTGCTATATGTCTTTTATATGTTGAGTTTTCAGGATTTATTGCTATTTCTGTTCTCTGACAGAGACAGAAAAGAGTGAGAAAGGAGGGGAGGGGGAGGAAGGGAAGAGAATTTAATGGTGTACAGAGTCTGAGATTTTCTTGTTTTTTTTTTTTATGTGGAAGGAAACTCAGATTCTAAAATTTTCTTTCAATTGCGAAATTAATTTGTTGGGAATTAGGTTTCAACGGGCTAGATATGTTGGTTTCAGCTACATCGTAGAGTTGACTGATTTTATGACTAGTTGGTCCCCAACTGGTTTACCTTCTTGATTCCATAATGATGTTCTTTAATTGATTGTGAAATATAACTATTTTTTTCCATTTCATAAATAATGAGGCTGTTATTCTTCTCTGAATGATTTTATAAACATCTCTCTCACTTTCTGGTATAATAATAGTTCAATAATATTTGTATTTTCTTTGACTCATGACCTTTCTTTTTCATTTAAAATTGATGTTTCAGTTATCCATGCATCCCTTCCTTTTCTTTTCTTTTTTTTTGTTTTTGTTTGGGGAGGGAGTGCATAACCTTTAAATTTGATTGAGGTTGTATACACACAAAATTTCTGTGTTTCATTTTTCTATTATGATTGTTGATTTTTCAGCGACTTCAGTAGTTTCATTACCAATGGTTTCTAGAAGCGTATTTCTATGTGTCAAACAAAAGTGAGCTGGCCCAGTCAGTAGTAAAGCTGGAAATTTCATGATTTCTGGCCTGGGATTCATTTACTTAATTGTTTTAGGAATTTGCCACTGAGTCAGGCTTCTAGGAATGTCTGTTTGTTTTTTTCTTCTTTTGATAGCGGCGGTGTTCGGCCTAGCGTACATGCACCTCAACTGCTACTAGCAATTCTTTTGTGTGTGAGAGTTTGTTTGTTTAGGACTTTTGTTGTTTTTTGATTTTCTGTTTCTTGGCGTTTGATGTTTGCTCCTTTGGACTGTAATGGTTACTTTGTGATAGGGTCCCTCTTTCATTACATAGTTCCAAATTACTTGTCCGAGTTCATAGATTTGGTTGAAGTGATGATGAATGAATTAAAACATCTTAGTGCCTTCTTTACATGCATAATTTTGCCTCAACTTGTGTACTCATTGGTTATCAATTAGCTTAGGCACATTCTTGTTTTCTAGCTTTTTTCTTATTCTGTCAGCTTAAGTTTTCTTGGTTTTTCTTTTCATGAGTCTCAACCTACTTCCTTTTAACTATCTGGTTGTATGGATTTTTCTAATTATTTTTGTCCGCCCTCCTTTAAAGTGAGCCTTAGATGATTCTGTGAGATGCATAAAGTAGTTTAATATATGCTTGGACATTAAATGGCTCCTTCAGCTACTTACCAAAGCGCTCGTGCAACTGAAATGTGGAAAGCCTGGAGACTTATCTAAGGCACCTTAGCTGATGATATAGTTTGGACCAAAACCTGTATAAAACATAGTATTGGAATTGCTCTATCATATCCAATTGTTAAGCTCTTTCTCCACTGATTAGACAAGTATAGTCTCTAGAAAACCCTTTGAACATAATGCCTGAACTAGGAAACGCTTTTGAACAAAATGCCCGAACCTTTCGAAACATGTGATTCCTTTTTTCAGAACACAAATATAGTAACAAGCTGGAATCATATTTCACCATGCTAATGCCTCTGGTCCTGGAGATTGTGCAATGAACCTAAATACAATATTTCATATATAGGATTCTTGGTTCCCATATTATTGGCACTGCAAAGAAAATGATTACAATTCAATATTGCTGTTGAATGCAAACTCAGTATTTGTTCTCATATACGATTTTGATATGTATGTCGCAGATTGAGTGTTTTGCTTGACCCTCTCTTTTTAATTTGGGTTTCTTATTCATTTTGTCTAGGGAAGTTGAGACGAAGAAGCCCTTTTCTCCTCCTCGTGAGGTTCATGTTCAAGTTACACACTCAATGCCGCCTCAAAAAATTGAGATTTTTAAATCTATGGAGGACTGGGCGGATCAAAATTTATTGGTTCACCTGAAACCAGTTGAAAAATGCTGGCAACCACAGGATTTCCTGCCCGATCCTGCTTCGGATGGATTTCATGACCAAGTCAAGGAATTGAGGGAGAGGGCTAAAGAGATTCCAGATGATTATTTTGTTGTTTTAGTTGGGGATATGATCACAGAAGAAGCCCTTCCAACATATCAGACTATGCTTAATACGTTGGATGGTGTTCGTGATGAAACCGGAGCAAGCCCTACTTCTTGGGCCATTTGGACACGGGCCTGGACTGCAGAAGAGAACCGGCACGGTGACCTCCTCAACAAGTATCTTTATCTTTCAGGGAGAGTTGACATGAGAGCAATTGAGAAGACAATCCAATACTTGATTGGATCTGGAATGGTGAGTTCTACATATTTAAGGTTTAGTTTCAAAATTCCCTCTACAATCATACTATCTATTAGAGCTGGAAAATGTCATCTTATACATGCTGAGACTATCAAATAAATACAATCAGTGGGCTGTATAAAACTTATGAATACATGTAAGCAACTTCAATATCTAGAAAACAATATTTACCCATATGCTGAGAGATTAATTCATTGTGTCGTCATACGTTGTTCCTCATCTGGCTGGTTTACAAATTCCGTTTCCCTCCTTTCGAAACAAAGAACAGAACTCGTCTCTCAAGAGAATTCAAACAGTTGATATTTTCTTTTGTTTTTTGAACCTACTTGTTCAGTAAATGGCAGAGTAGACACTTAAATGCTTTGTTTCTGGTTAGTGTCATACAATTTGATGTGTCAAATTGGTGTTTGCATATATTTTATTTGTCCAAAATGTTTCAGGATCCTAGGACAGAAAATAATCCATACCTAGGATTTATTTACACATCATTCCAAGAGAGGGCAACTTTTGTATCCCATGGGAACACAGCTAGAATTGCTAAGGAGCATGGAGATATCAAGCTGGCTCAAATATGCGGCATAATTGCTGCAGACGAGAAGCGCCACGAGACAGCATACACCAAGATTGTTGAAAAGCTTTTTGAGATCGACCCTGATGGCACAGTGGTAGCATTTGCTGATATGATGAGGAAAAAGATATCTATGCCAGCACACTTGATGTACGATGGGCGTGACGATAACCTCTTTGATCACTTCTCAGCTGTTGCTCAGCGTCTGGGTGTCTACTCTGCTAAAGACTATGCAGATATACTGGAGTTTCTAGTAGGTAGGTGGAAAGTGGGTGATCTGAGTGGATTATCTGGAGAAGGAAGAAAAGCTCAGGAATACGTATGCGGGTTGCCACCAAGAATCCGAAGATTGGAAGAAAGAGCTCAGGGTAGGGCAAAACAAGGACCAATCATGCCATTTAGCTGGATATATGATAGAGAGGTGAAGCTCTGAGTTGCACAACAAATGAAAAAACAAAGGTTTGTGTTTGTGTTTGTGTTTGTGTTGTTCTCTCCAGCAAGTCTCTGTGCTCATATAGGATAGATTATTTGCAATTTACATTTATTGGTTTCTTTATGGGAAGAGATTTTGGTGGGAATGATTCTGGTGAGATGTAGATACAGTTGTTTCTGTTTGTGTTGTTAGGTCTCTGCTATATAGGAACAGCTGTAGTTTCTTGGGTTTTTTCCTATCTGAACTATATGAGTTTATTTCCCTTCCTAGTGCTTTTATGACTAATAAAGATGATATCAAATCTCAATGCAGCTTTGATACTTGTAATGATCGTGCAATGATTTGGTGAATTAGTTGAGTGCCCTCAAATTTATACAAAAACAAGCATGGCTCCCCATCTTATACATCTAATTATAACATACCTACCTCTAATATACTCCAAATCCAATTTAGGCTAATAATATCTTTCTCTTTTCTGTGGTTAATACTTTCTCTTCCCGCTCCACTTTAATTGATATTCTCGCTTTTTTTGGTAGTCCGTAATATTTGGTTTTTTTAATTACCAAGAAGGATTAACGAGTCTAGCCTAAGAGTATTTGTTATATTTTCAATAAATAAATTAATGTTAGTATGATCAATTTTATTATTGATTAATATTAAAATGTGAGCTTCCTAATATGTATAAGAGCAATTAAAAGAATTAATTAAAGTAAACCTAAGGGAGCTGACTATGTTGGCGTTTGGTCAGAAAAGTGGTGAATTTGTTTTCCAAACTTAGGTTTCCTAGCGACAGTATATGGTTTATATTTTCTTAAAAAGTGGGAATAATGATTCAGCAGTCCTATACTGGCTTTTAATGCACATACAGAAACGCCCCAGATCTTATACTGGCTTTGGCATAAGTGATGAATGATGAGAAAAGCCATTCTAGGAAAATCGTTTTTCGTTTTTCACCTTGGTGATGGATGCTTTAACGCGACATATTCAAAGAGATGTGCCTTGGTGTATGTTATTTGCTGATGACATAGTCCTGGTAGACGAGACGAGGGTCGGTGTTAACGAGAGGCTAGAGGTATGGAGACAGACTCTCGAGTCTAAGGGTTTCAAAATAAGCAGGTCTAAGACAGAATACCTGGAGTGCAAGTTTAGCGCCGAGCCAAGCGAAGTAGGCAGGGACGTGAAGATTGGATCTCAGGTCATCGACAAGAAGGACAGTTTCAGATATCTTAGGTCGGTGATTCAGGGGGACGGAGAGATATACGGGGATGTCACCACCGTATAGGGCGGGGTGGTCGAAGTGGAGGCTTGCATCAGGAGTCCTATGTGACAAGAGCGTGCCACAGAAACTCAGGAGGAAGTTTTATAGAGCTGTGGTTAGCTCTGCCATGCTGTATGGGACGGAGTGTTGGCCGGTGAAGAAATCTCATGTTCGGAGGATGAAGGTTGCGGAGATGAGGATGCTTAGGTGGATGTGCGGGCTCACCAGGTTGGATATAATTATAATATTCTTCCACCAATCTTTAAAGAATTTATTTTCCTAGTAACTTTAAAAGGCGTGCCTCAGAGTTTAAATCTTTATACATTTAGTTGATCAGATGTCCCGGTGAGGAGTTGTGAGCGGCTAGAGGTGGTCGGTGTGAGGCGAGGCAGAAGGAGGCATAAGAGATACTAGGGAGAGGTAATTAGGCAAGATACGGCCAGGATGCGGATTTCCGAGGACATGACCCTTAATAGGAAAGTCTGGAGGTCTAGTATCAGGGTCGTAGGATAGGGGCTTCTAGATTTTTCATACTCCTTTCCCGGGGTTGGGTGAGGCATAGTAGGGCTACCCA
Organism: Nicotiana noctiflora; assembly: GCA_032618575.1. Taxonomy (NCBI): domain Eukaryota; kingdom Viridiplantae; phylum Streptophyta; class Magnoliopsida; order Solanales; family Solanaceae; genus Nicotiana; species Nicotiana noctiflora. The sequence goes on along the minus strand of JASVEL010000814.1, from coordinate 202,128 downwards.
TAGAGGATTCGTGTATTGGTTGGTATTCCCTTATGGTAGTCATTTCTGGTAGCTACTGTTTTAATATTATTGCATGCCAGTCTATTTATGGTACATATGACTCTTATGTTTAGATAATTATTTATGCGATGTATGCTGGAGTAACTAATGATGTTTGTGTTTTTATTTTTGTTTGCCTTTCTCTTCACTGTGCCGAGGGTCGATTGGAAACAGTTTCTCTGCCCTCTCGGGTAGAAGTAAGGCCTGTCTACATATTAGCCTCCCCAAATCCCACTTTGTGGGAATATACTGGATTGTTGTTGTTGTTGTTGTCGTCTATCCAAAGGTACATACGTTTTCACCAATTTTAGTGGTGTGTATATCAAGTATGGAAATGGAGAATTAATTAGCTACAAGTTTAGGTAGTTTACTTGATTGAAATACGAAATCAATGTGAATTGTTTTAAGGCCATCTCCAACCTTGCTCCCATATTTTTGTCTCCAAAATGAGGATTTTCTCATTTCAGGGACAACTTATTTCAACCATTCTTCCATTTTATTCCCCAAACTTTTTTATATTCTCCTCTCTTCTATATTATATTATTATCTTTCATTTCAATTTTATTTTTTAATTTCCATTAAACAAATTTCATTTTTCATTTTATTAATTTATAATTTCCATAATTCAAAAAAATCCTCAAAATTTTTAAATAATATAATTTGTAATAAATTATTATAGATTGACTAATAATTCAAATAAAACTGAAATCATTGCGATACAAAACTAATTAAATACATATAATTTTACATAAAACTAATAAATGCGCGAAAATTAGTTTATCAAAATTATACATCAAAGTTAAGATATGATATTAATATTAAAAAATATTACATAAATATATTAAGTGTAGAGATAAAATAAAAGATTAAATAATAAAATAATATAAAATAATAGTGAATAGTAATGGGTGAAAATGAATAGTGTACCCCATATTTGAGGGAACACCATTCTTTTTTTTTGGTCAAAAGGATAAATATATTAGAAAAGTTAAGTAATTACATAAGAGTTTGTGGGATGCATAAACTGCATCTGATTAGTACCTATTACATCATACATACTATTTAAACTAGACCTAGAAGAACTATTACAACTTAACATAGTATTAGCTAACATAGTCGATGGTTTACATAATCTTCTACTCAGCATTCCTGCCTGATCTTGCTGATAAGAAGTTAACACAAAATTCGGAGGACTTGAAAAAATTTCAGTATTTGCCTCCACATGTGATACTCCATACTTGGTTGAACAGTCTGCTACTCCATTTTGCTCCATATAGATTATATGTAGCTCTGGATCATGCAACTGATGGAGTAAGTACCTAAAATCAGCAACAATATTAGTGTATTTAGGTGTCGGAGATTTTAACAAGTCTAAAATTGTAATTTCATTTGTTCCAATTAATAAAGGATATATATTAAATTTCACGGCTAATTGAAGGCCCATGGTTAGTGATAATAATTCAGTTTGTAAACTGAAACCATTTTGAACATGGCCTGAAAAGCCTAAGACCCAGCTACTCATAGAGTCCCTAAAAACACCCCCAATTCCACAAGCAATTTGATTCACCTTTGTAGATCCATCTATGTTTAACTTAAGAATTTGCCCTGTTGGTGGATGCCATTTTATATAAAAGAGGTAAAGTAGTAGTTATACTATTCTTTGAGTTCGTAAGATAAAAGTATTCGGCCGCTTGGTTATACACTAAAAGAGCATTAGAACGTGTTTTAGAACGTTCAAAAAGTTTATTATTCCTAATCGTCCAAAGATGCCATATAGCAAAAGGTAGTAAATTTTCTAAAGGAATACCTTTATAATGACCTAATTTAGTTTTCATAAAGAAAGTATGACACCAAGGCATAGAACTCACATTAACAGGACCAAACTTTTGATTTATATTAATGTTAAGGGTCTGCCAAAATGAAACAACATTACTACATTCAAAGAAAATGTGATGAATCGTTTCAGCTTGTAACCCACAATTAGTACATAAATTAGTGCTCAAAATATTTATTTTATGTAAATAGGCAGCCGTTGGTATTCTACCATGACAAATTAACCAAACGAAGAAGGAGATCTTCGGAAGTGTGTGTAGTTTCCAAATCTATTTGAAACTTAAGAGCTGTGAATTATTATTAAAGTTAATATTAGAGAGTTCATGATAAATAGATTTGATTGAGAATAACCCGGAAGGAGTGATGACGCAGATAATATGGTCATAATTTGTTGGTATTATAGACATGTAAATACTAGTAATATGTGTTTCCAACAATTGAGGAAGTACAAACGGTAAATCGTGTAAGTGCCATTTATGATTGTAGAAATAGTCAGACACACATTTATTGATTTCTCCTTCTAGAAAAGGACCATGAATGAATTGAAGCAAAATTATACGATGATTTAGCCAAGGTTTAGTCCAAAAGTTAACATGTTGACCATTTGTTAAAATTCATTAAAAACCAAGTTGACAAAAGGACCAACCTTTGATAATGATTTGCCAAATTCTAGATTTAGAAGAAATGATAGTCTTGTAATTTCGTAAATGACTATGAATTAGTTCATTTGCCCAAAGTTGAGTTGGATTTTGAAATAATCTCCATGCCAGGCTAGCATGTAATGCATTGTTTTTAGTGCGAAGATTCTGGATACCTAAACCCCCAAGAGCCAAAGGCTGGGTTACAATGGACCATTTTAATAGATGTATGTTTTTTTTGTGTGTAGTAGTACCCCACAGAAAACTCAGTTGGTATTTATTAAGTAAGGCAATAATAGAACTAGGAATTGTTATAAATTGCATTACATGATTAGGAATGCTATTCAAGGTAGAACGAATTAGAGTTTGTCTTCCCGCTTTTGTTAGAAAATGTGTTTTCCATCCTGCTAACTTTGATTTAAACTTATCTAATAAAACTGGAAGTCTCTTTTTAAAGGTTAGAGGTGAAAATGGGAAAATCCAAGTATTGACCAAACTTAGTACTTTCTTTTATGTTGAAAGTATGATGTAAATCAAGCTTTAGAGAATTAGGGTAGTTTTTTGAGAAAAAGAGTTTTGACTTGTCTAAATTAATAGTTTGTCCTGAATAAGTACTAAAAAGTGTAATAGTATTAACAATTGAATGACAAGATTTGGGTGTAATTTTAGAGAATAAAATTATACCATCCGCAAAGAACAGATGAGATAGTTGAGGGCCTTTTTTTTCCAATAGAAATTGGGTGCCAAATATTATAGTCAACTTCTTAATTTATTTTCCTTGAGAACATTTTAAGACATAAAATAAATATGTAAGGTGAGAGAGGGTCACCTTGTCTTATTCCTCTTGTAGGATAAAAAAATTCAGTTGACTTACCATTAATAAGAATGACAGTAGAAGTGGTTGTAATACAAGACATTATTAACTTGCTAAGATTAATAGGGAAATTTAGATTATGTAAAGTGTTGTAAATAAAAGACCATTCTAGTTTATCAAAAGCCTTTTCAAGGTCTAGTTTAAGAAGCATATTATAATGCTTACCCTTCATTTTAGCAAAGCGAGTTAAGAGTTCTTGAACAATAATATCATTATCAGATGCACGTCTATTTTTTGAAAGCTAGATTGAGTTTGATCAATAAGATGATCCAGAATAGGCTTAAGTCTATTGACAATTATCTTTGTAATAATTTTATATATTGTATTACAAAGACTAATAGGGCGATATTGAGCTATAGTAGCAGCATGTTCTTTTTTAGGAATTAGACAAATATAAGTAGTATTAATAGTAGGATCTATTTGGGAGTCCTTAAAAGCCTGATGACAAAGAGTTTTTACAGAATTCCCCACAATATGCCAATATTTTTGGTAAAATATTAGATGTAAGCCATCAGGGCCTGGTGCCTTAAAGGGTTGAAACGAATGTAAGGCAGTGATAATTTCAACATCTTGAAGAGGTCTATCTAACATGGATTGCTCAATTTGTGTAACTATATTGGAAGGAAATATGAGTGAACTAACTTTGGAAAAGGAATATTGCGTAGTAAATAGGTTAGTATAGTAAGAGGTAATATCATTTTGTATTTTAAGGGGATCTGTAATCCAATTCCCTCCCAAATCTTGGATAGAAATAATTCGATTATTTCGACGTCTATTTAAAGTAGTTAAATGGAAAAATTTGGTGTTTGCATCACCATCATTTAGCCAATTTATTCGTGATTTTAATTTCCAGAAATCTTCTTCTAACTTAAGAATATGATTAAAATCCTGAATAAGTTCAGTTTCTAATCTATGTAGAAATGAACTAGTAGGATAATGAATAGATGCTTGGATACCAGATAGTCTAGCTAATATCTTCCTTTTACGTTTAAAGATATTACCAAAAATATCTTTGTTCCAAATTTGAACAGAATCTCTAAAATAAGTTATGGCAGGCATTAGAAGAGTATTTTCCGACCAAACTTGCTGTATTACAGATTCTAAAGTAGGGTGAGTAGTCCAAATTGATTCAAACCTAAATATCTTTGTCCTGGGCAATACACAATGTTGAAGGTCTATTTTGATAGGGCAATGATCCGTATGAGTTCGAGGGAGATGAGTCACCAGAGCATCACAATAATTTGAGAGCCATGCATAGTTTGATAACACACGATCAATTATTTCTAATATATTAGCAGCATTATGTCTATCATTGGTCCATGTATAACGACTGCCATTGTACCCTAAATCAGTAAGCATGCAATAATTGAAACACTCTAATAAAGTATTGGCTCTTTTATTATTGATTGGAAGTCCTCCAAATTCATCAGAAGCATGGATAACTTCATTAAAATCACCACTATCAACCAATGCCCTTTATAGTTATCAAAAATACACTTAAGATTATTCCAAAGTGTAAGTCTATTTACTAAATCATTACTAGCATATATTGCACTGAATAAAAAAGTAAAAGGTAATGGACTAACCTGAATATGGCAATGGACTTCCTGAGTATTTGTAGCAACCTGTGTAACATTTAACAATGAAGCATTCCACAATATAACTATTCCCCCTATATGACCTATAGATGGGACTTCGATCATACCAGAAAAATCAGAATCATCCTTAATCACTTGATGCGACTGAGAATGAGTTTCTAACAAGACAACTAGAGCTGGTCTGTTATAATCCAATAAAGACCTAAAATTTCTTCTAAACGCCACTGATTGACTATCCCTACAGTTCCATATGATAAAATTCATGTGATTATCATTTGAAGAAAACAATTCAGAACTAGACTGTCCTGGACGTAGTGACAGAGTTGGAAGAAATAACATGACATATTTGCCCACTGTTGGATTTGTTGTTGGTCTTAGCCTGAAGGAGGTTGATATGAGGTTTTGGGGACACCTTATGAATATTTTTATTTCGAATTCTTCCTTCTGCACAAAGACCTTGATTCTATTCATGCATGCATAAATTGGCCAGGTCTCTCTGTTGTATGCGATTGCTGCGTATAACTCTACCTGTAAATTCCGCTCTTGCTCTTCTTATTCTGGTTGATTGTAAGGGACTGGTGAAGGAGGAGGTGGTGGTGGTGTTTGGACACATGGTGTTCCTGGCCTCAACAGTGGAGTAAAAGGCTGAGTCTCCCAATAGGGTTGAATCCATGTAACATTGGGTGTTGGAGGGGAATAAAATGGCATTCTTATTATGTTTGGGTGAAGAGGGGTCTGTTCCCATACTGGATAAGGAGGAGGTATTTCCTGGAATGGTGCTATGTTTGGAGCTTGCATCATTGCCCAGTGATAGCGAGCAAATATCTCCGTTCCCAGTCTTATTCCTTCTGCTACTATTTGTGCTAAGTCCCTCGGGTGATTGATAAGTATGGTGACATCCTGTTGGTTCACTTTCATGGTAAAGGTTAGGGCATGATTGTGTAACCCCACCTCTAACCAAGATTCTAGATACATCGGTGCATTGGGAGTGTGAGATATGTAAACTACTGAGTTTTGCTCCATCGAGAGATGTGGTGGTGGTTGAGAGAAAGGAGTGGGATTATTGTGAAGTTGATGGGAAGTATGGCGTGGTGTAGTGCGATGGCTTCTAAGATGGCTTAGGAAGTTAAAGGGAAACATAGTTTGATGCAATAGAGTTGTGAGGAGTGGACAAAGTAGGATTGTTTATAAGGGGTGTATTAATGGAATTAGGTAATGTTTGAATGGATATAGTGGCCGGTGGACAAGATTGACATGAAGGTAAATTGTTGGAGTTGTAAAATGTAGTGTAGTCTTCATGATTCCCTAGTTGCATGTCATGATTAGCTATATGGGAAGGGGTGGATGTGGAGTTAATGAGGGGAGTAGGAGGTGTAGTGAAGTTGGGAGAATTTTGGTCGTGTAGGTCTTGTAGTGCAGACTGTGTTTGGGATTTGTTTTGCATGTGGGAATTAATGCCGTGTCTCATTACATTGTAAGTATTAGTATTAGAGGTGGTGTGAAGAGATGAATTTGATTGGACCCCACTCTTATGTACTTGAGTATAGGTTTAATGCTGACCCACTAGATTTTGTCTAATGTAATATTAGATAAACTCTCATTTTTATTAGGTAACTCATCCGACAATAAGACAAATTTATTAGTATTTAACAAATTAGTAGACAAACCATCTTGTTTAGAGATATGATTAACAGAAGACTCAGTATTTTTTAAAGATAAATGAGTAAAATGAAGATTATAAGGATTAATTAAAATATGCTTACCAACAGTTCCTTCCCTTACCTCATCAGAATTGTTTTGCATGGGATGTGATGGCATTGAGGTTGCATGTCTCTTGGGAAATTGGACTAGCTTCCAAGGTTCATGTTCATTTTTTGAAGAGTCTTTTTTGTTATTATCATGTTGAACATTACCAGATGAAGGTGCTTCCTTTCCTATGGATGGGCATGTTTTTTGATTGTGACCCATACAATCACATGTAATACATAGTAAATTCAAACCCTCATACAGAATAGTTTGTTTATGATCACTAATGTATAAATGAGTTTTTAATGGCTGGTTTAACAAAACTTCAATACATAGTCTAGCATATTGCCCTCGAGTAGTATTGGAAGTGTAAATATCCATGGATAAAAATTTTCCTACTTTTTGTCCCAGCTTCTTCAAAATATGATAATCATTGAATTTTGTAGGTAATTCCGGCAAACGCAACCATAAAGCTGAAGATGAGAGTTGTGTTGTTGAAGCTTTAAATTTTGGCTCCCATTGCGGACAGATAAGAAATGATTTAGAACAAACCAAGGACCTCCTTGTAAAGCATGAATTTTATTTTCCTCCTTTTGAAATTTTAGGAGAAAAAAATCAGACCCTAAGTCTATTAACGGGAGATTTTCCGTAGATTTCCACAGTGCATACATCTTCTGTCTAAGTAACTGGTGCTCCACTTTACGCCCAAATACTTTGAAAATTACAGCATGTTCCCAAGGCTTATAAAGCCTATGTTTTTCCTCCACAGACAGAGGAATAAAATTAGAGGAATCAATAGATGCCTCTAACTCATAAGTGTATTCAAAATTATCAGTGCTTAGATTTGCAGGATTATTAAAGGGGAATTGGGAGTTATGAGTATTTAGTTTTGATTGATTGCTAGATTTAAGCAATTGATGAGGTTGGTCTATATTCATGGCAGAAATCATAGTAATAGATGTAGGTATTTCGTGTATTGATGTTGTTTGATAAATAATATTGTTAGGTGGTTTTGGAGGAATGGTAGTTGAAGGGTGGTATTGCTGAGATGTTGGGAGAGTTTTTTCTTCCATATCTTTTACTTCATAAAAAAATACAACTTCAACTTTCAAAACTTGAGGGAACACTATTCATTTCCTATTTTGGGGACAAAATTTCTCCCATTATAGGGGATGGGGCAAGGTTGGAGATGACCTTAGAATTGGAGATGCCCTTAAAGTGTAAATTAGTTCTAGTTGGTAAAGTTGTTTTTTTTCCTTTGCTTTTGTTACTCAGACAGTGACACTAGTTCAGTTTCAGCCACTTGAAGCTTACTTGCTTCTACTCAAATATGTATTGTGTTTCTCCTTTTACACGATGCAATATTTTATTATTTTATTTTTATTTATGTTTTGATATATAATTTCTTTTCATGGTATATTTATTTTATTTATGTACCATTACTATATGGGCTATTATTTGATCTCGACTGATATAAACATAACAAGCAGCAAGGCCGCCCCGACCAAGAAGTACTACCCGTATCCGCCTAGAAGTTTTGGCCGAGGTCAACACTTTCCGGGTATGCCCAAAATAATTCCTTGACACGGGCTCGATCTCCAAGAAAGTCAACTGACACAACAAACGTATATAAATACAGAGGTAGTCATCAGAAAAGGGGTTCGACTCTCTCCCCATGGGAGCTCTAAGAAATATACAGTACAACGCAGAGTGAGAACCCAATACCAAAAATACAGAATAATAGTAGATTTAGGAAAACATGATTGTAACGATCTGAACCTCTTCATGGAGCGGCAGATTAAGCCATTACCATGAATAAAGATCACTAATATCTTTTGTTGTCTATACATATGTTCCCGTTATCTTTCCCTTATCGAATTTCAGATATGTTACGACCTGCTATGATTGGCCCTTTATTTTCAACAATTGTTTTGAATTCATAAATGCTTGTAAACATTTTGAGTCAAACAATTTGGCGTTGTCTGTGGGAATTTCATAGCAAGACTGTGTAGAAGTTAGAAGCAAAAGGAAAACGATGAACGAAGGGCTATAAACCCAATGAGAGCAAGCCTGATTCATCTCGTCTATACTTGGGCTATGAGCCCTCGATTCAAAAGAATCAATGACGTTCAACTACGGTTGAACTAGGACTCAGTCCATGAGCCTTCGCCAATTTAATTGAACGGTAGTTGAAAGAAAACTCGGACTATGAGCCCTCGACTCAAAAGAATCAACGACGTTCAACTACGGTTGAACTGGGACTTAGGCCATGAGCCTTCGCCAATTTAATTCAACGGTAGTTGAAAGAAAACTCGGGCTATGAGCCCTCGACTCAAAAGAATCAACGACGTTCAACTACGGTTGAACTGGGACTCAGGCCATGAGCCTTCGCAAATTTAATTCAACGGTAGTTGAAAAAAACTTGAGCTTTGAGCCCTCGACTCAAAAGAATCAACGACGTTCAACTACGGTTCAAATGGGACTCAGGCCATTAGCCTTCGCCAATTTAATTCAACGGTAGTTGAAAGAAAACTCGGGCTATGAGCCCTCGACTCAAAAGAATCAACGACGTTCAACTACGGTTGAACTAGGACTCAGGCCATGAGCCTTTGCTAACATTAATTCAACGATAGTTGAAGTAAAACTCGGGCTATGAGCCCTCGACTAAAAAGAATCAACGACGTTCAACTACGGTTGAACTGGGACTCAGGCCATGAGCCTTCGGCAACATTAATTCAACGATACTTGAAGTAAAACTCGGGCTATGAGCCCTCGACTCAAAAGAATCAACGACGTTCAACTACGGTTGAACTGGGACTTAGGCCATGAGCCTTCGCCAATTTAATTCAACGGTAGTTGAAAGAAAACTCGGGCTATGAGCCCTCGACTCAAAAGAATCAACGACGTTCAACTACGGTTGAACTGGGACTCAGGCCATGAGCGTTCGCCACATTAATTCAACGGTAGTTGAAGTAAAACTCGGGGTATGAGCCCTCGACTCAAAAGAATCAACGACGTTCAACTACGGTTGAACTAGGGCTCAGGCCATGAGCCATCGCCAATTTAATTCAACGGTAGTTGAAAGAAAACTCCGGCTATGAGCCCTCGACTCAAAAGAATCAATGACGTTCAACTACGGTTGAACCGGGACCCAGGCCATGAGCCTTCGCCAACTTAAATTCAATGATAGTTGAAGTAAAACTCGGGCTATGAGCCCTCGACTCAAAAGAATCAACGACGTCCAACTACGGTTGAACTGGGACTCAATCCATGAGCCTTCGCCAATTTAATTCAACGGTAGTTGAAAGAAAAGTCGAGTTATGAGCCCTCGACTCAAAAGACTCAACGACGTTCAACTGCGGTTGAACTGGGACACAGGCCATGAGCCTTCGCCAATTTAATTCAACGATAGTTGAAAGAAAACTCGGGCTATGAGCCCTCGACTCAAAAGAATCAATGAGGTTCAATTACGATTGAATTGGGACTCTGGCCACAAGCCTTCGCCAACTTAAATTCAATGATAGTTGAAGTAAAAACTCGGGCTATGAGCCCTCGACTCAAAAGAATCAACGACGTTCAACTACGGTTGAGCCGGGACTCAGGCCATGAGCCTTTGCCAACTTAAATTCAATGATAGTCGAAGTAAAACTCGGGCTATGAGCCCTCGACTCAAAAGAATCAACGACGTTCAACTACGGTTGAACCGGGACCCAGGCCATGAGCCTTCGCCAACTTAAATTCAACGATAGTATAAGTAAAACTCGGGCTATGAGCCCTCGACTCAAAAGAATCAACGACGTTCAAGTACAGTTGAACTGGGACTCATGCCATGAGCCTTCGCCAACTTAAATTCAACAATTGTTGAAGTAAAACTCGGGCTATGAGCCCTCGACTCAAAAGAATCAACGACGTTCAACTACGGTTGAACTGGGACTCAGGCCATGAGCCTTCGCCAATTTAATTCAACGGTAGTTGAAAGAAAACTCGGGCTACGAGCCCTCGACTCAAACGAATCAACGACGTTCAACTATGGTTGAACTGGGACTCAGGCCATGAGCCTTCACCATTTTAATTCAACGATAGTTGAAATAAAACTCGGGCTATGAGCCCTCGACTGAAAAGAATCAACGACGTTAAACTACGGTTGAACTGGGACTCACGCCATGAGCCTTCAACAATTTAATTCAATGGTAGTTGAAAGAAAACTCGGGCTATGAGCCCTCGACTCAAAAGAATCAACGACGTTCAACTACGGTTGAACTGGGACTCAGGCCATGAGCCTTCGCCAATTTAATTCAATGGTAGCTGAAAGAAAACTCGAGCTATGAGCCCTCAACTCAAAAGAATCAACGACGTTCAACTAGGTTGAACTGGGACTCAGGCCATGAGCCTTCGCCAATTTAATTCAACGGTAGCTGAAAGAATACTCGGGCTATGATCCCTCGACTCAAAAGAATCAACGACGTTCAACTACGGTTGAACTGGGACTCAGGCCATGAGCCCTCACCAATTTAATTCAATGGTAGTTGAAAGAAAACTGGGGCTCTGAGCCCTCGACTCAAAAGAATCAATGACATTCAACTACGGTTGAACTGGGACTCAGGCCATGAGCCTTCGCCACATTAATTCAACGGTAGTTGAAGTAAAACTCGAGCTATGAGCCCTCGACTCAAAAGAATCAGTATACATTCAACTACGATTGAAATGGGGCTCAGGCCATGAGCCTTCGCCAATTTAATTCAACGATAGTTGAAGTAAAACTCGGGCCATGAGCCCTCGTCTCAAAAGAATCAACGACGTTCAACTACGGTTGAACTAGGACTCAGGCCATGAGCGTTCGCCATATTAATTCAATGGTAGCTGAAGTAAAACTCGGGCTATGAGCCCTCGACTCGGAACAATTAATGACCATACTGAGGAAAAACGTAAAGTGGAGCGTGCAATAAGCAAACAACGGGAAAAGGGGGAAACCCCCCTTTAATTAAAAAAGATAGATGCGGGCCACACCCGTCCGCCCCATTACAAATATTGTTCGAAACAAACCACAACAATGAATAGAATAAAAAGAAAGGAAAGAAAAATAGCCACAAACGGCAACAACCGACAAGGGAATTATCAACTAATTGTCAATCACTGGAGATTGCCAGTACCACCATCCGCGCCAGTCCCATCGCCGCCTGCCCGTGCCGCTCCAACACTAGTTCCGCCCTCGCCGGCACCCGCGGCGCCCATGTCATTCCCAGCTCCGGCCAAGCTCCTACCAGGGACATCATCGATACCGGGCATCGCAGCATCAAAGCCGCATTCCTCGCGAGCTTCCCGCGCTCTCTGGCGCGCCCCTCGAAGATTGCTTCGGAGATAATACCAGCCTCGAACAGATGCTTATATATATCCCGCTGAGCCTCGGCATAAACCCAAGCTTCGCGAAAACCACCCATAAATGTAGTTCTCCTCCTCCAGGAGTGTAATTTGCCCCGCGGCATCCTGAGCGTTCTGCTCCAGAACCCTGATTCGCTCTTCAAGGCCACTCTCCCTGAAAGCAGCGGCGGCCCTCACCAACGACAGTTGGGAATTGTTGGCACGGATGACCCCTTCGAGCTCGTTCGCCCGGACAGAAGCCTCGGCCAGCTTACGCTTCTGGTCGGCTACTTCCCCCTCCAGCGCGGCGATCTTCCCGCTCCACTCTGAAGTGACATCCGTCACCTTGGTCAGACATAGGCGTTCATTCTCCAATGATGTCCTCCGTCCAGCCTCAAGCTCGTCACTCATGTGATGCAGTCGATCTTCCAAGGCCTCGACACGACCGAGCGCCTGGCTCCTCTGTAGCTCCTTCCGCGTAGCTCTCCAACCAGCTCCTAGTTACAGGGATCAACTCTTATGCGCTCATTAATATCCCTGCGCCGGTTCCGATACCGGCGACACCTCTCGAGGACCCGAAGAAGTACCCCAGACCGAACATTGGCCCGATGAAGGCCCTCCACCTGTAACAAAAATACCTGCAAAACAAAGCGAAATGAACAAATGAGTCAGATATAGAAGCCCATGAGAAGACGGGAAACGAGAAGCTCGTAAATAAAAAATCACTCCAGAGCACATACCTCATTCCTAGCGACGCCACCTCGTTCATTAAACCCACATCCGTCACCCCTCTCAGCGACTCATTTTCAACTGAGGAACTCAACTGGCCCAGCAGTGGCAACAGAGCAGACTCCCTAAGCAACAGATTCTCATTCGCAGGAAACTCAATTACACGCGGCCTCCCGTCCGGGTGGACCGTCGCGTTCGTGACCCCATCACGAAACATGCAGACATCCTCAGAGTCCAAATCAGAACCGGATGGGGACCCCTCTCCTGCCGCTGCCACCTCCGTCGATGGAGTACTCGAGTCGCCAATGTCCACAATCACCCAAGAGGGCTCTCCCACCTCAAACCTGTGAGTAGAGGATTGAGCGGTAGGGGCTGCACTTCCCTCTCCCTCCTCTCGAGCCTAAGAATCATTTGGACCACCTCCTGGAACGCGCGCCGCGTCAACGCCCTCCCTCGCCCCGGAAGGGGGTAAGGAATCCACATTTATCACATCACTGGCAGCGGGCCGGGCCGCTGAAGGGGCCGAAAGGGAGATGACTCTGTGCCTAATTAAAGGACTCTTCTCCTCATCACGAGAGGGCGACGCCTCCCGAGGGCGAACCGCTCCCGACAAGCCCCCACATCAAGCAAGGGGCGCACATGAGAAGGCGCAGCTACAGATTCAACAGAAGCGGCCCTGGGCACCTGAGCAGCCGCCGGCGCAGCAAAGAACCTGGCAATCGCACCAGGCCGCCGGAATACTAGCTGGGGAGCCCTGCCGCGGTATACACGCCCTACAAATATAAAATTGGGTCAGTCCCAAGTCACGAAAATGACCAAAATTGGACACGCCCGAAGACAGCAAACTCCTTACCTACAGCCGGCCCTTGGCCGTATCTCCTCGAGAAAGACGACCACGAACGGATCCCCTCGGTGTACGGAAGGATAACCTCAAGCCATCCGCACAGACCAGTGAACAAAAGCGGGGTCGACCTGTCGGCTACAGAAATAACAACAAAACAATGACCATTCAGAAAAGTGAAGAAGGAGTGCAAATTCGACCCCGCAAAAGAAATAAATTGTAACTTACGACTATGATTCCCAAGTCTCTGGAAACCCTGGAGCGGGCACCACCAAATGACCGGTCCTGATGTAGAAAAATTGTTCGAATTGACGAGGCTCAACCTCGTCATCCAAAGAAGTCACCAAGCCCTGCGACCCGCGCGGGACCATCCAGATCATGCTCCCCCGGACTCGCTGAGGGGTGTACGAGCAAGTACGTGCTGCAACGTGACCGTCCGGCCAGCCAGCTCCGAGAACTTCAGCAGCATGGCCAAAAGCTTGTACAAGGATGGGGTGAGCTGCCCCGGACACACACTGTAGTACCGGCAGAAATCGACTACCAGATTGGGGAGGGGTATACGGAACCTCCAGCCTGAGGGGATAGGAATAGAATACGCAATACCCGACATGGTCGGTGTGGACCCGTTCCTCCGGCCGGGCCAGCAGAACATCGGCATGGGAGGGGATGAACCCTTGCTCACGCAGCTGGGTCATACCCACCTCCCCCATCAACAGGGCCTCATCCACTAGGGTCATCTCCTCCATCTGCGGTGAAGTCCACCGCCAAGTTTCCCGCCGCCGGGAGTATCTCATCTACTGAGGGTATTCTCTCGGTTTCATTCCGACCACCACCCGGAAGTACCGGAGACAACCCTTCGATCACCGAAGGACCAACCGGTACCAACGTCAGAAGACCGTCATGAGAAGAAGAGCCAGCCATTGATTCAGGTCACCGGAAAGACTATGGGGGAACGATGAAGCTAACTGAGAACGAACGACAAATATTTCGCAGGAAAAATAGAATTCTTTAAGAATTCGCCTAAGATGAGAGCTATTAGTAAACCAAAGAGTGTTGGATGTCAGGCATCCCAGACCTTCTTATAGGAAAATTGAATCAAACCTCGGGAAACCGACATGCGCCATTAAATACGCATCCCAACGGTCAGAAAACGGTTCAGTTTCACCAAAACCGTCACCACCACGATTAAAACCGGCGAGTATACGCTGAAATCATGGCTACCACTTCGAAAGTCCCAAACATGAAGACGCCCTATTGGCCGAGGCAACCAGGCCCCGCGTCCCAGAGCTTGCACGGACGAAACGTACCCTAACCTATGATTACAGCGTACCGACCATTACCCTTCGCCATGAATATCCGCACACGCGATCGTACCTCCTCCATGAAAAAGAAAATAGTGATAAGGCGCCATAAGTAATTATCGTCCTCTCGCCTGGGAAGGGGGCGTTCTTCGAACGGTCATATCTGCTTACCAGGGTCTGCCTCGACGCGACCATGATAAGCGGAGGGACTAACTATATGGGCTATTATTTGATCTTATAATAATCCGTCAAATTAACCCTCTCTCTCGACTGATATAAACATAACAAGCGGCGAGGCCGCCCCGACCAAGAAGTACTACCCGTATTCGCCTAGAAGTTTTGGCTGAGGTCGACGCTTTCCGGGTACGCCCAAAATAATCGTTTGACGCGTGTTCGATCTCCAAGAAAGTCAACTGACACAACAAACGTCTATAAATACAGAGGCAGTCATCAGAAAAGGGGTTCGACTCTCTCCCCACGGGGGCTCTAAGAAATATAGAGTACAATGCAGGGTGAGAATCCAATACCAAAAATACAGAATAATAGTAGATCTACGAAAACATGATTGTAACGATCTGAACCTATTCGTGGAGAGGCAGATTAACCCATTATCATGAATAAAGATCACTAATATCTTTTGTTGTCTATACATATGTTCCTGTTATCCTTTCCCTTATCGAATTTCAGATATGTTACGACCTGCTATGATTGGCCCTTTATTTTCAGCAATTGTTTTGAATTCATAAATGCTTGTAAATATTTTGAGTCAAACAATTACTATAGAACAATTGCTACTCATGATAAATAAATAAAAATTATTAATTTTTCTTGAACTTTTAAAGTAACAAATAATTTAGAGATAATACATAAAATACCCATCAAACTTGTTCGAAAAAACCATTTACACACCTAAACTTTACGGGCGACCTTTTACCCCACTATTCTAAACTTAAGTGAATTTAATACCCCTTTTGCGCAAAACGTGTTGTTCACATTGTAGCTGCGCGTGAAGGCAAAAAAAAATACTTAAAACTAATTAGTGGTCCACGTGTCACTTTCTAATAGGATAGTATAACTAATTAACTTAATATTATTTTTTTATCTTTTCTTTTTCGTTTTTTCTTTCTCTATCTTCATTCATTATCCATACCTTTTAAAAAAATAAAAATATTATGCTAAAAATAATTTTTTTTCGTTTTTACAAAATTTATTTTTCCAGTTTTTACAAAAAGTAAATCTTTAAAAAAATTGAAATACTAAAGAAAAAAGTATTTTCAAAAACAAAATTCTTTTGTTGGAAATATTTTTTTCTGTTCTTAAAAACCGAAAATATTTTGTTAAAACTATTTTTTTCAGTTTTTACTATTTTTTCAGATTTTACAAAAAAAAAGAAATTTTTGTTAAAAACCCATTTTTTAAAGTTTTTATAATTTGTTATGCAAAAAAATTTCAGTATCTAAAATGAGTAAATACAACTTTTTTAGTTTTTAAACTGTTTAGATACTGAAAAGGTTTTGCAAAATAAATTGTAAAAACTTTAAAAAATAGTTTTTATAACAAAATATTTTTGTTTTTCGAAACTGAACAAAAAAAATTCAAGAAAAGTTTTTTCATTTTTGAAAAATGTTATTTTTTCTGTTTTTAAATATTTTCTTTTTGTAAAAACTGATTTTTTTTTTGTATAAACTGAATTTTTTTTTCTTAAAACAGAAAAAATAAATTTAATTTTTAACAAAATATTTTTGTTTTTAAAAACTGAAAAGATTATTTTCAACAAAATACTTTCTTTTTTTAAAAGTATATATTATATATTTTTATTTTTTTAGTTTTTAAAAAAAATTGTTTTGTAAAAACTGGGAACACAAATTTGTAAAAACAATTTTTTTTTGTTTTTTTGTTTTTTTGTTTTTTAAAAACTAAAATTTAAAAAAAAATGAAAAAACTGAAAATATGGGACTTTATGGTGCGTATAACACACAGCCACCATAAGACTTGGTTCAGTTTTTTGAAGGGGGTATTAAATTCACTTAAGTTTAGAATAGTGGGGTAAAAGGTCGTCCGTAAAATTTAGGTATGTAAATGATTTTTTCGGACAAGTTTGACGGGTATTTTATGTATTATCTCAATAATTTATAATAACTAGTTTTAAAATTTACGACAGAAGCGATAGATTTTAAGTTATTCTTACAGTCTGGTTGAATTAAATGGCTAAGGGGAATAAAAATAACTTTTCAAGTGTATTGGGGGTCCACATGTTTTCGTTTTCCAATTATTGATGGTTCACCTTATTTCTAATTATGGAATTATTTCTAGTTCACTTGTTTTAGATTTGGGAACAAGTACCCAGATATCAGAAGATAGTACAACACATGGTGTGACTTTTCTATTCCTTATTGCTCCTGTGTTTTCATAAACACACAACACTTAGCCATTCGTGTCCATGATCACTTCAATTTTACTAAGTAACAATTATTGTTAAATTATTAGTATTAGTATCCGTCCGAATAATAATTATGTCAAATATTGAAGTTATCTGGATTATATATAAATAATCTGAAAAATTAAACTTTCTCGATAAATATAAATAGTCATCGGATATATTACTAAAAAACACTACATGAAAATAATTAACCATTTCTTCTATTTTTCTTTTTTGATATCATTCTCACCGGTGTTATTGGATCATAAAAATAGTTTAAAAGCAAAATAATAATTCACATTTATGGTAAAACAGTCAAATATTAAAATTATGAATGACTCTTTGGATACGACTTGACTCTTTTATTACTACTTGAACTCTTATTTGGTGTGTTGATATCCTTTAAAAAATATTTCTTTTCTAAAACTTTATTTTTAAATAATAATTACTTAATAATAATATAAGTAAAAATATTATCCTTAATTCAAAATTCATTTTAGTTGGCTACTAAAAAATTTAAAAATTTCTTTAGCCAATGACTTTTTTTTCCGGTATGACTCCATTTTTATATTTGACATTAACCATATTAGATATCTAGGTTATTTGGATTATATGTTAAGGACCTTAAATTTTAAACCTTCTAAATAATAGATAATTGTTATATATTAATTGAGAAACACTAACATTTTTTCAAATCTCGTAGTGATAATTTTATTTTTGCACTTTTCTCATTGTTGTCATTGGAACCTAAAAATAATCAAAAACCAAAATAATACTCATATTTATGGCAAAGCACAAGGTTTGATACAATATAAATGATTCTTTGATTATGACGTGACTCTTTTACTAGTACTTGAACTCTTATTTGGTATGATATTATCTTTCAAAAAATACTTCTATTTTGAAATTTCAATTTCTAAAACTTTATATATATTTCAATAGTGATTATCTTTAAATTTTGACGGAGATCATCTCTCTCAAGGTGGCAATACAATAAATGGCAATTCAACCCTAAATCATCTTGCATTGCGACATCTAACAACCGATTCTTTAATACTGACCTGTAATATCCTGCTCCAAAGGCGAATAGCACCGACGAATCTAGTACATTCAATAAGGACAACAACACCTCATCTAGAAGAAAATTTTGCCCCGCTAGCAAATACCGAGCCTCGCTACTCCATCGGCCCAAACCTGAACATTCATAAGCCAATCGCTTTTCACTTGCCGGGAATAATTATCGAATCTCTAGACCATGCACTGAGTAAACCTCCCCTCAGAAGTACCACTACTGGGCTGAAATAATAGAATATCCTTCCACAAGGCGACGATAATAATCCAATTAACTATACCAGGAGAAACATCCCCCACCACATTTGTAGTACCATTATGATTCTTCAACTCTCGATTTATAACAAGAGCATTGCGTCGCTTAAGATTGACTAGGAGGGAAATAAAGGAATGAAGGAATCAAATCATACGATGAGTAATCAAGAAGGAAAGTACTCCTAACGGCACTGTAGCCTCCAGACGATAAGTACAAATATCTCCGTACCGACATGCGAGGCTCTAATAGTGTCACGACCCGGATTCCCCCACCATCGGGATCGTGATGGAGTCTACTCGTGGTAGCTAGGCAAGACAATTCACTCACCAATTTCCTGTTTATACAACCACTTTGTTCTCATATTGAATAGCAAGAATAATACTCATATTTTTTAATGCGGAAGTCTTTCGAATAAAAGATGAATAATAATGTAAAGTAACTGACATAAATCCTCTACCCAAGATGTGGAGTCACAAACTCACGACTACTAAGGAATAACTACACATAATGGTCTGAAAGAAAATAAATAATAACCATCTGTCTCGGAATAATGAGTCCACATCAATAACAAAAGTAAATAGAGGAGACGTCGGGCCTGCGGATGCCTGCAAGCTACCTCGATCTCGGAAGTAAGGTAATCCCGCTAGTGTACTATGGCTGCTGCTCCTGCTCAAAACCTGGACCTGTGAAAAAATGCACAGAAGTGTAGTATCAGCACAATCCGACCCCATGTGCTGGTAAGTGCCTGGCCTATCCCGGCGAAGTAGTGACAAGCCTAGGACCAGACACTCACATAAACCTGTGCAATTCTATATATGTATATACCACAAAATAATAGAAATATCGAATAACATATATATATATATATATATATATATATATATATATGTACCACAAAATAACAGAGATATTGAGTAACACAATTAACAAAGGAGGTAACATGCTGGGGGAGCACAATCTGTAACACATAATAAATCAGTAAGATAAAACAGAGTGTAGCAGAAACAGTTATTGCAAAGCAAGAAATTTAAATGGTTGCACGGCATCGCCCTTCGTGCTTTTACTCTCATCCTCACCAAATAATCAAATTAAAGTGCAGGGAATCACCCTTCGTGCTTTTACTCTCATCCTCACATCCATGGCACGGTATGATCCTTCGTGCATGATTTAAATAACAACGGCACGAAATATCCCTTCGTGCATAAATAATAAACATGGCACGGAATGATCCTTCGTGCATAAATTAAGTAACAACGGCACGACATGTTCCGTCGTGCATAAACAGTAAAACAAGGCACGAAATGATCCTTCGTGCGAACATAAGTAAAAATGGCACGACATCACCCTTTGTGCATTATCACTCTTCCTCACCCAAAAATCAATCACAGTCAAGGGCAAAAGAATGTTAAACAAGTAATATGTACCATCCCGGCAAGGGATACAATAATCATAACAACATCCTGGCAAGGGAACAACATCAACAATACAACAAGGTCCCGGCAAGGGAAACAATAATCAACCTTCACAACAAGGACCCCACAACGGAAACAAGAACATGACTTAAGAACATTTCACATTAACTCACAACACGTGTCAACAAATGACTCACGGTCATGCTAGACGCTAGTGTATAGATGCTCGTCGCCACGCCTATACACCGCACTCGATCACATAGTAATTAGCAATTATCACACTCAATCCTATTCCCTCAAGCTAGGATAGATCAAACACTTACCTCAAAGCCTTGAAGTCCAATTAACCTTCAACTATCGCTTTACCTCGAAATTCAACCTTCAATTCGCTCGAATCTAATCACAATTGGTTCAATTACTTTAATAAATACTATATAAATTAGTTTGGATGCATAAAAATGGTTTTCTCAAAGTTTTACCCAAAATTTCCCAAAACGCCCCCAGTCCCACGTGGTCAAAACTCGGGGTTCAGACCAAAATCCGATTACCCATTCCCTCACGAGTTCAATTATATGATTTGTTTCGAAATCGGACCTCAAATCGAGACAATTCCCCAATTTATGAAAAACCTATGTTCTACCCAAAAACAACAATTTCAACCATAAAAACCTTTGATTTCTCATGAAAAACATGTTTAATGATGTAAGGAATTGAAAGAGTTGAGTAAAAATTGACTTACAAGTGATTTGGAGTGATATTGCTCTTGGAAAATCATATGTGGTATTTTGGGTTTTGAAAGAATGGTGAAAAAGGGGTTTAAAATCGTTTAAGTATCAGATTGCACAGCTGCGGATATGGGAATTGCGAACATACATTCGCAATTGCGGACATAACACGTCTGGGCTGCAGATCTCGCATTTGCGAGCATATGTTCGCAATTGCGAACTCAGGCCAATTCTGGCCAACTCGCATTTGCGAGATTTGGTTCGCATTTGCGAACCTGGGCTTCTCCTGGGCAACTTCGCATTTGTGAAGGTTGCCTTGCATTTGCAAACCAAGCCTTTCCTGTATCACTTCGCATTTGTGAAGGTTGGTTCGCATTTGCGAACTAAGGCCTGTTATGTGTCTTCTCGCAATTGCGAGTAAATCTTCGCATTTGCGAAGATATCAGCTGGGGGAAATACCAGCTATGTTCTATATCAAAATTTGCTCTAACGGCCTACCAAATCTTTACCCGAGCCCTCGGTCTCCAAACCAAACATGCACACAACCTCAAAAACATACCGCGAACTTGCTCGCACGATCAAATCGCCAATATAATATCGTTTTCATAGAATCAAGCCTCAAATTCTTGATTTCTTCTTTTAAACTTCATAAACTTTCAAATTTGGAGCTCATGGTTCAAAACACATCAAACGACGTTCAAATTCTATCAAACTTTGCATGAAGTACTTAAATAACATATAAGACTACTTAAATAACAGATAAGACTTGTACCGGGCGTCGGAACCAAAATACGAGCCCGATACCATGGTCTTTTAATCAATTTTCATTTCCATTTTCATTAATAATTTCAGCAAAACAATTTAACAGAAAAATTCATATCTTGGGCTCTAGGCCTCGGAATTCGACTCCGGACGCATGCCCGAGTCCTATATTTTCCTACGGACCTTCCGGGACCCTCCGATCTCGGTTCCGGATCCATTTACCAGAAAATGTTGACCGAAGTCAACTATATCAATATTAATATCAATTTTCTTCAAATTTTCCATAGAATTCACATATTCTAACACAAAAATTTTCTAGCTACGTGCCCAAACTACGCACGTAAATCAAAGCAATATAAAATAAGGTTTTCAAGGCTTCGGAAGCACGGAACAGATGAGGAAAACAGGTGATGACCCTTTGGGTCGTCACATCCTCCACCTCTAAAACAACCGTTCGTCCTCGAACGAACAAGAGAAGGAAGTACCTGAGTCGGGGAACAAATGTGGGTAACGGCTCTGCATATCAAACTCGGACTCCCAGGTCGATGCCTTAGGAGCCTGACCTCTCCACTGGACACGCACGGAAGGAAAACTCTTCGACCTCAACTATCGAACCTTCCGGTCTATAATGGTCTCCAGCTCCTCCTCGTAAGATAGATCCCTGTCCAATTGGACAGTACTGGAGTTTAACACATGTGTAGGATCGCCATGGTACCTCCGAAGCATAGATACGTGAAAACTGGATGTACGGCTGATAAGCTAGGTGGCAGTGCTAGTCTGTAAGCCACCTCTCCCACTCGGTCCAGAATCTCAAATGGACGAATATACCTAGGGCTGAGCTTTCCCTTCTTTCCGAACCTCATCATGCCCTTCATAGGTGATACCTAGAGCAATACCCGCTCACCAACCATGAAATCCACATCTCGGACCTTACAATCCGCATAAGTCTTTTGTCTGGACTGAGCTGAAGGCAATATCTCCTGGATAGTCTTGACCTTGTCTAAGGCCTCCTGAACTAAGTCTGTACCCAGCAACCGAGCCTCTCCCAGCTCAAACCATCCGATTGGAGACTGACATCGCCTACCATAAAACGCCTCATACGGAGCCATCTGAATGCTAGACCGGTAGTTGTTGTTGTAGGCGAACTCTGCTAATGGCAGGAACTGGTCCCACGAGCCTCCAAAATCAATGACACGGGCTCAGAGCATGTCCTCTAGGATATGAATAGTCCTCTCGGACTGACCGTCCGTGTGAGGATGAAAAGATGTACTCAACTAAACCTGGGTGCCTAACTCCTGCTGGACCGCTCTTCAGAAACACGAGGTAGATTGCGTACCCCAATCGGAGATAATAGACACCGGCACCCCATGGAGGCGAACAATCTCCCGGATGTAGATCTCTGCTAACTTCTCCGAGGAGTAAGGGACAGATATTGGAATAAAGTGTGTTGACTTGGTCAGCCTATCAACAATGACCCAAATAGCATCGAATCTCCTCTGAGTCACAGGGAGTCCCGTAACGATGTCTATTGTAATACGCTCCTTTCACTCGAGAATTTCAATTCTCTGGAACACACCACCAGGCCTCTTGTGCTCATATTTAACCTGCTGATAGTTTAGATACCAAGCGACATACACAACAATGTCCTTCTTCATCCTACCCAACCAATAGTGCTGCCGTAAGTCCTGATACATCTTCGCGGAGCCCGGGTGAATAGAATATCGCGAACTATGGGCCTCCGCTAAGATCAACTCTCGAATCCCCTCAACATTGGGCACACAAACTCGCCCCTACAATCTCAATACTCCGTCATCATCTAGAGTTACCTTCGTGGCACCTCCCCACTGTACTGTATCCCTCAGGTCACGCAAATAAGGATCATCAAATTGCCTCTCACGGATACGCTCTAATAGAGAGGAACGAGCGACTGTGCAGGCTAACACCCTGCTAGGCTCAGAAATGTCTAGTCTCGCGAACCGATTGGCTAAGGCATGGACATCTAGAGTAAGTGGTCTCTGGCTGACCGAAATATAAGCGAGACTACCCATGCTGGCAGACTTCCTACTCAACGCATTGACCACCACATTGGCCTTGCCTGGGTGATATAAAATAGTAACATCATAGTCTTTCAACAACTCTAACCATCTCCTATGTCGCACATTTAACTCTTTTTGCTTGAATAAATACTGAAGACTTTTGTGATCCGTGTATACCTCGCACGCCACACCATATAGATAATGCCTCCAGATTTTTAAGGCATTAACTACTGCTGCCAGCTCAAGATCATGAACCGGATAATTCTTCTCATGGATTTTCAACTGTCTCGAAGCATAAGCAATAACCTTGCCATCCTGCATCAATACCGCTCCAAGCCCAGTACGGGATGCATTACAGTAAACTGTGTAAGGCCCTGTACCCGTAGGTAATATCAACACTGGTGTTGTATTCAAAGCTGTCTTGATCTTCTGAAAGCTCGCCTCACACTCATCTGACCACTTGAACTAGGCACCCTTCTAGGTCAACCTGGTCATCGGGGCTGCAATAGAAGAGAACCTCTCTACAAATCGGCGGTAGTAGCCTGCTAACCCCAAGAAACTCCGGATCTCGATCACTGAAGCTGGTCGAGGCCAATTCTTGACTGCCTCGATCTTTTTTGGGTCCACCTAAATACCCTCTACTGACACGATATGACCCAGAAATACAACCTAACTCAACCAGAACTCATTTTGAAAACTTGGCATATAGCTGATTATCCTTCAGAGTCTGAAGAAACACTCTGAGGTGCTGCTTGTGCTCTTCCTGGCTGTGGGAGTATACCAGGATATCATCTATAAAGACTATCACGAACAGATCTAGATAAGGCATGAACACCCGATTCATCAACTCCATAAATGCTGCTGGAGCATTGGTCAACCCGAAAGACATGACCAAGAATTCATAGTGCCCGTACCTAGTGCGAAAGGTTGTCTTAGGAATGTCAGCCGCCCTGATCTTCAGCCGATGGTAGCCCGACCTCAAGTCTATCTTCGAGAACACCCTCGCTCCTTGGAGCTGGTCAAACAGATCATCAATCCTCGGCAGTGGATACTTATTCTTTATCGTCACTTTGTTTAATTGCCGATAATCAATACACATCCGCATCGAGCCATCCTTTTTCTTCACAAATAACACCGGTGCACCCTAGGGAGAAACACTCGGCCTAATAAAGCCCTTTTCTAGAAGGTCTTTCAACTGATCTTTTAACTCCATTAACTCTGGGGTGGCCATGAGATACAGTGGAATAGAGATGGGCTAAGTGCCCGGTGCCAGATCAATACAAAAATCAATATCCTTGTCGGATGGCATACCCGGTAGATCTGAAGGGAAGACCTCGGGAAAATCTCGTACAATAGGAACTGAATCAATAGAAGGAAGCTCCACGCTGGAATCACGAACATATGCCAAATAATCTAAACACCCCTTCTCGACCATGCGTCGAGCCTTAACATATGAAATCACATTGCGAACGGACTGGCCTGGGGTCCCTCTCCACTCTAGTCGTGGTGATTCTGGCAAGGCCAAGGTCACTGTCTTTGAATGACAATCTAAGATAGCATGATACGGGGACAACCAATCCATCCCCAATATGACATCGAAATCCACCATGTCTAATAGCAATAAATCAACATGGGTCTCAAGACCCCCGAATATAACCACGCATGAACGATGCAACCGGTCGACTACTATAGAGTCACCCACTAGTGTAGACACATAAACTGGAATGTCCAGGGCATAGCTAAGCACGGCCAGGTATGGTGAAAAGTAGGAAGACATATCTGAATATGTAGACCCAGGGTCAAATAATACTGAAGCACCTCTATCACAAACCAGAATGGTACCTGTAATCACAGCATCAGATGCCTCTACCTCTGGCCTGGCTGGTAAAACATAAAATTAGGGGCCGGCACCTCCCCTCTAAGCTACGTCTTTGGGATGGTCATCCACTGGCTGGCTTCTACCTCTAGCGGGACGGTCTCCACGTCTATGGTCTTGACCTCCACCTCTACGATATCTACCTCCGCCCCTGGTTGGCTGGGCAGGCTGTGGGTCAGCTGGGGCCTGAATCATGGGGCAAGGACCCTGCTGCTGAGTGTTGCTCGCTGCTCGAGGGCAAAACCTGACAAGATGACCTGGGTCACCACAACCGTAACAACATTTTGGCTGCTGGGACTACTGACCCTGACGACCTGTATGGCCCCCACGAACACTCTGAAGAGGCTGAGCACTGATGGGAGGCTGGTCTGAATACTGCTCACGAAACCTACGATCACCTAAACCACCCTGCGAATCCTGGAGAGCTGACTTGAAAGGCCTGGAAGACTGGCCCCTATCATAAGAATCCCTGCCTCCAGATGAAGTACCACTAAATCTGCCGGAATGACGAGGCCTCTTGTCTGAAGGATAACAACCCCCGAGAAAGAGCCATCTCAACCCTACGGGCTGCATTAGCTGCCTCCTGAAAAGATATGTCACTCCCAACTCCTAGAGCCATCTGAAGTCGGATCGGTTGATTTAGCCCATCTATAAACCTGTGGACCCTCTCCCAATCTGTGGGGAGTATCACAACCGCATGACGTGCCAGATCAAAAAACCTCGTCTCATACTGGGTAACCGTCATGGAACCCTGCTGGAGGCGCTCAAACTGCCTCTGATGTGCCTCCCGTTGGGTAACAGTGAGAAACTTCTCCAAGAATAACTCCGCAAACTGATCCTATGTTAAAGTTGGGGACCCTGCTAGTCGAGTCACATAGAAATCTCTCCACCAAGTCTTGGCGGATCCTGAAAGCCTGAATGTGCAAAAATCAACCCCATTGGATTCCACTATTCCCATAGTCTTGAGAATCTCATGGAAATGAATAAGAATTCATGGGGATCCTCTGATGTGGCACCGCTGAAAGTAGTGGTAAAAATCTTGGAGAACCGATCAAGTCTCCATAAAGCATCGGAAAACATGGTCGCTCCATCTCCGGCCTGAGCTGTAGTGCCTGACTGAGTGGCCACTGCTAGCTGAACTACTGGTGCCTGAGGCTGGGGAGCTACTGGCTTCGGAGTACGTGCAACAGGAGTTTGGACCCATCCTCCAGCCTAAGAAGTGGCTGGTGCAACTGGTAATAAGACTATACTGTCCATAAAACCTGCTATTCTAACCAGAGCCTCCTGAAGATCCGGGGTAAATAAGACCTCCCCTAGGGACCTGAGCTGGGCCCACTGGAGCTGCTGGGGCTGGAACCTCCTCACCAACCTCAACATGAGGCTCCACCTCTGGAACCGCTGCCTGGGGCTGAGCTGCGCCCCTACCACGGCCTCCGACACGTCCTCGGCCCCTACCCTTTACGGGAGCTGCCTGGGGCTCAGGTTGCTGATCAACGGATGAAGAAGCGCGTGTCCTCACCATCTGCGTAAGGACATAGTAGAAATTCAATTAGTATTTGAGGAACAAATTGCACGACAAGAAGGAACAAATGAGAGAATTTTCCTAACTCAATAGACTCTAGAGGACAAGTACAGACATCTCCGTACCTACCCCTCAAACTCTACTACGCTTGTTCGTGAGTTGTGAAACCTATGTAACCTAGAGCTCTGATACCAACTTGTCATGACCCGTATTCCCCCACCGCCGGGATCGTGATGGCGCCTACTCGTGGTAGCTAGGCAAGCCAATTCACTCACCAATTTCCTGTTTATACAATCACTTTGTTCTCATATTGAATAGAAAGAATAATACTCATATTTTTGAATGCGGAAGTCTTTCGAATAAAAGATGAATAATAATGTAAAGTAATTGACATAAATCCTCTACCCAAGATGTGGAGTCACAAAGGCACGAACTACTAAGGAATAACTACACACAATAGTCTGAAAGAAAATAAATAATAACTGCCTGTCTCGGAACAATGAGACCACAGCAATAACAAAAGTAAATAGAGGAAGGCTTGGAAATCTGGATCTCGGAAGTGGCTCAACCTCATACTATTAGACATTAAGTTTGAATTAGGTTGCTCGGATGTAGCTGATGATTTCTGATGTACTTTGTAATTCCAGTTTTATTTCTTTTGGGCTGTAATAACTTATATAAACTCAGGGATTTAGTAAAAAGGGGGGATGGGGTTTATTTTTATGCACTAAGGGTAGAAATCATGTCTATATGGATTTTTTATGATTTCTGCAACTCACACATAGAAATCATGCCTATAGGGTTAACTTCTGATTTCTGCATCTCCACACATAGAAATCATGCCCATAGGATTAACTCTTAATTTCTGCAATTTCACACATAGATATCCTGCCTATAGGGTTAACTTCTGATTTCTGCAACTCACACACAGAAATCATGCCTATAGGATTAACTTCTGATTTCTGGATCTCCACACACAAATATTCCGCCTATAGGATTAACTTCTAATTGTTCTGCAAATTCACATATAAAAGTAGTGTCTATAGACTACTGCATTTCTGCATAAATAGCGTCATCAGGCAGACAGTTCGTAGGTTTAATAACAAAAGCTGCGTATAGATACCATGTTCATAGGACTTTTGTTAACATCTGAAAAGGTGTCAAAACTAGTAAACGTATAGAAAGCATGCCTATAAGAAATCTCAAATCTGAATAAAAGCAATGTCAACTGTTGAACTCGTATTATTCTGTTAATACTGGTAAACTTTTCCTATAATCAGTTTGCACCTTTTCTAAAATCAGTAGATACTTAGTTCTATCCACCACTTAGACAAAAGGATTAAATAATCAATCAGATCGGTTTTAGTCAACTGCATTCGAGCGATCCTAATGTAGACTTTCCATCTAAAAATATGCGTTGAACTAGTCTGCTCGTCGCTTTATCAAATTAAGACCAAATCGGTACGTGTAAGACATGCTAAACTCTATGACTTTTATCTGATTTATAGAGGCATATTTGAGACCTGTTTGTTTGTCTGTTTCTCCTCTATTTGCATTATGTATTTTTGATTGACGTCTTAGAAATTTATCCTTTGAAAACTTCTAAAAGCCCCAAACACCTCTTGTGACGACCCGGCCCGTCGTCACGAGAATTACCACCCCGTTATGTTGTAAATGCATGTTTTATGATTCTATATCAGTGTTAGAGTCTATCGGGTGAGTTAGGAGTGAATTGGATTGAAAATGAGGCATATAGCCTTTTTGAAAGAGACTTGAATAAGGAAAGTCAACCCGGAGTTGACTACTTGGTTAGAGGGCTCGGAATCGGATTCTGATGATTCGGTTAGTTCCGGAAGGTGATTCGTGACTTAGGGGAGCGATCGGAATTGAATTTGGAGGCCCGGTGTAGAAATAGGCTTGAATTGGCTAAGGTTGAATTTTGGCGAAATCCGAACGGTAGGTGAGATTTTGATCCGGGGGTCGGAATGGAATTCTGACAGTTGCAGTAGCTTCGTTAGGTGATTTTGGATGTGCCTGCAAAATTTGAGGTCATTCGGACGTCGTTTGGTCGGGTTTTTGATCGAATGTGTAATTCGGAAAGTTTTAAGAAATTTAGGCTTGAATCCGTGTGTAATTGCTGATTTTGATGTTTAGGATGGTGTTTTTATGATTGGAACAAGTTCGTATCATGTTTTGGAGTATGTTGGTGGTTTTCGTTGGAGTCCCGGGGGTCTCGGGGTGAATCCGGGGGTCCAAACGGACCATTCTTGGCCAAAGAAGACAGCTGGTTTGCTGTCATAAGTGCAGCAGAATTTTACCCTTCGCGATCGCAGAGATAGGGACGCGATCGCGTAAGGTCAAGAACGGAAGCGACGCGATCGCAGGAGCACGGACGCGATCGCGTAGAGTTAACCGGGTGGTCATCGCGATCGCATGAGCATCTACGCGATCGCGTAGAAGAGAAATGGGGTCCAGGGAAAAATGTGCTACGCGATCGCAGGAAGAGGGACGCGATCGCGTGAGGCCGGATGGTTGTACATCGCGATCGCGTGAGGAGGGTCGCGATCGCGTGAGGGCGAAATGTTTGAAAATCGCGATCGCGTGAGTGGAGTCGCGATCGCATAGAGCAAATGGGTCTGGCAGAGAATTTAATTACAGAACAGAGGGGCTACGGGTTCATAAACCCAAAATGCCATTTTTGAGTTCTAGAGAGAGAAACTCACGGGAATTACTGGTAATTCATCGGGGATTTGTTGGAGGTAAGTTTTGTGGCTTAATTACATCATTTTAACATGAAATCATGGGTTAAATTTCTGTAAATGGAAGATTAAAGGTGGGTTTGAGCCCTAGGCCTAAACTAAAGAAAAACACTGATTTGAGTGGGCAAATGGACTCCGATTTTGGTAAATTTTATATGCCTAGACTCGTATCGAGATGAGGATTCCGAATATGTAACTTTTGTAATTTTTTGACAAGCGTACCGAAAGTCGGGTTTTGACAACTTTGGGAATTTTGATGTAAATCGAGTTGTATTGATTGGGTGTCGTCCCATTGGCCTAATTTGTTGTATTTCTACTATATTTGATCAGATTCTACACGTGTGGAGCTTGATTCTCGTGGAAAGGGCATTGCGGAGTAGTCGTCGCGCCTTATTGAGGTGAGTAATAGATGTGGGTGATGACCAGCGGGTTCGAAACCCCGGTATACCACTTTGTGACGCTGTATAGCGGCGAGACACGCACACTCTTGAGAGTGCGGGGTCGATCATGAACTGGAGACTACATATTAGTCCAACCTGTTGATATTGTATTATTGGCTATTCTCGAGCCGTTGAACCCCCTTCTTGGGCGGTTGAGTATACTTGTGGGCCGTGAGCCAGTTATTGGATCCCGCGAGGATCTTTATCATTGTCTTATCATATAGACATGCTAGTTTACTACTAGTCCGCAGCTATTTTTGTTATTATGCTAATTCCAATCTCTGGAACTTGATATTACTGTTTTCCAACTGAAAAATGATAAAAGAGTTTTCAAAAACTACTTTTGAGCTTGCGAGGCTGTATCTGCATATTAGCTGACTAGTAGTGGATCGGGCTGCGCGCCGCAGCGAGATATATGTTGGATCGGACTGCACGCCGCAGGAAATCTCTATGAGATGTGCTTGGGCTGTAGGAGCCCCTCCGGAGTCTGAACCCCCACAGTGAGCACGGGTACCCAAAATTGGAGTCGAGCTACGCGCCGTAGCGGTCATATCATGCATTGCATTGCATTTAGCTACATCTGCTAGCTGTTATGCTATTTATTGGTATTTGTTGGTACAGGTATAGTGAATATTGATTCTGTGACAGGGTAGCTGATTATAGCTTTACATAGTGCTTTATTGCGGATTTCTTATCTGCGCTGTCTTACCTTGTTTATTACCACTGAGTCCGGCGGTACTCATTTTACTCCTCGCACCTATGTGCGGATCCGGTACCTCTCAGCAGTGATCCAGTAGCGGTGCGAGGCGACATCCGTGGGATATACGAGGTAGCTGCAGAGTCCGCAGGACCCGATATTCCTTCCTACTGTCTTTTGATTTTGTATTGACATTTCTTTCCGCACTTGGTATTTTTGTAAACCTTTATACACTTACGTTCAGTAGAGGCTCATGACTCTTGACCCTTGGTCTATGGGAGTTGATGTATTATGGGACTTGGTTCCCCGTTTTTGTTATATGTATCGTTGTTATTTCGTGAATTAATATGCCTAAATGGGCTAAAGTGAGCTTCTAGCTCCGTGATTGATATTGATTGGTCAGGCTGGCTTAGCAATGTGCTGGGCGCCATCACGATCGGATTTGGGCTCGTGACAAGTTGGTATCAAAGCCTAGGTTTACTAGGCCTCATGAGTCTTGAGCCGGTTAGTAGAGTCTTATGGATCGGTACGGGGACGCCTGTACTTATCCTCAGGAGGCCGCGAACCTTTAGGAAAACTTCACTTTTCTTGAACTTTGTCGTGCGATCTTGTTGTTCTGAGAACTGAACTTCTATATTCTATTCTCTCGCGGATGGCGAGAACGCGAGCATCAGGGACGAGGTGGACGACCTCCATTACCACCTGTTAGAGGCCGTGGGTGCGGTCGTGCTAGAGTTAGAGGTAGGACGGGCGAGCGATGCCGGCCGACCCGCTCGTTGTACCGGTTCGAGAGCGACCCCGGTGGTAGATGCTCCGGCGGCCCCGATTCGGGGCCGGACTATATCTATTGCTATTCCCGGTCTTCGGGAGACTCTTGCTCAGATATTATCAGTGTGTTCCGGTTTGGCTCAGGTAGTTTCAGCTACCGCTACTGTAGCGACATCTCAGTCAGGGGGTGGTCAGCAGACCCCTGCAGCTCGCACACCTGACCCGGTTGTTCAGGGACTTCAGACGCCAGAGGCGGTCCCCGCTCAGGTAGTTGCACCGGTTATTCCTCCAGCTGCACCAGCTCCAGCTCCAGAGCATATGGTTCAGGTTATGCCCGATGACGAGCAGCGTCGTCTTGAGAGATTTGGTAGACTTCAGCCACCCCATTTCAGTGGCGTTGAGGGCGAGGATGCCCGGGGTTTCTTGGATAAGTGTCAGAAGATGCTGCGTACGGCTGGTATTCTTGAGTCCAGCGGAGTTTCATTTACTACATTTCAGTTCACCGGTCCCGCATTTGATTGGTGGGAGGAGTTTGAGAGGCGTAGGCTTGCAAGAGCAACACCTCTCACATGGCAGCAGTTCTCTACTCTCTTTCTAGAGAAATATGTACCTCAGTCTCGTCGCGAGGAGCTACGTCGCCAGTTCGAGTGGTTGATTCGGGGCGACATGTCTGTGACCCAGTATGAGCTTAGATTCACTCAGTTGGCTAGGCATGCCACATGGATGATCCCCACTGATAGGGAGAGGATCAGGAGGTTCATTGATGGCCTCAACTACTCTATCCGTATTCGTCGCCGAGAGAGAGAGGAGCGGGAGGCCAAGAGGCCTCGTGGTTTTGGCAGTTTCAGTGGTGCTCCATCTAGAGGGCATTCCCAGCAGAGCAGAGGTCTCTCATCTAGACCTTCTCATTCGGGCTGCCCAGAGCAGAGCGGAGGTTCTTATGGTCGTGGTCGACAAGAGTTTCAGCAGGGTTAGTTATCACTTAGTGCCCTTCCAGCCCAGAGTGCAGCGCCTACTTCTTCAGCCCAGGGTTCTTCTGCGGCGAGGGGTTCCCTTCAGTCCCCTTCTCCAGCACCAGGTGCATGTTATGAGTGTGGTGAATTTGGCCACATGAGGAGACAGTGCCCTCGACTCCGTAGGGACAAGACTCAACAGAGGGATCAACCCTCCTCTTCAGCACCATCTCAGGCTAGTAGAGGTGGAGGTCAATCTTCTTGTGGTCGCCCCAGAGGCGATGAGAGATCTGGTGGAGGCTAGGCACGGTTCTATGCACTTCCCGACATGCGTGATGCAGTTGCCTTTGATGCAGTGATTACAGGTATCATTTCTGTCTGTCACAGAGATGCCTCTGTTCTATTTGATCCGGGGTCCACATATTCTTACGTGTCCTCTTATTTTGCACATCACTTGGGTGCGACTCGTGGTAGTCTTGATTTGCCTGTTCATGTATCCACCCCCGTGGGTGATACGATTGTTGTGGATCATGTCTATAGATCCTGTGTTATATCTATTGGGGGTCTGGAGACCCAGGCATATTTGTTATTGTTGGGGATGGTGGACTTTGATGTTATATTGGGTATGGACTGGTTGTCTCCGTACCATGCTATATTGGACTGTCATGCTAAGACAGTTACGTTGGCCATTCCTGGTATTTCTCAGATTGAGTGGCGGGGTTCGACCGATTTCGTCCCTAGCCGTGTTATTTCGTTCTTAAAGGCTCAGAAAATGGTTGAAAAAGGGTGTTTATCGTACTTAGCTTTTGTGAGAGATGTGGGAGCTGAGTCTCCTAGCATTGATTCTGTACTTGTTGTGAGGGATTTTCCAGATGTATTCCCCTCAGACCTGCCGGGCATGCCGCCGGACAGGGATATTGATTTTGGCATTGACTTGGTGCCGGGCACTCAGCCTATATCCATTCCTCCTTATCGAATGACACCAGCCGAGTTGAAAGAACTGAAAGAGCAACTTCAAGAGCTTCCGGATAAGGGTTTCATCCGCCCTAGTGTGTCTCCGTGGGGTGCACCGGTATTATTTGTTAAAAAGAAAGATGGTTCCATGCGAATGTGTATTGATTATAGGAAATTGAACAAAGTGACAGTGAAGAACAAGTACCCTCTACCGCGCATAGATGATTTGTTTGATCAGTTACAGGGTGCGAGGGTGTTTTCTAAGATCGATCTTCGTTCAGGCTATCATCAGCTGAAGATCAGAGACTCGGATATTATGAAGACTGCATTCAGGACCCGATATGGTCATTATGAGTTTCTTGTGATGTCTTTTGGGTTGACCAACGCCCCAGCAGCATTTATGCATCTGATGAACAGTGTGTTCAGGCCTTATTTGGATTCATTTGTGATTGTGTTCATTGATGACATTCTAGTCTACTCCCGTAGTCAGGAGGAGCATGCTCAGCATTTGAGTATTGTGTTGCAGAGATTGAGGGAGGAGAAGCTATATGCTAAATTCTCCAAGTGCGAGTTTTGGCTCGAGTCCGTAGCATTTATGGGACATGTGGTGTCTCGTGATGGTATTCAGGTTGATCAGAAAAAGATAGAGGCGGTGCAGAGTTGGCCTAGACCGTCCTCAGCTACAGAGATCAGGAGTTTCCTTGGTTTGGCGGGGTATTATCGCCGGTTTGTTCAGGGATTTTCATCCATTGCTTCTTCATTGACTAAATTGACCCAGAAGGGTGCACCATTCGTATGGTCGGATGAGTGCGAGGAGAGCTTTCAGAAGCTCAAGACAGCTTTGACCACAGCTCCAGTGTTAGTATTGCCATCGGTTTCAGGTTCATATACCGTTTATTGTGATGCCTCGAGAGTGGGGATAGGTTGTGTGTTGATGCAGGAAGGTAAGGTAATTGCTTATGCTTCTCGGCAGTTGAAGCCGCATGAGAAGAACTATCATGTTCATGATTTGGAGCTAGCCGCCATTGTTCATGCATTGAAGATTTGGAGGCACTATTTGTACGGTGTGTCTTGTGAGGTGTATACCGACCATCGTAGTCTCCAGCACTTGTTCAAACAGAAAGACCTTAATTTGAGACAGCGGAGATGGCTTGAGTTGCTGAAGGATTATGACATTACTATATTATATCATCCGGGAAGGCCAATGTGGTGGCCGATGCTTTGAGCCGGAAGGCGGTCAGTATGGGGAGCTTGGCATATATTCCAGCCGAGGAGAGGCCATTTGCTTATGATGTTCAAGTGCTAGCCAATCGGCTAGTGAGGTTAGATATTTCGGAGCCCAGCAGGGTATTGGCTTGTGTTGTATCTCGGTCATCTCTATATGATCGTATTCGTGAGCGCCAGTATGATGATCCACATTTGGCTGTCCTTAGGGACGGAGTTCAGCATGATGACGCTAGAGATGTCACCATTGATAGTGACGGCGTATTAAGGATGCAGGGCCGGATATGTGTGCCCAATGTTGATGGCCTTCGTGAGTTGATTCTGGAGGAGGCCCATAGCTCGCGGTATTCTATCCATCCGGGAGCCGCGAAGATGTATCAAGATTTGAAACAACACTATTGGTGGAGAAAGATGAAAATGGACATTGTCGGACATGTAGCACGGTGCCTCAACTGTCAGCAGGTTAAGTACGAGCATCAGAGGCCCGGCGGTGTATTTCAGCGCATTGTTATTCCTGAGTGGAAATGGGAGAGGATCACTATGGACTTTGTTACTGGACTTCCTCGAACGGCGAGGAAGTTTGATTCTGTATGGGTGATTGTGGATAGACTGACCAAGTCAGCTCACTTCATTCCAGTTAGTACTACCTACTCATCGGAGCGGTTGGCGGCGATCTTTATTCGAGAGATTGTTCGGTTGCATGGAGTTCCAGTGTCTATCATATCTGACAGAGGCATTCAGTTCACTTCTCAGTTTTGGAGAGCATTTCAGCGAGAGATGGGTATGCGGGTTGAGTTGAGCACCGCATTTCACCCCCAGACAGACGGACAGTCTGAGCGCACTATTCGGATCCTAGAGGATATGTTGCGAGCATGTGCGATTGACTTTGGTGGTTCATGGGATGGGTTTTTGCCACTTGCTGAGTTTGCCTACAACAACAGCTACCAGTCGAGTATTCATATGGCCCCGTACGAGGCATTGTATGGCAGACGGTGTAGATCTCCCGTCGGATGGTTTGAGCCTGGTGAGGATAGATTGATAGGGACTGAGTTAGTTCAGGATGCTCTGGATAGAGCAAAGTTGATCCAGGAGAGGCTTCGTACGGCACAGTCTCGTCAGAAGAGTTATGCGGACCGTAGAGTTCGAGAGTTGTCTTTCATGGTTGGTGACAGAGTATTGTTGAAGATTTCACCTATGAAGGGTGTCATGAGGTTTGGGAAGAAAGGAAAGTTGAGTCCTAGGTATATTGGTCCTTTTGAGATACTCAGGAGGGTTGGAGAGGTGGCATATAAGTTGGCCTTGCCGCCCAGCTTATCCAGCGTCCATCCGGTATTCCATGTGTCTATGCTCCGGAAGTACATTGGAGATCCGTCTCATGTATTAGACTTCAGCACCATTCAGCTTGATGGTGATCTATCCTATGATGTGGAGCCTATTGCTATTTTGGGACGTCAGGTGAGAAAATTGAGGTCTAAGGAGATTGCATCAGTTAAGGTTAAGTGGAGAGGTCGACCCGTGGAGGAGGCCACTTGGGAGATTGAGCGGGAGATGCGGAGCAGATATCCTCACTTGTTTGAGACTTCAGGTATGTTTCTTGACCCGCTCGAGGACGAGCGTTTGCTTAAGAGGGGGAGAATGTGATGACTCGGCCCGTCGTCACGAGAATTACCACCCCGTTATGTTGTAAATGCATGTTTTATGATTTTATATCAGTGTTAGAGTCTATCGGGTGAGTTAGGAGTGAATTGGATTGAAAATGAGGCATATAGCCTTTTTGAAGGAGACTTGAATAAGGAAAGTCAACTCGGAGTTGACTATTTGGTTAGAGGGCTCGGAATCGGATTCTGATGATTCGGTTAGTTCCGGAAGGTGATTTGTGACTTAGGGGAGCGATCGGAATTGAATTTGGAGGCCCGGTGTAGAAATAGGCTTGAATTGGCTAAGGTTGAATTTTGGCGAAATCCGAACGGTAGGTGAGATTTTGATCCGGGGGTCGGAATGGAATTCCGACAGTTGCGGTAGCTTCGTTAGGTGATTTTGGATGTGCTGCAAAATTTCAGGTCATTCGGACGTCGTTTGGCCGGGTTTTTGATCGAATGTGTAATTCGGAAAGTTTTAAGAAATTTAGGCTTGAATCCGTGTGTAATTGGTGATTTTGATGTTTAGGATGGTGTTTTTATGATTGGAACAAGTTCGTATCATGTTTTGGAGTATGTTGGTGGTTTTCGTTGGAGTCCCGGGGGTCTCGGGGTGAATCCGGGGGTCCAAACGGACCATTCTTGGCCAAAGAAGACAGCTGGTTTGCTGTCATAAGTGCAGCAGAATTTTACCCTTCGCGATCGCAGAGATAGGGACGCGATCGCACAAGGTCAAGAACGGAAGCGACGTGATCGCAGGAGCACGGACGCGATCGCGTAGAGTCAACCGGGTGGTCATCGCGATCGCATAAGCATCTACGCGATCGCGTAGAAGAGAAATGGGGTCCAGGAAAAAATGTGTTACGCGATCGCAGGAAGAGGGACGCGATCGCATGAGGCCGGATGGTTGTACATCGCGATCGCGTGAGGAGAGTCGTGATCGCGTGAGGGCGAAATGTTTGAACATCGTGATCGCGTGAGTGGAGTCGCGATCGCGTAGAGCAAATGGGTCTGGCAGAGAATTTAATCACAGAACAGAGGGGCTACGGGTTCATAAACCCAAAACGCCATTTTTGAGTTCTAGAGAGAGAAACTCACGGGAATTGCTGGTAATTCATCGGGGATTCGTTGGAGGTAAGTTTTGTGGCTTAATTACATCATTTTAACATGAAATCATGGGTTAAATTTATGTAAATGGAAGATTAAAGGTGGGTTTGAGCCCTAGGCCTATATTAAAGAAAAACACGGATTTGAGTGGGCAAATGGAGTCCGATTTTGGTAAATTTTATATGCCTAGACTCGTATCGAGATGAGGATTCCGAATATGTAACTTTTTTAATTTTTCGACAAGCGTACCGTAAGTCGGGTTTTGACAACTTTGGGAATTTTGATGTAAATCGAGTTGTATTGATTGGGTGTCGTCCCATTGGCCTAATTTGTTGTATTTCTACTGTATTTGATCAGATTCTACGTGTGCGGAGCTTGATTCTCGTGTCAAGGGCATTGCGGAGTAGTCGTCGCGCCTTATTGAGGTGAGTAATAGATGTGGGTGATGACCAGCGGGTTCGAAACCCCGGTATACCACTTTGTGACGCTGTATAGCGGCGAGACACGCACACTCTTGAGAGTGCGGGGTCGATCATGAACTGGAGACTATATATTAGTCCAACCTGTTGATATTGTATTATTGGCTATTCTCGAGCCGTTGAACCTCCTTCTCGGACGGTTGAGTATATTGTGGGCTGTGAGCCAGTTATTGGATCCGCGAGGATCGTTATCATTGTCTTATCATATAGACATGCTAGTTTACTACTAGTCCGCAGCTATTTTTGTTATTATGCTAATTCCAATCTCTGGAACTTGATATTACTGTTTTCCAACTGAAAAATAAAAAAAAAGTTTTCAAAAACTACTTTTGAGCTTGCGAGGCTGTATCTGCATATTAGCTGACTAGTAGTGGATCGGGCTGCGCGGCGAGATATATGTTGGATCGGACTGCACGCCGCAGGAATATCTCTATGAGATGTGCTTGGGCTGTAGGAGCCCCTCCGGAGTCTGAACCCCCACAGTGAGCACGGGTACCCAAAATTGGAGTCGAGCTACGCGCCGTAGCGGTCATATCATGCATTGCATTGCATTTAGCTACATCTGCTAGTTGTTATGCTATTTATTGGTATTTGTTGGCACAGGTACAGTGAATATTGATTCTGTGACAGGGGTAGCTGATTATAGCTTTACATAGTGCTTTATTGCGGATTTCTTATCTGCGTTGTCTTACCCTTGTTTATTACCACTGAGTATGGCAGTACTCATTTTACTCCCTGCACCTTGTGTGCAGATCCAGGTACCTCTCAGCAGTGATCCAGTAGCTGTGCGAGGCGACATCCGTGGGATATACGAGGTAGCTGCAGAGTCCGCAGGACCCGATATTCCTTCCTACTGTCTTTTGATTTTGTATTGACATTTCTTTCCGCACTTGGTATCTTGTAAACCTTTATATACTCATGTTCAGTAGAGGCTCATGACTCTTGACCCTTGGTCTATGGGAGTTGATGTATTATGGGACTTGTTTTCCCGTTTTCGTTATATGCATCGTTGTTATTTCGTGAATTAATATGCCTAAATGGGCTAAAGTGAGTTTCTAGCTCCGTGGTTGATATTGATTGGTCAGGCTGGCTTAGCAATGTGCTGGGCGCCATCACGACCGGATTTGGGGTCGTGACAAGTTGCCTTTAGGATTAGTAGTCCATTTGCCTTCGGGACTGATAGGATTGGGATGGGTAATAAAATGCAATAAGTAACGATACTATTCCACGCTTTAATACCTTAACGGGGTGGGGAAGGGTAGACATGGAGATGATGATCGCACAATAATACTATGCGTACAATTGGGTACCGGTGTTGTGTGGATGATACGTGTGATTTATAAACCTAGGACCCCCTCTCTCTTTGTTATTTTTTTTCCAAAATTTTAAAAGTTGTTATGTTTTCAATTTCTCTTCTTTTACTTCAATTCTTTGCACCTATCATGAAAAATATCTCTTGTAATTGTTTGAATTTTAGTATTGATTCTCCCTAAACTTCCACCTCTTTTACTTCTTTAAGTTACTTGCATCAATTATTTAACCCCCTTCCCCTTTACTCGTATATCTTTTCTTTAATTGCAAAACTACTTTCTT
The DNA here is from genome assembly GCA_032618575.1 of Nicotiana noctiflora. Classification (NCBI taxonomy): domain Eukaryota; kingdom Viridiplantae; phylum Streptophyta; class Magnoliopsida; order Solanales; family Solanaceae; genus Nicotiana; species Nicotiana noctiflora. The sequence continues at coordinate 162,481 of JASVEL010000814.1, read as the reverse complement.
CCAAATTTCAGCATTTTTAGACCTTTTGTACTTTTTATTTGCATCCATTATGTGAAATTTTCCCCGTATTTGCAGTGCTTTCTTGCCTACTTGTTGTTTGTATTTAAAGTCACAATGGTAGCATGGCCGGGAATCACACTAATGGATCTTGAGGGATGCCTAACACCTTCCCCCCGAGATAATTTCTAGCCCTTACCTGAACTCTGGTTTTTATCTCAAATTCTTTCTTAAAGGGTCCAAATGCACTATAATCATTAGGTGGCGACTCTCCAAATCCAAAACCCAATTCCCAAACGGGAATAGAGTTGTCTTTTCTAAAATGTCGTAAGCCCGATTTCTCGCTCTCTAGAGGAAAGGGAAAAAATGGGCGTCGACAGCATGGCGGCTCTGCTAGGGATTCTTTATGCTTTTACCATTGCATCATGGTCAAACCTAGCTGAGTCAGTTATGTTGTCCACATAATGACTCATTAAGATAGCATTGTCCAAAGTCCACTGGGTTTCCTTGAAACCCAAATAGATACCTCCATGTTCTATGCATTTCTTTGGAAACTAAAGTGCTTGCTATGCTAATTATTGGTTTAAATAGTCGAGTCCGGTGGAGGTAAGGGCCTAACGCTTTGTGTTTTTTGCAGAAAATAAGGCATGAAGTCCCCAGATTTGGAATGGTAACCAACATTCATCCAAGGCTGATGAACTGGTGGAAAGACCTACACTTTAGTGATCAGACACTCGTTCGCAAGTACTTAGGGAATTTGCCTTCTCTTCTATAGATCAGCCTAACAACAGAGTCATAGAGGCTGCGACACTGTTCTGGGATAGTGACAAGTCCCTGTTCTGCTTCGGGGACCTTGAAATGACTCCTTTGCTTGTAGAAATATGAGGTTTAGTTGGTATTCCTTGGGAGACTCCGAGTTTGCTTATGCCAGAGAATCGCAAAGGAAGGGGTTTCCTTAAGATGATGAGACTAAAGAATAACCCAGACTTAACATGCTTGAAAGACCCTTACATCCCATTCGACTATCTGTACGAGAGGTATGGCCATAGCAATTCATACCGCACCTATTCAGATGAGTTTTCCATCACCTCATTGGGGAATGTCCATAGAAGGGTCTTCGTTTTTATGTTTTGCTTTTTGGGAATGATGGTGTTCCCTATGAAGAAAGCTAGGATCCACACCACACTGGCCATGGTAACCAAGACCTTGATGGAAGGAACGGGCGGACAGAGTTTCAGCATAGTGACCATGATCATTACTGAGATATATCATACCTTGGACAACTACCAGTAAAAGGGAAATCATTTTGAAGTTTGCAACTTATTACTTCATCTCTGGCTCATGGAACACCTCCAGAAAAGGGAATACCAGCGAGAGATCCTATACAGAGACTAGGATGATCACATCGCCTTCCACCAGCCAAGGCGTATGAATTATATGCCTAAAATGTTTGCTCAGCCAGAGGACGCACGAGGATGGGTAGAATTATTTGAAAATTTGAAAGAAGACTAGGTGCAATGGATGGTCGAATGGTTCCACATGGATGAGTTCATTGTTCAATCTCGAGATGCACCATTTCTCATACTATTTGGTTTGAGAGGAACTTATCTTTACGTTCCTCTTCGAGCCACAAGGCAGGCTCAAAGAAAGAAAATCATACCAAGGGTCGATAAAATAAGTCACTACAGGGCTGATTTACAGGATGATGATAGCCCTCACAGGTGCCAAGCTCAGCACTTGTGGCACTGCAAACTCGCTTTGGGGAAAGAATCTATTGAGCCAGACAGGTATCACGCCGGTTATGTGTTGCACTATTCGGGTAGGTTGGAGGACAATGGCATGGGTCAGCCCGGGTTCGTTCGAGGTCACAGAATTATCGACAAGCACGCTGAAGCACGTGTTAAGTATAATCAACTGCGCAAAACAATTCGAGAGTGTGAAAATGAGCACCGAGAAATACGAGAAGCCTATCAGAAGTTGATCGATGAGTAGAAATATATGGCTGTCAGCGCCAACCAACGACTAAGGTATCTGGAGCGGGGTCGAGTAGAGCTGGAAGGAAAGTTCATCAAGAGAATTGAAGATTGTTAAAATGCTGAAGGAAATGCAGGCGGACATTTGGCTCGAGCTTATTTGCTGCTAGGACTACACAAGCTGGTGATGCTGTTTGAGGGAGACGAAGATGCCAAATCTGGGGAATGTCCTTATGGGACGAAGTAGTTAGGAGTTCTTTTATCTTTTATTTTTAATGTAATAAGGCCAATGGCCAATAGTGACATTTTACTTTCTATTATTTAGAGTCGTTTTGGATTCGTCTTATTTTTTCCAATAAAATGAGGCATTTATCATTATAAATTATCCAAAACTATTTGTCGCTAGGCCTACCTCGGGCACAACGAGGCACCAAAGCTAGGACGCGATTTATATTTTCACACAACGTGTTTAAATATTGCAATATTTCTCCTCATAACTTGCACTAACTTATTACCTTTTATTTTTCTTTTATTTTTTATTCCCCTCCCCAAAGGTTAGTTCGTGCATTCTGGCACCATCGTCATACTCCACAAGATCCAAGGTCCCTCCACATCCTCCTCCTCTGAGTCCTACCCGGAACAAGAACAAAGGTAGAATGGGATATCCAAGCGCCAGAAAGGAGATTGAGATTCCTCAGGGTACCCCGCTTGCTAAAGAAACTTCTACCCATCTTAAGCAAATATTGTTGAAATTTCGAGAAGAGCTGGATCAGGTTCGGAATTTGGCGAACCTGTCATTTTCCCTCACCGCTCCTGATGTTAACACCCAGAATCCCGCACTGTTGGCCAAGTTTTAAAGATTGACAAATGAACATCAGGAGAAGGACCTGGTCCGTCATGAGAAACACAGTTAGTCATAACCACCGCACATGGAAGGCACGTGAGGAAGATATGTACTAAGGAGTATGCATCAAATATCTTCTGAACATGATCGAAAAGGTTGCATTGAGTTCTAAGAGGAACAGTCTTCTTAAGATAAGAGAACACAATCTTAAGGCAGGATAAGGATGAGAGTTTGTAGTAGTTAAGGACTGAAATCGACAAAGGGATAAGTGACAGAGTCTTGATCAAACTCTAACTGCTAATCTATTTAAGTAACTAAGTTCTTCTCTTTTACAGTTAATGCACATAAGCAGAAGTAAAGCTTATTTGAAGAGCAAAAAGAATCAAGTCTGTTTGCAAGCAATATATGTGAGATACAAGTATGCACATACAAAGCTACATGAAATAAGATAGAAGAACCAATTTCATCATTGTGTTTATTGAGAGTATAGTTCAATTGTAGTAGGTTTTTATATTGTACCTTTCAGCTTTTATAGAAGCAATTGTATTAGGTGCATTGAGTATTCAAGTTAGAGTTAACTTGAAAGTGACGCAACAGTTGAGGCTATGTGCCACACTGGGATTAGAGTTAATCCTTAGGTTTACAAAGAGTCTTTGTAAATGCAGTTTTTGGCTTAGTGATTTTAGTGGAGTTTGGGAAAATCCTACTGAGTAGTAGGTCATGGTTTTTTCACCTTTTGAGCCAGGTGTTTTCCACGTAAAATATCTATGTACTTTACTTTCAGCATTTATTATTCCACAAACTGCTGCAGTTAGAACACCTAAAAGAACCAGGTTCTTCTAGCGCGAAAATTAGGTACCACACAAATCACTCCCCTCTTGTATGGTATTGACGTTTAGAACATCAATTGGTATTAGAGCGGATTATCCTTGAAGATGTTAACACCTTAGGAAATATCAACATGAGTGCTCCACCTGGGAACTGGGAAGGGCAATCCACTACTAGGCCTCTTTTCTTCAATGACCTCTACTACTCCTGGTCGAATGAGGGACCATATAATGGGAGAAGATTATGAGCTTTGGGATATCATCATTGATGGTCCTTTAGCTACAACCAAGAAAAATGCTGAAGGAGTAGATGTTCCAAAGACAAGAGTAGATTGTACTGCTAAGGATCTAAGGAAATGAGAGAAAAATGCAAAAGCCAAGAAATGGTTGGTTTGCGGACTAGGTCCCGATGAGTACAGCAGGATTCAAGGTTGTGCTACTGCCACGGAGATATGGGACACTCTACTAGTGGCTCATGAAGGAACACCTCATGTAAAGAGGTCAAGAGGAATTCTACAGTATTCTCAATACGAAAACTTTACCATGAAAGAAGGAGAAACTATCCAAGAAATGTATACCAGGTTCACTACACTAACAAATGAACTTGGATCTCTTGGAAGGTTTATCTTGGAAGAAGACAAGGTGGAGAAAATCCTAACTAGAGTTCTGCCAATCTCCTGGGAAAGCAAAATCAATGCTATTCAGGAATCAAAGAACATTGTTACTCTAAAGTTAGATGAGCTAATTGGAAATTTCACTGCCTATGAACTAAGAAGGCAAACAATAAAAATGGATACTCCAAAGAAAGAAAGAAGTCTGGCTCTCAAAAGGATCAGATCTTGAAGACGATGAGATGGCTATGATAACCAGAGACTTCAAGAAATTCCTTATAAGAGGAAAGGGTACATCAAAAGGAACAACAACAACAACAACCCAGTATATTCCCACAAGGTGAGGTCTGGGGAGTGTAATATGTAGACAGGCCTTACCTCTACCCGAGAGGGCAGAGAGGCTGTTTCCAATCGACCCTCGGCGCTTGGAAAAAAAGGCAAACAAAAACAAAAACCGCATTAGTTACTCCAGCATACACCTCGTAAAAATTATCTAAACATAAGATGCATATGTACCATAAAGAAACAGGCATGCAATGATATCAAAACAGTAACTACCATAAATGACTACCAAAAGAGAACACAAACTAATCATCTATGGGCGGCCCTACCACGCCTCACACCCCGGAAAAGGAGTATGAAAAATCTAGAAGCCCCTATCCTACAACCCTGATACTAGACCTCCAGACTTTCCTATCAAGGGTCATGTCCTCAAAAATCCGCATCCTGACCATGTCCTGTCTAATTACCTCTCCCCGGTATCTCTTAGGCCTCCCTCTGCCTCGCCTCACACCGACCACCGCTAGCCGCTCACAACTCCTCACCGGGGCGTCGGGGCTTCTCCTCCGCACATGCCCGAACCACCGAAGTCTCGCCTCTCGCATCTTCTCATCCACTGGGGCCACCCCCACCTTCTCCCGAATAACTTCGTTCCTAATCTTATCTAACCTGGTGAGCCCGCACATCCACCTAAGCATCCTCATCTCCGCAACCATCATCCTCTGAACATGAGATTTCTTCACCGGCCAACACTCCGTCCCATACAACATGGCAGGTCTAACCACAACTCTATAAAACTTCCCCTTGAGTTTCTGTGGCACTTTCTTATCACACAAGACTCCTGATGCAAGCCTCCACTTCGACCAACCCGCCGCTATACGGTGAGTGACATTCCCGTCTATCTCTCCGTCCCCCTGGATCACCGATCCAAGGTATCTGAAACTATCTTCTTGGCTGTGGCCTGAGATCCAATCATTACGCTCCCTCCCACTTCGCTCGACCAAAAGGAATAACATTTAGCAAATAAAAAGCTCCAGAGAAACAAACCAATAAAGGTTGTTACAAGTGTGGGAAGACTGATCACCACATCAGAAATTGTCCACAATGGGAGATTGAACGGGAGAAAGAAAGAGCTGAAAGTAGAAACAAAAAGAAGGAACAGGTTCAACCAAAAAGGAATAAGGGATCAACTAAAGCCATGGTTGCTGCACGGGGAGAAACATCATATGAGGATTCAGAAAATGAAGCTGAAAATGAGAAAACTCTTATGGCCATCAGAGAATCAGAAGATGAACAGGAGGTAAGTATCCTACACCTTAAAGAAAAGATAAAATTTTTATCCAAAGAAAAACTGGCTGATTTGTTGATGGACTTCATAGATGAGTCTGAAATATTAAACAATGAGAAAGATGTTCTGTCTAAAGAATGTGTTATCCTAGAAGAAAAATGTAAAAGACTTGAGTCTAGGGATGATAAGAATAACAACTTAAGTACTGAGTTGAAGAACCAGGTTCATCAACTTGAAAATAAGAATCTAGAACTCAGATCTGAAAACATTAGACTGAAATTAGGGACAGGTAAGAAAAAGGTTGATCAACCATCTCTCATCTTAGAACAAAATATAGGAAAAATTAAATATGAAATATACATGAAAGATGAGTTGATTAAGGTCTTAAAATAAGATTTAGGTAAGGTAAAGCATGAATTAGGCAGAACATGCAAATGAAACAATGCTTATGATGCACTCTCTTAGCTACAAGAACATCATAGTAGCAATAAGAGAGGAATTGGATTTGAGACTCAAGATCCAAAATGGGATCCCAAAAACAAGTATCTCACACTTTCTGAGAATAAGATTTGCACACAATGTGGTAAGACTGGCCATTACAAAAATTAATGTAATGCTAGAGAAAAGGCTGGTCAAAAGAACAAAGCTTTTGTTAAAGAAAAGCACAAATTGCCTAGTTGGGCAAAGAAAAATTTGATTTATCCTTTTGCCCATAGAAAAGGACCCAAACTAGTTTGGGTTCCTAAGACTAACCCATGATTTCTTTTGCAGGATCAAGTGAAAGGAAGTAGCCAAATATGGTACATGGATAGTGGCTGCTCAAACATATGACTGATAACAAGAACCAATTCCTTTTACTTGAGAACCTAAAATGAGGTAATATCTCCTTTGAAAATGGAAAGAAAGGTGAGATCATTGGTTTTGGAAAGGTAGGAAAAACAGACTCTCACTCCATTGAGAATGTCTATTTGATATATGGCTTAAAATATAGCCTGATAAGCGTGTCACAACTGTGTGACAGAGGTAACCTGGTGGCTTTCACTTCCACAAAATGTTTTGTGATTAGCCTTACTACTGACAAGATTGTTTTGCAGGGAAGGAGAGTTAACAATATTTATATTATAGATTTGTCAACTCTCTCTGAAAATGAACTCACCTGCTTGAGTGTGGTAATTAATGATCCCCTCCTTTGGCACAAAAAACTAGGTCATGCCAGTTTAAATCAATTAAACAAATTAGTGTCCAACGACTTGGTAATAGGGATACCTAATATCAAGTTTAAGGAAGACAAGGTTTGTGAGGCATGTGCAAGGGGGAAGCAAGTAAGATCATCCTTTAAACCTAAGAAAATGGTAAGTAATTCCAAGACGTTGGAACTGGTTCACATGGATCTTTGTGGTCCAATGAGAGCCATGAGCAGATGTGGTAAAAGATATGTAATGGTGCTAGTTGATGATTATTATAGGTTCACCTGGGTATTGTCTCTAACTTCTAAATACGAAGCATTTGAAATGTTCACTGCTTTTATTAGGAAAACCCAAAAGTAATTAGGAAATCAACTGGCTTCCATTAGGTCTAACCATGGAATTGAATTTGAAAATGCAAAATTTGCTGAATTTTGTGATGAAAATGGAATAGACCACAATTTCTCTGCCCCTAGGACTCCTCAACAAAATGGGGTAGTTGAAAGGAAGCATAGAACCCTTGAGGATATGGCAGGGACTATGTTACTTCCAATAAACTACCTCATAGCTTCTAGGCAGAGGCCATAAACACTGCTTGTTATATAATAAATAGATGCATGACTAGGCCTCTTGTAGATAAAACTCCCTATGAGTTACTTAAAGGGAGAAAACCAAACCTATCCCACCTTAGGGCTTTTGGTTGCAAGTGTTATGTGCACAACAATGTCAAAGACTCCCTAGGTAAGTTTGATCCCAAAAGTGAGGAGGGAGCATTCTTGGGATATTCTTCACATGGAAAAGCATATAAAGTATTTAATAAAAGAACCCTATGTGTTGAAGAAAGTGTACATATTGTATTTGAGGAATCTAACACTCTTTCAAAGAGACAGGAACATGAAGATGAAGCCATTGGACTGGTGAGAAAATTAACCGAAATCACAACACAAGTCAAGGCTGCACCAAAGAAAGGAGCATGTGATGGAACATGTCCATTCACCCCGGGCAATTTGACAGGGGGAACCAATCCAAAGGATCCTAGTTCTGATCTTGTTCCTCTATAGCATAACAATGAAGTAGAAACCAGCAGAAACCAAATAGTTCGAAAATCTTACAAGTATTTGAGTTCTCACCCCATTGAGAACATAATAAATGATCCAACATCAGGAGTCAAGACAAGATCACAACTGAAAAACCTATGTGCGTTTGATGCCTTTCTATCTCTTATTGAACCTAAAAATATGAGTGAAGATCTACAAGATGCAGACTGGGTTAATGCTATGCAAGATGAACTCAATCAGTTTGAAAGAAGTCAAGTCTAGCACCAGGTTCCAAAACCCAAGGACAGGTCAGTCATTGGAACAAAATGGGTTTTCAGGAAGAAATTGGATGAAGATGGAACTATTACAAGAAATAAGGCAAGGTTAGTGGTTCAAGGCTATAGTCAAGAGGAAAGCATTGACTAAGATGAGAATTTTGCTCCAGTCGCTAGACTTGAAGGAATTAGACTCCTAATAGCTTTTGCATCATATATGGAATTCACTCTTCATCACATTGATGTCAAAAGTGCCTTCTAAAATGGCTATCTCAAAGAAGAAGTGTTTGTAAGACAACATCCAGGATTCGAAAGCAAAGAATGTCCTGAACATGTCTACAAGCTAGATAAAGCTCTCTATGGTCTCAAGCAGGCACCAAGAGCTTGGTATGAAAGGTTGTCAAAATTCCTCCTGAAGCATGGGTACAAAAGAGGTAAAATTGACAGCACCCTATTCCTAAAAGAAAAAGGTAAAGATCTTCTTGTTGTTTATATGTTGATGATATCATATTTGGGGCCACCACAGATAAGTTGACCAAGGAATTTGCAAAACAAATGGGCAGTGAATTTGAAATGAGTATGATGGGTGAACTAAATTTTTTCTTAGGCTTACAGATAAAACAAAGCCCAAATGGAACCATGATTCATCAATAGAAATATACAAAGGAACTAATCAAGAAGTTTAAAATGGAGGACTCTAAAGAAATAGATACACCTATTGCAACTACCACTAAATTAGATGCTGATGAACCTGGTTCATCAGTTGATCAAAAGTTGTATAGGGGTATGATTGGCTCACTCTTGTATCTTACTTCAAGTAGACCTGCCATTGTTTTCAGTGTAGGACTTTGTGCATGTTTTCAGGCTAATCCTAAAGAGTCCCATTTGACTGCTGTCAAAAGAATATTGAGATACTTAAAAGGGACCACTGAATTATGTCTATGGTATCCTAAAGGTAGTAAATTTGATCTAGTAGGATAAGTTGATGCTGATTGTGCAGGTTTTCTAGTGGATAGAAAAGGCTCTTCAGGTATGGCTCATTTTATTGGTTCATGTATTGTATCATGGGCCACCAAAAAAACAGAATTAAGTAGCATTATCTACTACTGAGGCTGAGTATGTAGCTGCTGCTTCTTGTTGTGCTCAACTTCTATGGATCAAGCAACAATTAGTAGACTTTGGTATAGAAGTAGGATGCATACCAATATTCTATGACAACACTAGTATTATAAGCATGCCAAAGGACCCGATTCATCACAAAAGAACTAAGTACATAGATGTCAGACATCATTTCTTGAGGGACAATTATGAGAAAGGGCTAATTTCCATAGAATTTTGTGCAACTGATAAGCAAATAGCTGATATCTTCACCAAGGCTTTAAGTAGAGAAAATTTTGAAAGGAATAGGTTGAAGTTAGGGATGATTAAGATCACTTAAAAGGACCAGTTCAGAAAGCACAAGAAAATATATGAAAAACAATTTTAAAAAATGACAAAAAATTAATTTTATTTTTGGTTAGGAGTTTTTAATCTGTGTGAATATTAGACTAATCTCTACTCAATCTTATACTGTAAATAATATACTCTTGTGACATGTGTTTATGAAATTTCATTAAACTCTTACAAAATTTCTATTTTGTCATATGAGGCATAATCAAGAGAAGTGCCATTTGAAGAACCCGGTTCATCAAGATATGCTCCTGAAAAGTTCAAGTATGTTTCTATTCTTTGCATAATTAAAAAAATTTAATTATCAATTATGAGCAAGAATCCTAGATATACCAAAAGTGCAAAATACTATCCGTTGAGCCATTGAACCAATTTCATTGAAAGTAGAAGTCTAAATATAATGGAAACCTTACTTAAATCCTAGAAATTAAATTTAATACCTAAGGAGACTGGAATTCTAATCTGATTAGACTCCTACGTGACTACTGAAAGGCTGCAAAATCTGGGTAATTATTACCTTCTTTAAAACCCCAAAACACTCTTCAATTATCTATTCCTCAAAATACCCGAACTCTCTCCCTTTCGTGTCTATAACTCTCCACATCTTCCACACCACTAAAAAATTCACTTAGGGTTTCAAAATTCTCTCACAATGACAAATCCACAAGATAACCCAGGCATTCCACCACCCGCTTCAGCCAACACCTCATCTTCCACACCACCTATTAAAAATCCTAAACCTAGATTTCGTCGCCATAAAATGCTGGCAAGAAAAACTGTAGCAGCTAGTTCTTTGAGGAAAACCTTGAATGAAAAACTTCAATCAAGTCAAAGGAAAGCAAGCCCTGTAACTGAGTCCAACTCGAGCTCGGAATCTGATGATTCCATCGCCACAGGTAAGAGTGATGAACCAGGGTCTTCTAAACAGACCAAAACTCAGGAAACTCAAAGGGAAGTTTATACATGTTATGTCTTTTCATATGTGGTTGAGAGGGAGGAAAATAGGTTTTTTCTGATAGGGGATGTTAGAGATATAGGTGGGGGTGAGTATGAAAATTTGAAAAAGAAAAGGAAGAAGGAGATCTTAGCCATTTGTGGAAATGATGGAGAAGGAGAATCAAAGTTAGGGGGAAGTGGATCATGGGAGAAAGCTGAGGGGTTAATAAATCTGAGGAAAATACAAGATGAACCTGGTTCATCTGATGAAGAAAGTCCGGCTGACTTACTAAAGAGAGTGGGGGCAAGTTATGACCCAAAGAAATAAAAAGCCTCATCACAAAAAACCCTGCTGCAGCAAAACCAACCAAGAAAAACAAGAAATCACCAACCAAGTCTACTGTTAGAATTAGAGCTACAAGAAGCAGAGTTAGAGAGAGTGAAGAGGAATTAAAAAGGGCCATGAAGGAAAGCAAGAAAAAAAAAAGGAAAGAAAAGGGGAAAGAAAAGATTGGTCAAAGTTCAAAGACTGTTGTGGAAGAAGAAGAACAAGAGATGGAACAGGTCCATCTAGATGATAGTCCCAGTGTGAAAATTCCAGTAGCAAAGTCCAAGGGAATCAGGACTTCTATCAAAAAGTCTACCAAATCAGTACCTGCTGAATCTACTCTTGCCAAAAGAACAAGGTCAGCTGGAAAAGAAAAGCAAGTCAAGATGACTGAAGAAGATGATGAGTGGAGAAGTGAGGAGGAAGAAGAAGAATCTGAAAAAGAATTGGACAGACATGCCATGTTTGGCAAAAGAATTTTTTTGAAGGGAAGACTGCTCAGGGTCCTGGAGGAGCCAGGGATGATAAAGCTTCTATCTTCTTTAGTAGCTCAAGGCTGGAAGAACGTGGTTCTTCAGATGGATGGGAAGTTGGCTAGGACTGAACTTGTTGAGTTTATGGCCAATGGAACGGTGAAAAATGGGGAAGTGACTAGCAAGGTGAAGGGTGTCAAGGTGAATTTTAGTGCAGAGAAGCTGGGCAAGATCATAGGCATCCCTAGTGAGGGATACGATGACTATACAAGGCAGAGGTGGCCTTGCCTAGATAGATTGACTACTGATCTTCAGATTACTAGAAATTTTTGTGACACCACATCAGAGGAAGAGGTGTATGAGGCCAGGGTTGTACAGAAAAGTGAAATGAGGCCAGACCACAAAGTGCGCTTCGAATTTGCCAACAAATGTCTTCTACCTAGACAAGAAAGGAGACATACAACAAATTACATGGATCTGGTACTTATGCAATGTCTGAATGATGGAAAGCAAATCAACTGGCCTGCCTTCATTGTGAAGCTACTTGAGAGGGTGCTAAATGGATCAAAAGCTCATGCCATTCCCTATAGATTTATCTTGACAACTGTGCTTGAAAGATTAAATGTTGCCCTGAAAAGTGGGAAATGGGCATCAAGAAAAGAACATATTGGTAGCAAAACACTTCAAGCTTGTGACTATCTGCTCAGCATAGCTCCAGTTGAACCTGGTTCATCAGCAAAAACTCCTGTGAATAGCAAGGTCAGAGCCTTAGTTCAGGAGATTGGAGCAAAGGATGCTGAAGTACCAAAGCTTCGGGCAAGAGTTGCTGAATTGGAGGGAGAAAGAAATAGGTTGAGAGATGAACTTGCAAGAGAAAAGGAGAAAATGAAGGAATGCTCAAACAAATATTGAACCTACTACAAACCCAACCCTCTAGATCTTCTAAGACTTAGCTATTCTATCCTAGTGTGCACCAGTCAAGACCCCTCAGTGACCCAGTTTGGGAGTTTTTAGATGTTTCTTTCTTTATTTTGCTTATGGTTGGATAATTATGTTTTTCTTTTTGTGGACTCAGACATGATTGAGTTGCTAGCGGTCAATTTTCTTTGGCGATCTTTGGGAAATACAAAGGCTCGATATACAAACAACACAACAAATGAAGGTCAAGGGTAAACAGATCAAAAGAATTCCACGTGATAGGATTGACAAAGGATGGTACACCAATGACATTAAAAAGCTTCCAAAAACAAATCAAAAGTTATCATGGTTAGCATTGGAACAATAGACCACAAAGGGCAAGGCTGATGGCTTAGATCAGAAAAGAGTAACATGTGCACTGAAGTTGGTAACAATTAAAAATGTTTTGGGGTTCATGTGAGACACAAAGGTTGGTAAGTGTCAATTCAGGAGCAATACAACAAATAGAAGTATGGGATTCGAACAGAGTAGAGGTATATTTTGACAGAGGAAGTGGTCAGTCAAGGAATGATTAAATGAAAATCAGTTATTATGACAAATGAAGGGGAAAGGGGGGCTAGTGGGTAGATCAAGAAAAACAGCGAACATATTGAGTGGGTGGCAATTGACATGCTTTTGGGATTCATATGAAATACAAGGGTTTAGTGCATATCAACTCATGAACAATGCAACAAAGATAGAGAGGGTGGTAAACGGATCAGAGATATTTGCTATACCAAAAGGAACAAAGAAAGTGGTCAATCAATAAAAAAAATAAAGACTTCGATTGGGAGTCAGTTATCATGGCAATTGAAAGAACAATGGACCACAAGGTCAGAGCTAGTGGGATCCGTCAAGACAAAAAAAAAATTTTGAGTGGGTGGCAATTGTAGTGCTTTTAGATTCATGAAAACAAGGAATTGGTAAATGTCAGGTTGTGAGGGGTGCGGTTTTGAATAGAGAATGTGTATTTACTGTGACGAGGACGGCGGGGAGAGTGGTTAGTCAGTAGACAGGCAAGGCATTCAAGTGGAAATCAGTTATCATGGGAAGTGAAGGAGCAATCGCCATCAAAGTTCAAGGCCACAAACCAACCACCACATTTTAAACTGACAAGATTTTCTTTGATTGAAACAGGGGTAGAAGTTTCAGAGAAATCGTCCGTAAAGAAATGCAGGACTGAAACAGGTATGACTGGAGATTCTCATCCCCCTCCTAGAAAGTGGAACTTACTTTAAATTTCAAAACAATCACGAGAAACGTCGCTTGACATAAAAGGAATATAAGTTCATTTGCATGTTTAAGATAAGGTTCAAATAAAAGTTGTCAGGACCCTCCTGGATAATGGGATGTAGTTTTAAAGTCTGTTTAGATAACAAGATATATTGGAAGTCATGGTAGAAGTTGTCAGGACCCTCCTGGATAATGGGGAGTAGTTTAAGACTTTTGGAAACAAATGTAGTTGGAGTAATACTTTTAGAAGAGATAATTTAGGTTTGTAATTGTTAGGAGTTGTCAGGACCCTCCTGGAAAATGGGACATAGTTTAAATTTCAAAACAATCATGAGAAGCATAAATTAGCATAAATGTACCCTAAAGGAATATTAGTTGGTTCTAAGTTTGCATGCTTAAGATAGGATTCAATTAGGAGTTTTCAGGACCCTCCTGGATAATGGGACGTAGTTTTAAGGTTAGTCTAAATAACAAGATATAATGGAATTCGTAATAGAAGTTTTCCGGACCCTCCTGGATAATGGTACATAGTTTTAAGGTCAGTCTAGATCACAAGATATAGTGGAAGTCGGGACCTTCCTGGATAATTGGGAATAGTTTAAGATCTTTGATAACAAATACAATGGGAGAAGAGATAGTTTAGGGTCGTAATTGTTAGGAGTTGTCAGGACCTCCCAGTATAATAGGACTTAGCCTTTAGATTCCTATAATAGTTGGTAAAATAATGTTGCTTAATACTCACCCACGTACCCATCCATCAAACTGGGGCAGAAAAGTTTCATTGTTTTGTCTGTTTTATCGCAATCAGGAACCCACCTGAAGAATAAGGGAATACCTTTTCAAAGTCGACAATCAGGCGCGCACCTGGATAACAAGGGAACACATTTCAAAGTTGAAGCCATCAGGCACCCACCTGAATAACAAGGGAACACATTTCAAAGTTGAAGCCGTTAGGCACCCACCTGGATAACAAGGGAATACATTTCAAAGCTGAAGCCATCAGGCACCCACTTGAAGCAGTCAAGCACCCACCTGGATAAGAAGGGAACACATTTCAAAGTTGAAGTCGTCAGGCACCCACCTAGATAACAAGGGAATACATTTCAAAGTTGAAGTCATCAATCACCCACCTGGATAACAAGGGAATGCTTTTCAAAGTTAGCAAGTAGGAGCCCACCTGGAAAACAAGGGAATACATTTCAAAGTTACGTAGTCACGCACCCACCTGAAGAATAAGGGAAGTATAATGCAAGTTTTATCTTTCAAGTTTAATATTCGGTAACACAATGCACCAAGTTATCAAACTGGGGTAGAAATATTTTTCGTTTTGTATATTTGTTGCAAGTAGGAGCCCACCTGAAGAATAAGGGAATATCTTTTCAAAATCGGCAAGCAGGAGCCCACCTGAAGAATAAGAGAATATCTTTTTAAAAATCAGCAAGCAGGACCCCACCTGAAGAATAAGGGAATATTTTCAAAATCAACAAGCATGAGCTCACCTGAAAAATAAGGGAATATCTTTCATATTCAGCAAGTAGGATCCCACCTGGAGAACAAGGGAATACATTTTAAAGCATCGTAAGCAGGAGCCCATTTGGGGAATAAGGGAATACATTTTCAAGCAGTGCAAGCAGGAGCCCACCTGAAAAATAAGGGAATACTTTTCAAGCATCGCGAGCAGGAGCTCGCCTGAAGAACAAGGGAATACCTTTCTCAAGCATTGTAAGGAGTTCACCTGAAGAATGGACACCTATTTCAAATTAAAGTAGTCAAGCAACATTAGGAGGAATGGCAAAACATCACCAAGGCAACAACAATAATTCCATTGGAAGAGCACACGATACAAGTTCAAGGCAACACAAGAGAAAGTTTGAAGGCATAGATAGGATTTTTGTAGATCGTAGATCATAGCTTAGGCTAGCTTCTTTTTATCTTGACATGGTGTAATAATGAGGTCAGCAAGCAGTAACAACAGTGAAATCATAGCTCCTGGTAGTCCCAGCTACCAGACACTCCCGAACTACACTGACCTAATTCTTGTTTAGCCCAGGATATGTAGGCAACCTCTGAAGCAGGGTGCGGTCAAAACTTTTCAAAATGCTTCACAACGGAATACTCGAACGGGCTAAAATCACTCGTATTTGCTCACTTATCTTTGCATGAAAACTCTTCATTTTTTCCAGCAAAGAGGACAGTGGTGAGCACATGATTTTTGCCCTATATATGATTTATTCCCAAAATTCAAACAAAATGATTCTTCTTTATTTTTTTTACAATTTTTTGTTCATTTTGGTGTCATTTTCTGATAATTGCTATATTTTATTTGTGTATGATAATTCATATTAAAAATACCGAAATATGCATTTGCATTAGGAATTTAATTTTACATTTTAGTATTAAGTAGGTATTAATTCATTTTAGAATAATTTAAAGAAAATCACAAAAAATAGTTCTTAGGCAATTTTAATTGATAAATATTACATTCATCTTTAAATGTTGATATTAAATAATTTTAGAAGTTATATAGTTTAATTAGGTTTTGGTTTAATTTTTACAAAATCAGAAAATACAAAGCAAAAATACAAAATACAAAAATAAAAATAAATACAAAGTTACCAAGTGGGAAACAAAATACATAAATAAACAAAATAAATGGAATACAAAAATTGGGCTGATATGTTTTGGATCCCAAATACACCATGTAACTGCCCAGGCCCAAAGAGTATCCCACCCGGTCCAACCCCCCTTCAGCCAAAACTACGTTGTTTCATGTCACTAAATCCAGGTCGTCCATCGCTCAATCCAACAGCCTATAATTGGTCTACAATATTTAATAAAAATATCCAAAATCTAATAACCCTAAAAAAAATAACACAAACCCTCCTCATCGCACAAGACACCCCCCTCTAATGTCAGTAACGACCATCCTATCTCTGCCATGTCTCCACCTTTCTCTATCGCATCTCCGCCGGCCGAAAATTGCCACCGCCGATGGAGGAGCTCCAAATGAGACCAAATTTACACCATCAAACCTTCTCTTCCTCCTCTTTCCATTTCCACACCTAGTTTCCCTCGAATCACAGCCAAAGTGTTCGAATCTTAATTTTAAATTTTCCGGCGAAAACCTCAACTCGTTTAAAGGCTCCCAAATTCATACCATAGGTTCCCTCCGTCATATGCTCTTTGTATCTCACTCAATTCCCCTCAAACAGCCCCCAACTTTCTTGAATTTCAAAACAAAAAAGCGAAACCCTAGAATTCCGAAATCTCTGATTTTTTGCCTGAGTTTGAAGGTCGAGTCAAGCCTTGCAATATTGTGTTCATCTGTTTTGATTAAAGAACATGTGTATACACTATCCCGTGGCTCGAGTCAAAGTTCAACAGGTCTAATGCCATAGGTAAGTTTTCTGGTTTTGGCTTTCTTTCTTTTTTAGTATTTTAATTCTGTTTTGCTCGTTTTTGCTTCTATTAGTTCTATCTCAAAATTAGTTAGGCCTCATGAATGTTCTGTAAGATTGGTTTCTGCATATTATAGTCATAAATGGGTTTGCTTAATTCATAGTTGATAATTGTCATTATAAATAGTTTAATTTTGATTAGTTTTGATGGATTGACCCTGTTTAATTAGTACTTGAGTACAATTAGTGTAGTAATTGCCCATACTTTAGTGTAAACTTTGCTAGTTGGTTCTTAATTGTTTGAATAGTTTCTTACTTTATTTTAGTCCTTCGATTAGTTAAATTGTTTAGTTTGATCTGGTTTTTGTGGGGTTAACCATGGTTGGGTAAAATGATTAGTTATAGCTGATAGGTTAGTTATTAATTTTAGGAGGGGAAAGGGGTAGTTTTGGGAAAGGAAAAGGGTTGTTTAACCAAATTTGGTAATTTTTGGAATGGGGTAAGGGTAATATAGGAATTGCAATAGGTATAGAATCTTTTAGAATGGCCTTTAACCTATATTTTAATAAAATAGGTGTAGTAACTTGTAATGCAAGCCAGAAATAAGAGGTCAAAAACAAAAATAACATAGGGACTAAGATGTAAAATAAAAATTTAAAATTTACTGCCAATTATATCTATAAATAGGCAGTTATTCTGCCTTGTTTCACAAGTTTTTGGCACCCCAAAATTCCCCCAAAAATATCTTTCAAATTTCAGATATGAAATTAAAATTTCAGATCACAATTCTCTATTCAAGATCTGAATTTCCATTTCAAAAATCCAAAAATAATAAAAATTAGTAAAAAAAAAACAAAAATTATTGTTCCATTGAGAATTTTAGATTAATTGCAATTTTCAGCAATTGATTTTCACAATATTGATCCAGTTTTGAGTAACTGAAATTCAAAGGTCTATTGGCCTTAATTTCGAATGAGTTTGAACTTAAATTAAGTCATTTTGATCAATCTCAATGTTGTTGTTCCTGTTGTTGTAATTCTGATTGTTGACTGAAAAAATTTGCCTTTAAAAATCCTTGTGCTGCTGAAAATTAACTGATGCTTTGCTGTTGCACTTGCCTTTGCTGCTGACCTTTGATTCTTCTTCATTTTGTTCTAAATATCAGGTACACATCTCAGGATTGGTTCCAATGTAGTATTCCCTATTGAAAAGTGAAATAAAATAGAGCTTGCCTTACTATGGATCTGCTATATTATTAGTCAATTACACTTTAGATAACTTTTCTTCTTTTATGATTTAGCTTTTAAACATTGTCATCACATTTGGAATGTATAACTGTACTCAAACTATTTTACATTGGTTGGAATGTTAATTGTTACGTATATGAGCTTTTGAGTTTTGGATACTAGTTGTAGTTAATTTCAGGATAGGTTAGCATAATGGTTTAGATTAGTAGTGATTTCCTTGTTCAAGTTGTAATTATTTGGGGAATTATTGTACTGTGATGACCAATGCCTTGTTAGTTTGGTTAAAATTTGTTAAGTCCCTGAATTATTTCACCATAGTGATTAGTAAGGGTTGCTCTAGTTTGTGGTTTAATCTCCCATCTAGTAATAGTAACTCAATCAAATAGAAGTATTATAGCATTTGGATTTACTTAGAATTGAAATTAGAACACTGGCAGTTGCATAAAATCGAATTCACTGGGAAATTTTAAAAAGGGATTGGCTCATTGCGTTAAATCACGTATCGTGTCATTAATTGGCTACTTGCAATCTCAAGATAATTTTATTAGCTTATCAAATGTGTGAACTCGAGCGTGAATGCAAAAAACGTGCTTGGATCTGGATGTTTAGCCTGGGCCATATCTTGCGGACCAACAATGGCTGAGTCTAGTCGTAATTATGGGAATCCAATCTCCCAACCAAAGCACCCTCTGTTCCTCTTATCTTTGGCTGACGAATTGGGCCTATTTTCAAGGATTTCGACTCAAAGTTTAATTGATAATTTAAGTTTAGGTTTTGAGTTAGGTAGAGGGTCCAAGCTAAGAGGTTCTTCATTTTGTTTAGACCCGGACTTGAACTTGAAGCCCGGACTTTAATATTAATTAATTAGGATTTTTATTTTCCCAGAGACAAAGAAAACAAAAAATAGAAAATATAGTCGTTCTTAGGCTTACCCTTTAAAATAAAAATGAGATGAGCCTCGCCCAATAAAAACCCAAAATTGCGGGGCCCTCATTAATTACTTAATTCAATAATACTTAGTATTCGGAATGGGCCGTTTAGCAAATTTCACGGCCTTTCCAAAAGATAACTACACCTTAGTCACTTTAGGCGCGCTTTTAATAAAATTACCTTCTTAAATATTGGTGTGCATTTCATGCGACCCAAATCCAAATTCGAAAACATTGAGTAAGATTGTGTCGAGGATCCAGGTGTATTTCATGTGACGTGATCCAAAAATATATTCTTAAATGACGTTCACTTTTTTTATAATAAAATAATAACTGACAAAAGCGGTAAATAACTCTAAAATTGCACTATAGGTTTAACATGTGTTAAAATCGAATATTTTAGCCAAATATAGCAGTTGAGTGACCGTGCTAGAACCACGGAATTCGAGAGTGCCTAAAACCTTCTCCCGAATTAACAGAAATCCTTACCCGGATTTCTGGTTCGCGACTATTAAATAGAGTCAAACCCTTTCCTCGATTCGGGATTCAAACCGGTGACTAGGGACACCATAAATCTCAAAAGTGGCGACTCTGAATCTTAAATAAAAAATACATCGCGTTACAATTGTCCTTTAAGTGGAAAACTCCTTGTTTATTATACCCTTCCCCTAGGGTGTAGTAAAGCCAAAGCGGAAAAAGGAGGTGTGACACCCGTAACTATTCTGTTTTTGAACTTTAAAATCACTGGAATGCCCTTCGCGTTCGCGGGAAGGGGACCGCATTCACGAAGGGTAAGCTGACAAGTCATCGCGATCGCATGGAGGTAAACGTGAACGCGTAGAAGAAAAATGTTAGGGGTCCAAGGTTGGCCTACGCGAACGTGTATCAAGGGACGCGAACGTGATAGAGGAAACAAAAAACCATCGCGATAGTGATGGCCAGAACGCGAACGCGAAGAAGGGATATACTGGGGCCCTAAATTTGCATTACGCATTTGCGAGGTTCAAGACGCGAACGCAAAGGTGGAAGAAACAGAGCTACGCGAACGCGGGGGTATCAATGCTAACGCGATGAAGAAAACCCCTGTGTAAAAATTGCAGAAAATCTACTAATTCCTTAAGTACAAAATTACCCCGAACACCTCCGAAAATACTCTCGAGCCCTCGGGGCTCCTAACCAAACCCACACACTAACTCAACAACCTCATACGAACATAACCGAGCTATCAAATTGCCATACCAACATCAAAATCAATGAATCAAACCTCAAATCATTTTTTATTCTAACTTCATAAACTTCAAATTTTAGATATTTAGGTCTGAAACACGTCAAATGACGTCCAATTTTGACCAAACTTTACAAAAAGCGTTTAACACATATTTAAGACTTGTTCCGGGCATCGGAACCAAAACACGAGCCCGATACCGCAGTCTTTTAATCGATTGTCCTTTCTATTTTCCTTAATAATTTTAGAAAAATAATTTCACAGAAGAATTCTTTTCTCGGGCCCTAGACCTCGGATTTCAACTTCGGGCACATGCCCGAGTCCCATACTTTTTTACAGACACTCTGGGACCATCAAATTACAAATTTGGGTCCGTTTACCAAAAATATTGACCGAAGTCAACTTTAATCATTTTAAAGCCACATTTTGAAATTGTTCACAGAATTTAACATATAGTATTTCCGGCTACGCGCCCGGACTACGCATGCAATCAAGGCAACTAAAGATGAGGTTTTCAAGTCCTCATAAGCATGGAAAAAGAGAGAAATCCGGTGATGACCTTTTGGGTCGTCACATTCTCCATCTCTAAATCAATCGTTCGTTCTCGAACGAACAAAAGAAAGAATTACCTGAGTCGGGAAATAGATGAGGATAACGGCTCCACATATCAGACTCGAACTCCCAAGTCGATGCCTCAAGAGGCTGATCTCTCCACTAGACACGCACCGAAGGAAAACTCTTTGACCTCAACTGTCGAACTTGTCGGTCTAGGATAGCTACCGGCTCCTCCTCGTAAGACAGATCATTGTCCAACTGGATAGTGCTGAAATCTTACATGTGGGCTGGATCGCCGTGATATCTCTGAAGCATGGACACATTAAACACTGGATGTAATGCTGACAAGCTAGTTGGCAAGGCAAGTCTGTAAGCCACCTCTCCCACACGATCGTGGATCTCAAATGGAGCAATGAATGCTAATATTGCCCTTCTTCCAGAATCTCATCACGCCCTTCATGGGCCACACTCGGAGCAAGACCCACTCACCAACCATGAAAGCTACATCTCGAACGTTACGATCCGCATAACTCTTTTGCCGCAACTGAGCCGAACGAAGCCTGTCCTGAATGATCTTGACCTTATCCAAGGCCTCATAAAATAAATTTATACCCAATAACTGAGCCTCTCCCAGCTTGAACCATTCGACTAGAGACCGACATCTCCTACCATACAATGCCTTATATCGAGCCATATGAATGTTGGATGGGTAGTTGTTATTGTAGGAGAACTCTTTTAAAGGCAAGAATTGGTCCCACGAGCCTCCAAAATTAATGACACATGTTCGAAGCATATCCTCTAATATCTAAATAGTCCTCTCGGACTGGTCGTCCATCTAAGGATACGTTCCACTAATGAAGAACGAGTGATCGTGCAAGATAATGATCTGCTAAGCTCAGAAATGTTCAACCTTACAAACCGATTGGCCAAGGCCTGAATATCCAAAGCAAGTGGTCTCTAGCTGACCAGAACATAAGCAAGACTACCCATGTTGGCGTACTTCCTACTCAATGCATCGGCCTCGGGTGGTACAAAATAGTAACATCATAATCCTTCAATGGCTCCAACCACCTCTGCTACCTCAAGTTCAAATCTTTCTGCTTGAATATGTATTGCAGACTCTTATGATCATTGTACACCTCACACATTACACCATATAAGTAATGCCTCTAAATCTTCAAAGCATAAACAATGGCTGCCAACTCTAGATCATGGACAGGATAATTATTCTCGTGGATCTCCAATTGCCTCAAAGCATAAACAATGACTCTGCCATCCTGCATCAATACCATACAAAGCCCAATACGGGAAACATCATAGTAAATTGTATAAGGTTTTGTGCCTATGGGCAAAACCAATATCAGTGTCGTAGTCAGAGCTGTCTTGAGCTTTTGAAAGCTTTCATCACACTCGTCTGACCATCTCAACTGGGCACCCTTCTGGGTCAATCTGGTCATTGGGGCTGCTATGGATGAAAATCCCTCCACGACCCGGCGGTAATAACTTGCTAATCCCAAGAAACTTCTAATCTTAGTAGCTGATACTAGTCGAGGTTAGTTTCTTACTGCCTCAATCTTCTTCGGGTCCACCTGAATACCCTCTGATGATACAACATGACCCAGAAATGCAATCGAACTCAACCAAAACTCGTACTTCAAGAACTTAGCATACAACTGACTATCCTTCAGAGTTTGAAGAACCACTCTGAGGTGCAGCTCGTGCTCCTCCTGGCTACGGGAGTACACCAGAATATCATCAATAAAAACTATCACAAACAGGTCCAAGTAAGGTTTGAACACTCAGTTCATCAACTCCGTAAATGTTGTTGGGGCATTGGTCAACCTAAATGACATGACCAAAGATTAATAATGCACATACCGAGTGCGGAAAGCTGTCTTAGGGACATCAGACTCCCTAATCCTTAGCTGATGGTAGCAGATCTCAAGTCTATCTTTGAAAACACCTTCGCACCGTGAAGCTGGTCAAACAAATCATCAATCATCGGCAGTGGATACTTGTTCTTAGTCGTTATTATTCAATTGTCAATAATCAATGCACATATTCATCGATCCATCCTTATTTTTCACAAATAACTCCAGCGCACCCCAAGGAGAAACACTAGGCCTGATACTTCTCTAGCAAATCTTGCAACTGTTCATTTAACTCCTTCAACTCTGGCGGGGCCATGCGATACGGCAGAATATAAATGGGATGTATGCCTGGGGCCAGATCAATACATAAATTAATATCCTTGTCGAATGGCATACCCGGCAGGTTTGAAAGGAAAATCTCGTGGAACTCCCGAACAATAAGAACAGAGTCAATAGAAGGAACCTCTGTGCTGGATTCGCAAACATACGCCGGATAAGCTAAACACCCCTTATCGACCATGCGTCGAGCCTTTACATATGAAATAACATTGCGGGTGGCATATCTTGGGGTCCTTCTCCACTCCAATCGGGGCAAATCAGGTAAATTCAAGGTCACGATCTTGGCGTGATAATCCAAGATAGCGTGACACGGGGACAACCAATCCATTTCTAAAATAACATCAAAATCTACCATATATAAAAGCAATAAATAAACATGGGTCTCAAGACCCTCAAACACTACCACACAAGAATGATGAACTCGGTCGACCACTATAGAATCACCCACTGTGTAGATACATAAATAGGGATACCCAAAGCATCACTAGTCATAGCCAAGTAGGGTGCAAAATAGGACGTCACATATGAATACGTAGACCCGGGGTCATATAGCATTGAAGCATCCCTATCATAGACCAGAATCAGCCTCTGGCCTGGCTGGCGAAGCATAACACCGGGGATGGGCCTCACCTACCTGAATCATATCTCTAGGATGATAGACTATTGGCTGACCCCTACCTCTGCTAGTCTGAGCTCCACTTCTACGGTTTCTACCTCAACCTCTATAATCCCTACACCCGCCTCTAGTTGGCTGGGCGAGCTGTGGATCACCTGGTGCCTGAATTATGGAGCGATGACCCTCCTGTTGAGAGATACCCGAGGCTCGAGGGAAAAATCTCACAATGTGACCGGGGTCACCATAACCATAACAAGCCCTCGGCTACTGAGACTGTTGGCCTTGTCGACCTGAATATCCTCCCCAGAAGCTCTAAAGTGGAGGTGCATTAATGGGCTACTGATCAGAATAATGTTGTTGAGAAACCATCGCCTGGAGTAGCATGAAAAACCTGGAGTGTTGACTGAAAGGATCTTGGTGAATGGCCTCTACCATAAGAATCCCTACCTCCAGACGAGGTAACACTGAACCTACCAGAATGACGAGGCCTCTCATCCGACACATGACCACCTCCTCGTGCAAGGGCCATCTGAACTCTACGGGATGCATTGGCCACCTCTTGAAAGGAAATCTCATTACCATCCCCATAGCCATCTGGAGACAGATCGGCTGAATCAATCCATCAATAAACCTATGCACCATATCCCTCTCTGTGGGGAGTATAACAATAGCATGGCGTGCCAAATCAATGAACCGAGTCTCATACTGTGTAACTATCATAGAGCCCTACTGGAGGCGCTCGAACTTCCTGCGAAGTGCCTCACGCTGAGTGACTGGTTGAAACTTCTCCAAAAACAACTCTACAAACTGATCCCATGTCAATGCTGGTGACCCTGTTGGTCTGGATAAGTGATAGTCCCTCCACCAAGTCTTGGTATATCTTGTGAGCCGAAAGGTGGCGAAATCGACCCCATTGGTCTCCACAATACCCATAGTTCTAAGGATCTCATGGCAGATGAATAAGAAATCTTGTAAACCCTCTGATGAAGCACCGCTGAATGTGGTGGTGAAGAGCTTGGAGAACCGATCAAGTCTCCACAAAGTATCCGAAGACATAGTTGTTCCATTGCCGGTCTGGGATGCAACACCTAGCTGAGCTATCACGGCTTGCTGAACCACTGGGACATGAGCCTAGGGAGCTACCTGCTCCGGAATACGTGTAGCAGGATCTGAACCCCTCCTCCATCCTGAGAATTGGCTGGTCCTACTAGCAGCAAACCCGCTCTAGTGACACCCTTCGTAAAGCCTACCAATCTGACTAAAGCGTCCTGAAGATCTGGGGTGACCATGACCCCTCTTGGGACCTGAGTTGGGCCCACCGGTGCTGATGGGGTTGGAACCTCCTCATCGTAGTCAATATGAGGCTCCACCTTTGAGACTGCTACCCGGGGCTGAGCTTTGTCCCTACCTCAGCCTATGGCATGGCCTCGGCCTCTGCCCCTTGCAGGAGCTGCTGCTGGGGGCTCGGGCTGCTTCGCGATAGAAGAGGAAGCACGTGTTCACGCTAGGTGCAAAAAATGGAGTAGAAAGACAATCCATATTTGAGAAACAGAATCGCACGACAAGAAAGAAAAAAAGTGAAACTTTTCTTAACTCCATAGCCTCTAGGGATAAGTAAAGACGTCTCTGTACCGATCCATCAGACTCTACCAAGTTTGTCCGTGAGTAGCGAGACCTATGTAACCTAGAACTCTGATACCAACTTATCACGGCCCAGATTTTTCCCACCATCAGGAGTCGTGATGGCGCCTACTGTCAGAACTAGGCAAGCCAAGCATTTAAATATTTAAATATTTTCTGATAATAACCCAATAATAATAATAATAATAATGAATCACTAAATAAGAGTGGAAGTCTTTAAAATCTAAAACCCCAAAATGTGAAAGTTAATATTTCTCAATCCAAGACTAATGTCGCTATCTCACGAACTACTAAAGAGTGTTATAAACAAGTTTGAAGAGAAATACATAAATGTATGTCTCAGTACAATGAAAACAAACTGAAATCATAGAAAGGGACTTCGGCCTACGAACGTCAGCTAGGCTACCTCGTAAGTCCCTGGACTGAAGTCAGCTCCCGATCAATATACTACTATTGTGGTCCAAAAGCTGCTCTGGTACCGTGATTTGTGCAGAAGAGCATAGAAGTGTAGTATTAGCACAACCAACCCCATATGCTGGTAAGTGCCTGGCCTAACCCCGGCGAAGTAGTGACGAGGCTAGACAGGACTACCAAATCAACCTTGTGCATATATATATATATATATATATATATATATATATATATATATATATATATATATATATATATATATATATATATATATATATATATATATATACACACCAATAAAAGAAAAGAATACATGAATTAAATAGTTAAGGGGGAGGGGAGCATACTATGGAGAAAGTACTGTCTGGATATAAAATCAGCAATTCAAGTAAGAAACGGAGCAATAACAATAATTAATGAGAGCAGAAAAAAATCAACAATTGCACATCATCAACCTTCGTACTTTCCCTCACATAACTCTCATATCATGGCACGGAATGATCCTTCGTGCAATCATTATCAAATCAGAGCACGGAATGTCCCTTCGTGCATAAATAATTAATACATGGCACGGAATGACCATTCATGCAAATATAATCAAAACAGAGCACGGAATGTCCCTTCGTGCATAAACAATCAAAAGATGGCACAGAATTACCCTTCGTGCAATATTACTCTTCCTCACCCAAACAGTAATCACAACCAAACGGGGCGAGGGGATAAACAATTAATAAGAAATGTCCCGGCAAGGAAAAAACATAATTAAATAGCTAAATCTCGGCAAGGGAGAAACCACAATGACTTTCACATCCCGGCAAGGGAGATAATCAATATACTCAATCCATCCCGGCAAGGGATTAACCATATTACTTTCTATTACCTTCATTTCTTACCCACTAGTCTTTTTATTGTTCGAGCCAACGCTCCAAAGAATTTACAATTCATAATTAGTCCACATACTCTTCACATTGCATAGAATCCATCAATTAACATGAAAGAGTCATAACAATATCACGATAAGTACATACAAGGACCCACGGTCATGCTAAACACTGGTATATAGATACTCATCACTATGCATATACACCGTAATCGATCATTTAACAATTAGCAAATAATAACACTCTAATCCTATTCTCTCAAGCCAAAGTTAAACCAAACACTTACCTCGGTCCAAAGAATAGCAATCAATCCTCAAATACCACGTTTTTTCTACAATCCGACTCTGAAACAATGATGTCTAGGCATAATTAATTCAATAATATTAATAAAGACTCAATGGCAACATCTCATAGACTAGATATGCATTTCCTAGCATTCTTTCAAAAATAGCAAAATTCGACATCGAGCCCACATGGTCCAAACACGAGTCTCGGACCAAAACTAAATCACTCATAACCCCACGAGTTCAAATATGCAATTTGTTTTAAGATTCGACCCCAAATTGAGGTTGAATCACCCAAAATTCTCAAACCCTAACTCTACCCAAAACCCCTAATTTCTACTTTGATTTCATATTTTTAGGCTTAGAAATTGTTGATTAGTTGAAGAAATTAAGAGGAGACGAGGTTAGGAACACTTACCAATGAAGTTATGGAGGAAGAGCTCTTCAACATTCGTCTATGTGGTGTGAGGAAGAAAGGTTCTATGGAAAAATGGAGTGAATCACGTAACTATTCTGTTTTTTAACTTTAAAATCACTGGGCAAAAATGCCCTTCGCATTCTCAGGAAGGGGACCGCGTTCGCGAAGGGTAAGCTGACAAGTCATCGCGATCGCATGGAGGTAAACGCGAATGCGTAGAAGAAAAATGTTGGGAGTCCAAGGTTGGCCTACGCGAATGCGTATCAAGGGACACGGGCGCGATAGAGGAAACAACAAACCATCGCAATCGTGATTGCCAGAACGCGAACGCAAAGAAGGGAAATACTGGGGCTCTGAATTTGTCTTACGTGTTCGCGAGGTTCAAGAAGCGAATGCGAAGGGGGAAGACACAGAGCTACGCGAATGCGAGGGTATCAATGCGAACGCGATGAAGAAAACCCCTATGTAAAAATTGCAGAAAATCTGCTAATTCCCTAAGTACAAAATTACCCCGAACACCTCTAAAAATACTCCCGAGCCCTCGGGGCTCCTAACCAAACCCACACACTAACTCAACAACCTCATACGAACTTAACCGAGCGATCAAATCGCCATAACAACATCAAAATACATGAATCAAACCTCAAAATCATCATTTTTCATTCTAACTTCATAAACTTCAAATTTCAGATATATAGGTCCGAAACACGTCAAATGACGTCCAATTTCGACTAAAATTTACAGAAAGCGCTTAACACATATTTAAGACTTATTCCGGGTGTCGAAACCAAAATATGAGCTCTATAACACAGTCTTTTAATCGATTGTCGTTTCTATTTTCCTTAATAATTTCAGAAAAATTCTTTTCTCGTGCCCTAGACCTCGGATTTCAACTCCGGACACATGCCCAAGTCCCATATTTTTCTACGGACCCTCCGAGATCGCCAAATCACGGGTCTGCATCCATTTACCAAAAATATTGACCGAAGTCAACTTTAAACATTTTAAAGCCACATTTTGAAATTATTCATAGCATTTAACATATAATCTTCCCGGCTACGCACCCGAACTACGCATGCAAATCGAGACAACTAAAGGTGAGAATTTTAAGGCCTCGGAAACATGGAGAAAGAGAAAAATCCGGTGATGACCCTTTGGGTCATCACACTTCTTCTACTCTAAACTTTCAACACTTTCCTTGATTACTCTCCTTAGTTTTAGGCACACCTATAGACAAACAAAACACCCAGAATTTAACACCGGCAAATTCGTCAAAGCAATCGCCGAGATTCCCCATCGAATGTTCATTTCCCTTTTTCCTTACCCACCTAATTCCCACCCGCTCCCAACGAAACTTCTCTTTTGTGACCCATCAAAGGAAGAAAGAAGAAAGTGAAAAGGAAAAGATTAAGAAAAGGAGAAAGTAATGGGTCGAGCATATAATTGGGCGGGTTTGATTAATGGGGCGAATATTTGGCTTCTGAACGAGAGCCATTTGGCCCTAAAAAAAATAACACATTAGACGTGGTGCCCATGTAATGCTGCCGTTAAATCGAGGGATAATTTTGTTAATAGAAATAACGTCGTACATTTTTTTGGACAAATAAATAGACAATATATTTATAAATCATTTAGCAAACAATAGTGATAAATTTGACCCTTCTCCGTATTAACTATAACCACACAAATGTTCTTTCTCTCCAAATGCCCTGGTACTCTTACCACAATTTTAGTACTCCCTCTTTCTTGTTATATCGTTATCATTATGAGCGGAGGGAACATATCCGTATTCTAATTTTATTTAGTCTTACTATACATTTACACATCTAACCAGATTTTTATCATTACTATTGTTTTATTATATTCTCTTAATCTTTTATGATGAAGATCTAGTAATCAACCTTGTTATTTTCCGTCTTTTCCATTACATGAGCTAACTTTTGGACGATAAGTGAAAGATATTCTCTTTCTCCCTGTTTCAATACAGGGAAAATATTAATGTCTTATAATTAAGTATACAGAGTGATATTTTAGTTTCAATCGGACACTTGTATTGCAATAACGAATTCAAATTAAGTTAGATAAATGCCTGTCCAAGCCGAAGAATGTCCATCTTAGCATTAAAAAAAACAGTTTGCCAAATTTACATAGATTTCCTTTCATTATAGTTTGAAATTTCATCAATATTGACGTCTTTTTTTCACGAATCTAAGTGTAGCCTCACATATTGGAATCTCTATCTTTCTTTCTTTTTGGAAAATACCCATTTATATCAAGTTCTAAATAAATTCACACATAAAATTCGTGCCAAAAACTGTACATATAACATACATAACTATTGTAGAAGAAAAGGAGAGAATAGATTTGTGAAAATGTAGCGACTTGTTCGAGGCCGTAATCAAAATGAAAATAAAATCTGAAAGGCACGGAGAATCGCTTTCTAAATATCGCCAACCTTCAATGCAAGTGTTCGTCATTTTTGAAAGACGCCCTTGCTCTGCTAATTGGCTTTCTCAAAATACAAAATAATAGGGGGGAAAATATACATATACACACATATATACATATACATATATATATATATATATATATATATATATATATATATATATATATATATATATATATATATATATATATATATATATATATATATATATATATATATATATAGTATGTATTTTGTATGTCATAAAAAAACATTATACAAATTTTATAAAAAACATTCAAATAATAAAACCATGAATATGAACATGGAAAGAGGAAATGAGGCAGCTAAAGAGGTATCGGGTGAGGAGAAATCTGATTTCTCAGAAATTACGGAAAGGAGTTGAAACTTATAGGCAGAAGAAATTGAGGGATAAACCCTAACCCTGAGGTGACGGAAATGTGCAAAATGGACCATATAGTTTTGCTATATTTGAGTTAGGATTTCTAGCCCAGTCCGTGTGG
Source organism: Nicotiana noctiflora (assembly GCA_032618575.1). Lineage (NCBI taxonomy): Eukaryota > Viridiplantae > Streptophyta > Magnoliopsida > Solanales > Solanaceae > Nicotiana > Nicotiana noctiflora. The sequence goes on along the minus strand of JASVEL010000814.1, from coordinate 132,023 downwards.
TAATAGGCCCAACTCAAATATGATCAAATTCATTCCGGCCCATATAAAATGTAAAATAGCATGTGCTAGTCAGTTTTCGGACTAATAATCAAAAAATAGTCAGCATTTGCAAAGTTATTAAAAATAGGAAATTTTACATCCTATAGAAAATCTTAGTACCATATTTATCAATAATAAATATCATTTTAAAATATTACATTCTATAAATACCTTTTATCTTTTATAGCAAAATATTTATTTATAGTTATATCCTAAATTTAAGGCACCATATATGCTAAGTAATATATTGCTCTCTCCTTTGTTTATTTTCTCTCACATAATCATGGTATAACTCCCCTAAACACATTTTCTCTCCTTTTTACATACATTTTACCCTCTTCTCCCACATACCCACGTTTCTTAACTATTCTCCCACTCAAATATAATATTTCTCCGCCATTATCAATCCTACAGCTACCGCCATCGATTTTACCACCAAAAGCTATACTGAATCACTTGTGTTTGTCTAAAACCATACGCCTGGTGAATGGCTCAATCGAAAAGAAGGAGAAGAGAATGGCAGAATATCGAATGCCTAAAAACATACTCCTGGTATTCATAAGTATTCATGTGTATTCATCTTTAATTAATTTTATTTTTTAATTGTTAAAAATTCCAGTAAGTTTTCAAATATATTCAAATGTATCCGTATGTATTCATATGTATTCAACTTACTTATTTTTTAGGCCATATGTGTGGTATCTAGTTTTTTAATATGTATGTAGTCTTCTGGAAGTGTTTGTAGTTATATTGATATGTATTTGAATCTGATTTACTATGAAAAATGCAATGTATTCAATTGTATTAACATGTATTTGACATTGAAAATAAGGAGAAGAGAATGGCAGAATATCGATCCGTTGTTGCTCTGTTTTTTCGCCTTTTCACGTTTCTGGGTTTCTTTCTTTGACAAGAATACAGCTTAATGAGCTATCTTTCAAGTTAGTTGAGTAAAATTAGGGAAATATAATTTGAATAGATTTCCTTCCATTTTTAACAATTTTATCCTTTCAGATTTTATGTAGATACGTTACTGTATTTAATGTTAATGGCGTTTGAATACAGGTAAATACATATCAAAATTAGCTGATATTCATATTTTTACGCCTATTTTTTTGGTTGTATTATTAAATACAACAGCTTAAATACATGAGATACATTGTATATTTTCATAAAAAATATCTATAACACATAATATAACAAAGAGTATTTATAAATGGCTAATTAGGACTAAAAGATGGTGCTTTATGAAAAAATTCTCTTAAAAATAACACTATTTTGTATGCGGAGATAAAATTTGGACAATAATATCCTGTCTAAAATATAAAAAATTCCAACATATATGTTGGATTATGAATCTCTTGCATATGAACTTCAAGCATATTATGCTGGAATTTCAGCACATTAAAAAATTCTAACACATCATGCTGGAATCTCATATGTAAAAAGATAATCGAACTCTTTTGTTTAAATTTTATCTTTACATGAAAAAATAATTAAAATTCGATTATTCTTAAAATTATGACTATTTTCAATTATCAATTGTAAATAGCCCTAAAATATTAAACAACATAAATATAATATTAATATACCAAAATAGCCCCAAAATATTAATGTGACGACCCAAAGGGGTTATCACCTGTTTTTCTCATCCGTTCCGTGCTTCCGAGGCGTTAAAAACCTTATTTTATATTGCCTCAATTTACGTGCATAGTCCCGGCGCGTGGCCGAAAACCTTTTGTGTTAGAATATGTGAATTCTATGAAAACTTTGAAGAATTTTGATATTAATATTGATATAAGTGACTTCGGTCAATATTTTTGGTAAACAGCCCCGGACCCGAGTTTGGACGGTCCCGAAGGGTCCGTAAAAAAATATGGGACTCGGGCATGTGCCCGAAGACGAATTTCGAGGCCTAGAGCCCGAGATATGAATTTTTCTATTAAATTGTTTTTCTGAAATTATTAAGGAAAATGAAAATGAAAATTGATTGAAAGACTATGGTATCGGGCTCGTATTTTGGTTCCGACACCCGGTACAAGTTTTATATATTGTTTAAGCGCTTACCGAAAAGTTTGATGGAAATCGGACGTCGTTTGACGTGTTTTGAACTATGAGTTCCAAGTTTAAAAGTTTATGAAGTTTAAAGAAGAAATCATGATTTGATGCTTGATCCTATGAAAACGATGTTATATTGGCGATTTGATCGTGCGAGCAAGTTCGTGGTATATTTTTGAGGTTATGTCCATGTTTGGTTTAGAGCTCCGAGGGCTTGGGTGAATTTAGGATAGGCGTCGGGTTGCATTTTGATCAATGGACATGCACCTGGTGTAAAGCTACTACAATCTTCACAATTGCGAAGAAGAGGCTCGAAAATGTGAGGCATTGATCGTAAATGCGAAGCTGGGTGGCCTAGGCATGGATCGCAAATGCGATCTAAGGTCTCGCAAATGCGAACCCCGGCAAATTGAACAGGGGTCGCAAATGCAAATGAAACTTCGCAAATGCGAAGTAAGGCCAATTGGGCAGTGGTGGCAAATGCGACAGGATCTTCGCAAATGCGAAGTCTGAAGGCCAGGACTATTGTGTTCGCAATTACGAACATATGTTCGCATCTCCCATAACTGCACCTATGCAATTGTGATGACCCGGCCCGTCATCATGTGAGTTATCACCCTGTTATCCCCGTTATGTGCTTGTTGATGTTGTAATATGCATGTTGGGTAAGTTTGAGTCAATTCGGGTTGAGTTTGGTTGAAATTCAGTCAAATAGTCTCGTAGAAGATGGAATAGTTGAGAAAAGTCAGCTGGAGGTTGACCTGTGAGTTGGAGAGCTCGGAATTGTATTCTGATGATTCGGTCAGCTCCGGGAGGTCATTTGTGAGCTAGGAGAGCGATCGACAGTGAATTTGGAGGTCCGGTGTAGTGTTAGGCTTGAAATGGCTAAAGTTGAGTTTTGGCGATATTCGATCGATAGTCGAGATTTTGATCCAGGAGTCAGAATGGAATTCCGACAGTTGCAATAGCTCCGTTAGGTGATTTTGGATGTGCCTGCAAAATTTCAGGTCATTCGAAGGTCGTTGGGTCGGGATTTTGGTCGAATGTCGGTTGTGGAAGTTGGATGGAAACTTAGGCTTCAATTGCTTGAATTCGAGGTTATTCCATGTTAAAGTATGTGATTTTATCATTGGAGCAAGTTCGTATGGTGCTATGGGGTATGGTTGTGGCTTTCGTTGGGGTCCCGGGGGACCCGGGGTGGTTTCGGGAGGTTAAACGGGAGAAAAACAATGGAAATTTGAGGTTGAGGATTTGTTGGTTCTGTTGTTTTTCGCTCCTGCGGATTGGGGACCGCAGAAGCAGAATTTGGACCGCAGATGCGAAAGGGGGCTTGGCCAGGAGGTTCCGCAGAAGCGGATGTCGAGTCGCAGGAGCGGACTCGCTTCTGCGAGTCCTAGGTCGCAGAAGCGGAAAGGCGGGCGACTGGGGAGGATCGCTGGTGCGGAGGCCTGTTCGCAGGAGCGTTCTCGCAGGAGCGAGACCTGGGCCGCAGAAGCGGAACTGGGCGGCTTGGTGTGGTCTCGCAGAAGCGACTATTTGGTCGCATAGGCCGATTTCTGTCCGCAGAAGCAGAAATCGGGCCTGTGTTAAAAATAACAGAAGGGTTACTTTCAGAAGTTGTGAAAAACATTTGGGCTCGGTTTAGAGAGGAGAATTGGGCGATTTGGATGAGATATTGCTGGGAGATCATCGGGTTATCATCGGAGGTGAGTTTTATGGTTCCTTTACGCGTTTTTATCTTGAAATCCTCCTTTATTTCACGGAAATGGGATCAAATTGTGAGGAAATTCAGCCTAAGCCAGGGTTTTGGTAAACTGTCGATTTGAGTGGGCTATCGGAGTCCGATTTTGGAAAATGTTATATGCATAGATTCGTATTGAGACGAGGGTTCCGAATATGTAACTTTTATAATTTTTCAAGAAGCGCACCAAAAGTCGGGTTTTGACAACTTTGTGAGTTTTGATGCAATTTGGGTTATTTCGAATGGGTTACGTGAATTTAGCATATATTGATGTATTATCATTGATTTTGAGTAGATTCGGCAACCGAGGAGATTGATTTGCGAGGCAAGTGCAAGACGGATTGAAGCTTCTATCGGTTCGAGGTGAGTGGTGGTAGTAAATAATGTACTGAGGGTTTGAAACCCCGTACTAGCACTTCACAGTGCTATGTTGAGATGAAACACGTGTCTTGTGACGGGCCTGGTGATATTGTGATTGGGGACTTGGACTTGGTCCATCCCGGCTTATAGTAGACTGTGTTTTATGACTGTTAATGAGATTATAACTGTGTAATTGGGCTAATAGCCATGTTTGGTGCCTTGTGCTGATCTGTAGAGCATTAGGGGACCTGTAGAGCTAGGTGACCCTTATATCGTGATGGAGACTTACACTCAGCCGTAAAACTAGCTGAATAGAATACTAAGAGCCAGTACTAGATGTGTACTGTGAGAGATAGACTAATTAGGGTGGAAGTTCCTTGATTTAGCTGAGTGAGCCTGAGAGGCCAATCCTATACTAATTGAGACAGGGCCGAGGACCCGTTATGAGGTATTATATATGTATATACCCATGATGGATCGGGCTACACGTTGCAGCAGTATATATGATGGATCGGGCTGCACACCGCAGTAGTATATATGTTGGATCGGGCTACACGTTGCAGCAGTATATATGTTGGATCGGGCTGCACACTGCAGCAGTATATGTATTGGATCGGGCTGCACGTCGCAGTATTATTGTGCTTGGGATGTAGGAGCCCCTTTGGAGTCTGAGTCTGCAAACATTCTTAGTGAGCGTTGGTGTATATTACGGGATCGGGCTGCACGCCGCAACAGTAATATATGTGTGGATCGGACTACACGCCGCAGTATCATAGCGCTTGGGCCTAGGGAGTCCCTCCGAAGTCTGTACACACCCCCAGTGAGCGTCGTCGACGTTAAATGGACCGGGCTGCGCGCCGCAGCGGTATATGTATTGGAGCGGGCCGCACGCCGCAGCATTATACTTATTCATATCCTTATACATACTTAAATACTTATACATTACACACATATGTATATATCTCCATGTATTGAAATGATTGTACACCGTAGTGGTATGAGTGAGGGTTTGGTCAGTGTGGGACCTTGTTGAGGTAGATGTGGACTGGAGATCAGAGTACCCATTGTAGTGATGACTTACCTGTGGGGGTTTGCCTTAGAACTGTTTAGTGATAGTACCGGAGTTCTTACTTTGAGTTATTGCTTATTATTATTACTCACTGAGTTGAAATATACTCACCCCACTCCCCTGCACTTTTCTGTGCAGATCCACAGGTGCCCGAGAGCAGTTGAGATATTGTGGCTGCTGATCATCATCTACTTTTGCGGAGACTACGAGGTAGCTGCCAGCGTCCGCAAAGCCTGTTTTCTCCTTCCTTATCATCTTGTTGTTTTCATTATGCCTAGACTTGTTTGTATTAGGATGTTATTCTGTAGAGGCTCAGTCTTGTGACACCACGATATGGTTGGGACCGTATTTTGTATGCTTTTACTATCTCGCTTATCATCTGATACGATCATTTACTGTTTAAGTTTAATTTGATCAATTGGAATTAATAATTGGCTTGGTTAAGAGATGATATGGTCGGGCTTGCCTAGCATTGTGTTGGGTGCCATCACGACCGGGGCTTGGGTCGTGACAGTAATTTTATACTTAAACGAATTTAGACCCACTTTTTACCATTCTTTCAAAACCCAAAACCCCATACACGATTTTTCAAGAGCAATATCATTCTAGATCACTTGTAAGTCAATTTTCACTTAATTCTTTCAATTCTTAACATCATTAAACATGTTTTCCATTTAAAATCAAAGACTTTCATGGTTGAAATTGGTGTTTTTGGGTAGAACCTAGGTTTTTCATAAATTAGGGAGTTGGACCTCGATATGAGGTCCGATTTCAAAACAAATCATATATTTGAACTCGTGAGGGAATGTGTAACCAGATTTTTGTCCAAACCCCGAGTTTCGACCACGTAGGCCCGGGGGATTTTTGGGAAATTTTGAGTAAAACTTTTGGAGAACTATTTTTATGCATTCAAACAAATTCATATAGTGTTTATTAAAGTAATTGAACCAATTGTGATCAGATTCAAGCGAGTTGGAGATTGAGTTACGAGGTAAAGCAATAGTTGAAGGTTAAGTGGACTTCAAGGCTTTAAGTTAATTGTTTGATCTATCCTAGATTGAGGGAATATGAGAGAGTTTAATAACTTGCTAACTGCTAAATGATCGAGTGCGATGTATAGGCGTGGAGACGAGCATATATACACCGGAGTCTAACATGATCTTGAGTCGTTTGTTGATATATATTGTGAGCTAATGTGGAACTTTCCTAAGTTATATTATTGAGCCTTTGCGGGTTGTGAAGGTTGTGTATCGTTCCCTTACCGGGACCTTGTTGTGTTGTTATTATTGCTCCCTTGGCAGGATATTATTGTGATTGTTGTTACTCCCTTGCCGGGATGGTACTTGTTGTTTATTTCATTTTTCTTGCCCGTTGATTTTGACTGTTGTTCGGATAAGGAAGAATAGTGATGCACGAAAGTTTATACCGTGCCATTTTTAATTATATTCATACGAAGGATCATTCCATGCCATGTTTCACTATTTATGCACGAAAGATCATTCTATGCCCTGTTTTACTGTATTCGCACGAAGGATCATTCCGTGCCCTATTTTACTATTTATGCACGAAGGAATATTCCGTGCCATTGTTAATTAAAATATGCACGAAGGATCATGTTGTGACATGAATGTGAGGATGGAGTAAAAGCACGAAGGGTGATGCCATGCACTTTTATTTGATTATTTGGTGAGGATGAGAGTAAAAGAACAATGGGTGATGTCGTGCACTTTTATTTGATTATTTGGTGAGGATGAGAGTAAAAGCATGAAGGACAATACCGTGCACTTTTATTTGATTATTTGGTGAGGATGAGAGTAAAATCACGAAGAGTGATACCGTGCAACTATTTAATTTCTTGTTTTGTGATAACTGTTTGTTGCACTCTGTTTTTACCTTACTGATTTATTATGTATATTCGATTGTTCTCCCCCTAGCATGTTCCCTCCCTTGCTATTTGTGTTGCTCAGTATTTCTGTTATCTGGTGGTACATATGTATATAGAACTGCACAGGTTTACGTGAGCGTCTAGTCCTAGGCTTGTCACTACTTCGCCGGGATAAGCCAGACACTTACCAGCACATGGGGTCGGATTGTGCCGATACTACAATTCTATGCATTTTTGCACAGGTCTAGGTTTTGAGCAGGAGCAGCTGTCACACCTCCATTTTTATACTCTCGAGACTGAGGTAGCTTGCAGACGTCCGCAGGCCCGGCGTCTCTTCTCATAGTTTTCATTATTGCTGTAGTCTCATTGTTTTGAGGTAGACAGTTATTATTTTTCTTTCAGATTATTATATGTAGTTATTCTTAGTAGTTCATGAGTTTGTGACTCCACATCTTGGGTAGATGATCTATGTTGAGTATTTCGCACTTATATTCAGTTTTATGAAGTAGACTTCCACAGTTAACATTATTATTATTATTATTATTATTATTATTATTATTATTATTATTATTATTATTATTATTATTATTATTATTATTATTATTCTTGTTCTTAAACTGACAAAAAGACGATTGTGTTAATGGAAAGATGGTGAGTAAATTGACTTTCCTAGCTACCATAAGTAGGCGCCATCACGATCCCGATGGTGGAAAATCCATGCCGTGACAATTAAACAGAAGAACTCAAAGGGAAAGGGCATAACTACAATAACTTATTTTTAGGACTACATACCTTCTATGCTAATTTTTAATATTTAATATTTTAAAATTAATAAAATTTGTCTATTAAATTCTTATTAAAAATATGTAGGAAGGTTTAATAAAATTAATTTCATTAGAATCTACTCAAATAATATTATTTTATAAGTTTTTCGTGTAATATTAAGAAATACAATTATTAAAAAATAACTAAAAAACTATTTAAAAATATAAATGTGTGATAAAGAGAAAAAAATGGTAGGTAAGAGTCAATACCACTATAGATTTTATGATATAGAGATCTAAAAGTGAAATATCATATCAATCTTTTTACTCTTTGAAAATAAAATTTATGGTGGACAAAACTATAATTAAGATTAAATATTCAAAACAAGAATTGAACTAATATTAAGATCTGAATCAACATAGAATAAATTATTTTTATGTTAAAATTAAATAATTAAATCTTATAATTAATTATTTAGCAAGAGAATCCAATTTAATTTTTTTAATTCGTCATATGAGTAAAATTCTTATTCAAGAAAAATAATTTCAGATTACATAAATTTATCAAAAAAGGAGCATTAAAATACAAAGTAAAAAGGTTAATATATTATTAAGAATCAAAATACTATACAAGTGTGTGAGGAATCAAAGCTAAATCTAAACAAGAACAAACTTTCAACACTATATTATAAAGAGTTGGCTCTGCTATAATGAGATTATTTTTTGTAGACGCCTCTGGCGGAATCGAAATAATATATCTATGTCACGCATTACTTGCAAATATCATATCAAGAGGCATGGCACTGTTAACGATAATAACAAGTGATGTACCAACAATAATTTAATATGAGGCTACCGACTTTAGATTTGATATACCTATTCAAGCAACTTAAATAACTATCAAAAGTATATCAAAGCAGAGCAATAGTGCTAAATTTATAAGGAAAGCATAAATTAGTAATATGGGATGAAGCGCTTATGGCTAAGAGTTAAAACAGAGTTCTAACGATATATTGGATATAATAAACCATTTGGTGAAACATTAATGGTTTGGGAGGTAATTTTTGTCAAGTACTACCAGTAGTTCCAAAATCGACACGAGTAGAGACTGTAAAAGCTAGCTTGCCAAAGTTATACTTCTGGCCTCAAATGAAAAAGATTCAACTGATAAAAAATATAAAGTAAGAACAAATTCAGTATTCAACGTCTTCTTACTTCGTGTCGGAAACGAATAAGATCATCTAATAAAAGATGATTTGGTACTTCTTGAACACTTGGTTATCAATACCAATGGTGATAGTGGTGCATTTAATAAAAGAAATATTTCTATCATTAGATTAAAATACAATTTGTGTAAATCGCATGATATAATTAAAAAGATATCTTAGCTAGCATAAATGTCACGACCCCAAAACTCGGTCGTGATGGCGCTCAGCACATTGCTAGGCCAGCCTGACCAAATACATTCCCATCTCGAGCTTAGATCTCAAAATCATTTATTTTAAGTCATTGACAGTAAAGGAAAACAAGATTTAACTGATAGTATTAAGAAAATCCAGAAATCTCCCGAAAATACAACGTAACTTCCCAAAGATCTGGGGTCACGAGCCAAGAGCCTCTATTAGAATATCAGCCAATACTGTAATTACTCTACAAGTCTAAGAGTACGTAGAATAAAATCAGTAATAACAGGGTAACAAGGGGAAATGTCAGGTCCTGCGGACACCAGGCAGCTACCTCGTCGATCCCAACTGAGTCTAAACTAGCACCAAGCTCAACTAAGCATCCAGGTACTCGAATCTGCACACATGGTGCAGGGAGTCGAGTAAGTACTTCCAACTCAGCGGTAATAAAAGTAAATATGCTGAGGAAAAGAATTCCACACAAAGCACTATCTCATGCTATAAAATACAAAATCATCTCTTAATCTATAGTACACTTTCAGGGTATTCCTTTTTATCATATGTGAGTATATTATTTAGAAATCTCTTTTAACTTCTCTTCCTTTCATTATAATAGATCAATACCTGGGTACAACCTCAAATAGTGCAAGTCTGCACTCAAATCAACCCCTTGAGCTCAGCACTCCTTAACAATTTCCACCAGGGCATCTGGTCACTAAGGCATATAACATATGTATGCCAGTAATGTATGAGTGCTATATGTCATGCCACGTACTACAAGTAAGCCAATGTATGTATGCAATGCAATGCATATGACGCTATGGCATACAACCCGATCTATGCAAAGGCGCTCACCCTCACTGTGGGGGTTCAGACTCTGGAGGGGCTCCTACAGCCCAAGCGCAATATCAATATCACTCCTGCTGCGACGTGTAGCCCAATCCATGCATAGTCATGAATGCATATAAACCCCTTGGGCAACAGTATCATAACAGCTCACAGCTAAAATGTCATCAAAGCGTTGTTTAAGTTTTCAAATCTTATAACATGTTGAGTAGCAAAATATCATTTTAAAACCTTAGGCTGAGATGAAAATATGCACAGTATTACCAAAATAGTGATACCAATCCCTGAAGGGTTCAAATATTTGGCACGAAGCCCAAAATATGATAATCAGTCCAGTTCATGATAATTAATATCTTTATTAGGGTGTCAATTCAATTTCTAGCAATTAGGTAGTATTATTTATTAAGCGGGATGGATCAAGTCACTGTCCCCAGTGGTGCTCTACCCCACGCCCGTTATCCGACGTGCAAGTTACCTCAATATGGTACTACGATGTGCAAGTCCGGGATTTACTAACCCTCAAGACATCATTTACAAGTATTACCCACCTCAAACCGGCGAAACTCTAGCTCGCGACGCCTTAGCTCCTCAAACTGGCCTCCACACGCAACGAAACTAGCCAAAATCAATAAAAATATATCAAAATAGGCTAATGGAACAACACCAAATCAAAAATAGTCAAAATACATGAAAAATCTCGAAACTAGCAAAATCCGAGTCCCGGGCCTGCTTCTCGAAAAATTACGAAAGTTACATTTTCAGAATTCTCGACTCGTAATGAGTCCATACATATAATGTTTATCAAAATCGGACTCCGTTTGCCCATTCAAATTATTGATATTCTATATCCTAGGCTTATAGCAAAAATCCCCCATTGTTACACCTTAATTCCTATATTTTCAGAGATTAATTCCATGGTTTATCAATATATTAACATAATTTGAGTCCATGTGTGCTTACTGATACCCCTTGATTTTCTCCTCAAAATCGCCAAAATTGTCTCTAAGTTCGAAGCCCCAAATGAGTTAAAAATTCTGAAATTCGACCATCACTATTTTTTAAACCTCATGCCATTTTCCGCTTCTGCGGCCAAAGGACCACTTCCGCGTGTCCGCTCCTGCGGAAACTTAGTCAATTCTGCGAAATTCATTAAAGTCTCATACCGCTTCTGCGGTCATAAACTCGCTCATGCGAGGCCGCTTAAGCGGACACTCCTCCGCTTTTGCGAGATTCCCCCAATCCACTAACTTCCGCTTCCACGGGCCCGCCTATGTGATAATTAACCCGCTTCTGCGGAAATTTTTCTGACCAACCTAAGGACTCGCACCTACGATCATTATTCCGCTTCTGCGGAGCCTCTTCTGCGGTCCTCCTTCCACAGAAGCGGAAATCACTGCTGCATTAAAATCCAGCAGTTCAAACTTCCAAATTTCTTCCGTTTCACCCTCCGAAAACATCCTGAGGCCCCCTGTCATGACCCCAAAACCCGATCGTGATGGTGCCCAACACACTGCTAGGCCAGCCCGACCCATCAATAAAATCACGGAGGTAGCAGCTCATATTTAACCACTTTTAGACAAAATTAAGATAGAATAATTATAAAAAAAATATCCAAATACGGTAACCACGTCCCAAAACAACAAAACCTCCCAAAGACCAGGAGTCACGATTCATGAGCCTCTACAGAGTATATAAAGTGTAATAGTGGTGCTCACGTGCAGAAATAGATAACAACATGAATAAAAGTAACCTGGAAAGAGAGTCAGGTCCTGCGGACACGACAGCTACCTTGACTATCCAGAAAATAACTCCGAGCAGCTACTGGGTCAGGTCTGCTGGGATGTACCTGAATCTGCACACAAGGTGTAGGGAGTCGGGTATGAGTACTTCCAACTCAGCGGTAATAAAAGTAAATAATGCTGAAGAAAAGAAAACCATGCAAAGCACTATCTCATGCTACACAATATAGAACTATCTTTAAACTCCAATACCCTATCTTTTTTTCCTTTTCAGCACATGTGAGTAGATTATTTAGAAATCTCAATTTTTAGCTTTCTTCTTTCATGATAACATAACAATACCTGGGTACAATCTCAATCAGTGCAAGTCTGCACTCAATCAGCCCCTTGGGCTTAGGACTCCTTAATAATTTCCACCAGGAGATCTGGTCAGTAAGGCAAATAATGCATATGTGCCAATAATGAATGAGTGATATATGTTATGCCACGTAGTACAAGTAAACCAATGTATGTATGCCATACAATGCATATGACATTCTGGCGTATGGCCTGATCAATGCAAAGGCGCCCGCGCTCACTGTGGGGGTTCAGACTCCGGAGGGGCTCCTACAGCCCAAGCGCAATATCAATATCACACCTACTATGGCACGCAGCCCAATCCATATACCATTGCGGCGTGCAGTCCGATCCATGCATGTGTATGCATATGCTCACATAAATTGTCATGCCCTAACATATGGCCCTCGGCCCCAATCAGTCTAACAAATAATCAAGAAAGCCCCTCGGGCAACAGTATCATATTAGCTCACAGCTAGAAATGTCATTAAGACCTTGTTCAAGTTTTTCATAACCTTATAAAAATGCTGAGTAGCAAAGTACCATTTGAATACCTTAAATTGAGAAAAAAAAATACGCACAGTGTTGCGACCAAAACACTCACGCAAGTGTACGTGATCGACAAGTAGTATAATAATAAGTAAAGTATCGTTCCCACGAGGAATTATTATTAGCTTATTGACTGATATTAAATTAACTAATTCTTGATTTATGCTATATAATTCGAAAGTATATAGGAACTTCTTTATAATTCAATTTATAATGTCACAATTATTCAAGATGAAATTACTACACCCAATTCACAATATTTTTATAATGATATAGACAAATATATTCCAGGGCCATGGACTTGCTAGTAATCATGCTATTTTTCTACTTAGAATCGATTTATTTAATTATTTGGATTATTGATTTTAAGGTTAATAATATTCATAAGAATCTTTTGAGTTCTTATGAATCTATCCAAGTTAAATCAATATCTATAATTCTATGATATTAATATTAACAAGAATGCATTTCAAACTCTTATTATTTAACCAAACAAGGCAATTAAGTATATATCTATCTTAATTGCAAATCCTTCACTCGATGTCCGAGATTCAAATCTTGTTCTATTTGATTTTATATGCAACCAAGAATTTCCTTTATCAAGTTTAATTCAAAGTTCGCAAATACTATTTCACTGTTAGCTACGCAATAAAATAATTAAGATCAAAATCAAATAAACAACCCATATCAATAACTTCAATAAAATCAATCTAAGCTTCAAATAACAAAATCACTAACATCCATGACCCTAGAATACTAGAGAGTTTAGCTACTCATGTTCATACTAAAATCAATAATATTGATGTCTAAAATACTACAAAGAAAAATACAAGATGAAGGTTTAGATGAACTCTTTAATTTGTTGCTCTTCAAAGCTTGATCTTCAACTCTTTCCTTTGCTTCAAGAACACTCTCAATAATCTTTTCTCTCCAAATCATCTCTCTAAGATGAATAGTATATTTCCACTCTACTCCAATAATGCTAAAAATCTGATCTTCTCCATGATATAAGATTGCATTAATTAACTTTGAGTGGAATTGTGTGTCTCTTCATTTTCAACCTTAGAAAAATTATTTTAACCGGACTACTCTGCGCGAAGTGGTGCGCGAAGTGGGCACTTCGCGCATCTGTAGCCCAATTAATTCTTCCTCTGCGCGAAATGGTGCGCGAAGTAGCCACTTCGCGCACCTGGGAGAATTTCTCATTAAAGCTTGTTTCTTGATCGTAAAGACTCAACTCCGAAGGATTGTTTTTGCTCCAAAATTGTGCCATAACATTTCCAATTGTAGATATAAGCTCCTTTTTCTGCACAGTTATACAAATCACAAATTAATAGCTTATATCTTATCAAATTCATAAATTATGTTATTGGATCATAATTAAATGGACGCATAAATAATGGCTAAACTACTTAGTTTTCGCCTATTATCAACACCCCACACTTAATTCATTGCTAGTCCTCGCGCAATCACACTATACTTATAAAAGAGTCATCAACTCAACCATTTTACCTTAATGTTTTACACTTAGAACAAGAATCATATCTCACACCTAGTAATATAAAATTCTAGTTTCTGGACTAACTTTCAAGTGCTACACAATATTCACACTTCTTTGAAGTACTCTATACAAAGATCAAGACTTGTTTATCTATCACGAATCATATTCCCTCACAATTTTATCAACATTACATATATCAATATGTACAAGAGAGTTCCCTAATTATTTACAACAAGAAAGTTTCACTCACACTCACAAAAGAAGTCACATGCATGCAAGTGGTACCATAAGCTTGCCCTTAATGTAAATCTCTACTAATGCAAGCTTGTTCGATCAAAAATCAATTAGGACTTTTTCTTCTCGTTGTAATGCGGGTTAAGGGGCTGGTAGGATTTATTTTGGGATTAGTGACTAGCACTCCTAAGCACTTTAACACATTACTCAATCATTTTTAGCGCAAATTCTTCAATCTTAATAACAATTGCATAAATCAATTTACTCCTAGCAATGTTCCATTTTTCTTTTATGCACTACTTTAATTCACACTCCAGTGGCAGTAACAAAACAATATACAAATATTTATACAGAATTTTTTTTTATTTTTTTTCAATTAAATTTCAGTGCACCTTTCTCACTTTCATTGGTTCCGTTCACAAACCACCCCACACTTAGTTCCTTTGTACTTCTTTTAGCGCTCATTTTACGATTAAAGTGCTTTAAGAGGTTAAAGGGTTCAAAATATCAATTAAGAACAAAAATGGTATAGGCTTGTAATGTGGGTACCAAATAAAGGTTTCAAGGCTAGAAATGGTTAACTAGGGATAGATTTTATTTGATTTGAGCAATTGATTTCAAAAATATCAAGGAAAGCCTAACATCATTTTTTTAAAACCGAGTGTCACCTGAAATTTCGCTTCAATTCACATACTAGGCAAGTTCTAGACACAATTACACTACATGGACTCATCAAAAATCTCTCCACACATGGCATAAGATTCATTAAGATCAACTCATCAAGACACTCTATTGTGAATATTCATTTCAGTAGTAAATATGCAATAAAATCACTTTCAGTTTAGAATCCAGTAAAACTAGGCATTATACTCTAGGATCTGGTATGTTCAAGTGTATTAACATTATGGATTACCATAAGATAAAATCTTATCTAAAAGCAATAAAAAGATTTAAACTAAAATCTATCTATACCCGGTTCAAATTGAAACCCTTGGAAAAGAACCGTGGCCTAAAGAAAAACCAAGGGGAAATATTCATACTAATCACAAAATTAAGAAAAGAGGACAGAACTCCTCACAAATAAAATGACCCTAAAATTTATATATATACATACATACATACATATATATATATATATAAAGCTAAAAAACAACTTCAATTAATTTATTTTGAAAACAGCTTCAAATTATATTTTTTGATAAAAAACAACAAAAAAATTTTAATAACAAAGACAACCAAATTTAATTAATCTACTATCCATCAACTTCAAAACAAGCAAAACTTCAAAACAAACAAAACATCAACATAGAAAATTCTAATATCCGAAACTATCCAAATATGCTAAACACACCCCCACTTAAGAATAGGCATGTCCCCATGACTACAACTTTTAAACACAGAGATAAAAATACTTCCCCGACGATCTATTCTTGATCTGACACTGTGTCGGGGTTGACATTACAAGCTCGCCCCAATGCTCGCATCCATCCCATGAATTTCTTTTTCGACTTGACTTGTCGGTCTGCAATTTCCTCCACACGGGTGCTTAGGGTGTTTACTGTTTGTCGCAATTCACCTATCTCTTGCTCCCATGTATTGTGGCTCGGCATGCCAGCAGTTCCTGAAGATGATGCTGCTCTTGGCAGTGCAACTGCTGGTGCATTGGGAGGTTGGGCTTGCTCTCCTCTGTCTGTGTCCATTGGTTGATTACCTCCATCATTCTCTTCATCTTCAGAGCTATCTTCTTCATCTCCACCTCTCTTGGGTTTATATTCAATGCCTTCTTTACAGCTATATCCACATTAGGATCCTCCGGTACCTGTGCTTGCCTGCAAAGTAAAGTGACTAGTGATGGGAAGAAAAAGCCAAACTTACGATTTGGGCTTCTAATAAACATTTCTTCATGAATGATTTTTGCCACTGTAAGGCCCCGTAAAATTTTTGTGCATAAAACCTAGTAGCTGTGGTGTCTTGGTCCGAATAACTTCAGTTGTATTCTTAGAAGGAAGTAGCCTGCTATTGATCACATAAAGCCAGGTTTTTGCTTCTTGAGTTAGAGATGATGAATGAATTTTTTCACCACTCTCTAACCATTCTATATCAACTCCCGGGATGCAAATCTTTGAAAAGAATCTTTCCCATTTTGCATTATTCGGACATTTTCCATACTCATAGAAATCTTGATTCTCTGGCACAGCATCAGGTAAATTGTAACTTGCTCTAATTGCCTCAATTGAGGCATTGACATGTCTTCTGCGCACAGTCACAATGTTATTTTGATGTTCAAGTACATTCGCATAAAATTCGCGAACTACTGTTTCATTTGCAGTCTCAGGTTCATTGATAAAGACTTGAAGCCCCCGTTCAATCAACTTTTGGTACATGTTAGGGCAAATTTCGTGAAGATTTTTAGCATCAATGCCCCTTTCTGGAATTGGTTTCTTTGTCCTTTTGTTGTTGAACCGGGTTTGAGCTTCGAGCGAAGTAAACCTTCTTGAATCATAATTGGTTGCAGGATTGGCTCTTGATCGGCTGGAAGATGCTCCTGAAGTTAATCGTCTTTTTGGTGCCATAATTCCTACAAGACAATGACACATTACTCTAAGATGAATAGATAATGTGTTTCAATGCGGTTACTCAAAATTCACACGCAAAATTGAGTACAATTGCTCTATCAAACTTCTTTGAGGACTTTCCTCAAACACATTGTGGGCAAGCCTAATTCATCCTTATTGTTAATGCTTTGGTTAGGGATTTCCCAACCAAAATTCAGCTATAACCAATTCATGTCCTACCCATCCCATTTATACACAAATTTAACCCCAAAAGTATATCAAACTATGCTAAATTCTATTAACATTGCTTAAATATTCTAAGTTTGAACAAGAACTTCTAATTTATCATAAACAACATAAATACTTACAAAAACATTATACAACCTATAATTTCTAACATATATATCAATTATTTTGACAAATTAAAGTCTTGTGTAGTTATAAAAAACGAAATTAAAAAAGTCTAGGGTTCTTACCTTGATGGGATTAGGATGAAATTTGACAAAGGATGAAGAGTTTTTACTAGTTGTTGAAGAGTTTTAGAGCAATTAGGAAGAAGAATTATGGTATTTGAGGTTAGGGTTTGGAGAAGAGAGGAGTTTTTAGGGTATTTTGAGAGAAAAATTGGAAGAGATATGAATAGAGTCGGTTAAAACAAAAATAAACTAAGTAAATACACACCCCGTCTCAGGTGCGCGAAGTACTACGCGAAGTGGTCACTTCGCGCACGACTTCGCACAAGACTTATGAGCATTCTGCTTAAGGTTCACGAAGTGTGCGCGAAGTGATGACTTCGCGCAACTGGGTGGAAGAAATTTTGTTTTTTTTTTTTTCACAAACAAACAATGAAGTCATACCTTAGCATCCCTCCTTGTTGTCCTACAATTATAAACACACAATTTACACCCAAACAAAATAAAAATGAAGAAAATAATACACTAAAAAAAATAACACACAATTATCGCTATTATTGGGTTGCCTCCCAATAAGCGCCTGATTTACTGTCGCGACACGATTTCATAATTCATCAAACATCATTTAGTTCAATCGAGGTCTTGTGACGATTAACGTCACCACCCCAATAATGTTTCACTCTTTTCCATTCACCAGAAAAGTTTCACTTGAGTTTTGGTCCCTTAATTCTATTGCTCCATAGGGACTCACACTTACCACCACAAAAGGTCCTGACCAACGGGATTTGAGCTTTCCCGGAAAGAGTTTCAACCTAGAATTGAATAACAGAACTTGTTGCCCCGGCTCAAACTCACGATGTTGGATATGCTTATCGTGCCATCTCTTGGTCCTTTCTTTATACAACTTGGCATTTTCATAAGCATTCAATCTAAACTCATCAAGTTCGTTGAGTTGTAGCGGCCCTTTTTCACTAGCTAAATCCATATCCACATTTAACTTTTTGATTGCCCAATAAACTTTGTGTTCGAGTTCAACAGGCAAATGACATGCCTTTCCATAAACTAACCTGTATGGAGAAGTACCTATTGGAGTCTTGTATGCAGTTTGGTAAGCCCACAAAGCATCTTCTAATTTAACAGACCAATCCTTCCTATTTGCATTAACTGTTTTCTCCAAAATCTATTTTATCTCTCGATTAGATACTTTAACTTGACCACTCGTTTGAGGGTGGTACGCAGTAGCAACTTTGTGTTTTATCCCATATTTTGATAAAACATTTTTAAATAGTTTGTTGCAAAAGTGTGTTCCTCCGTCACTTATCAACACCCTTGGAGTTCCAAAGCGTGTGAAAATGTGTTTCTTAACAAAACTTACCACAACTTTTGCATCATTCGTAGGAAGAGAAATGGCTTCAACCCACTTAGACACATAGTCTACTGCAACCAGAATGTATCTATGACCATTAGAACATGGAAATGGTCCCATGAAGTCAATTCCCCATACATCAAACAATTCCACCACCAAAATATTCTGCAAAGGCATCTCATTTCTCTTTGTGATTGTACCTGTTCTTTGACACCCGTCACAAGTTTTAACAAACGCATGAGCATCTTTAAATAAGGATGGCCAGTAAAAACCTGATTGGAGAACCTTTTATGCTGTTCTATCTCCACCATGATGACCTCCATATGAAGAAGAATGACAGTCATGCAAGATGGCATTTATTTCTTCTTCAGGTACACACCTTCTTACCAATTGGTCAGCACATTGTTTGTAGAGAAAGGGCTCATCCCACATATATGATTTCACATCATGGAAGAATTTTCTCCGTTGATCCGCTGTGATTTATGATGGCATCACTCCACTTGCAATATAATTTACAAAGTCAGCGTACCATAGAGTTTCATTAGAAGTGATGGCTAACAGATGTTCATCTGGGAACGTTTCTTTTATTGAGTTTCCTTCAATCACATGACTTCTGTTTTCCAATATGGATAAATGATCTGCCACTTGATTCTCAGTACCTTTTCTATCTCGTATCTCCAGGTCAAATTCCTGCAAAAGAAGAACCCATTGGATTAGTCTTGGCTTTGCATCTTTCTTTGCAAATAGATACTTGATAGCCGAGTGGTCAGTATAGACTATGACTTTAGTTCCTACTAGGTAGGATTTAAACTTGTCAAATGCCCATACTACTGCAAGTAATTCTTTCTCTGTGATAATGTAATTTATTTGAGCGGGATTTAGAGTCCTGCTCGCATAATAAATGGAGTAAAAAAATTTCTCATTCCTCTGTCCCAACACAGCACCAATGGCATTGTCACTTGCATCACACATTAATTCGAAAGGCAATTCCCAATCTGGAGCAACAATGATTGGTGCAGTGACCAATCTTCTTTTAAGCTCTTCAAATGTTTTCAGACAAGCATCATCAAACTTGAATGGTGTATCTTTCTCAAGGAACCTGCAAAGAGGAGATGAAATTTTTGAAAAATCTTTAATGAATCTTCGATAAAATCCTGCATGGCCTAGAAAACTGCGTATGCCCTTAACAGATATGGGTGGGGGCAATTTTTCAATTGCTTCCACTTTTGCCTTGTCTACTTGCAATCCGTTCTTGGACACTTTGTGTCCTAGGACAATACCTTCTCTTACCATGAAATGGCATTTTTTCCAGTTTAGGACCAAGTTGGTCTCTTCACATCTGGCTATCACTTTATCGAGGTTAGTTAAACATTTATCAAAAGAGCATCCGAAAACAGAGAAATCATCCATAAATACTTCTACAAACCTCTCGACCATATCAGTGAAAATGGCCATCATACACCTTTGAAATGTCGCAGGTGCATTGCAAAGACCAAAGGGCATTCTTTTGAACGCATACGTGCCATAAGGACACGTAAAAGTGGCGTACTGTGACGACCCGGCCCGTCGTCACGGGAATTACCACCCCGTTATGTTGTAAATACATGTTTTATGCTTTTATACCAGTGTTAGAGTCTATCGGGGAGTTAGGAGTGAATTGGATTGAAATTGAGGCATATAGCCTTTTTGGAGGAAACTTGAATAAGGAAAGTCAACCCGGAGTTGACTATTTGGTTAGAGAGCTCGGAATCGAATTCTGATGAATCGGTCAATTCCGGGAGGTCGTTTGTGAGCTAGGAGAGCGATTGGAATTGAATTTGGAGGTCCGGTGTAGAAATAGGCTTGAATTGGCCAAGGTTGAATTTTGGCGAAAACCGAACAGTAGGTTAGATTTTGATCCGGGAGTCGAACTGGAATTACGACAATTGCAGTAGCTACGTTAGGTGATTTTGGATGTGCTTGAAAAATTTCAGGTCATTCGGAGGTCGTTTGGCCGGGTTTTTGATCGAATGTCGATTTTAGAAGTTTTGAAGAAACTTAGGCTTGAATCCGTATGTAATTGGTGATTTTGATGTTTAGGATGGTGTTTTTATGATTAGAACAAGTTTGAAACGTGTTATGGGGTATGTTGGTGGTTTTCGTTGGGTTCCCGGGGGGCCTCGGGTTGATTTCGGGGGTCCAAACGGACCATTTCTTGTATTTTTGAACTGCTGTTGGCTGTTGGTTTTGTTGCAGACGGATGCTCTATGCGATCGCATAGAGTAGATGCGATCGCATAGAAGGATGGAAGTAAGCCCCTGAGTTGTTCTATGCGATCGTGTAATAGGGGATGCGATCGCATAGGTATGGAACGTGGCACTCTGTGATCGTAGGGTCACTTGTGCGAACGCATAGGGTAAAATGATCTGGGGTGCCTAAGAAGCTAGTGTTCTATGCGATCGCGTGGTCGGTTTGCGATCGCATAGTAGTAATTTGGAGCCTGGGTGAGATGTTCTACGCGATCGCAGAGAGGAAGTGCGAGCGCATAGCCTTAATTAATTCGAGCTATCATTTATTCTACGCGATCGCAATGATGGGATGCGATCGCATAGTGTAAACGCCTGGGCAGATTCTTTAATTACAGAAACATTTCATTACGGGTTCATTTGCAAAACCCTCCAATTTTGAAGCTTAGAGAGAGAAAGTGAAGGGAAATAGTTGGGAGATCATCGGGATATTGTCGGAGGTAAGTTTCGTGGTTTAATTACACACTTTTATCATGAAATCATGGATTATTTCTATGAAAATGGAGGATTAAATGTGGGTTTAAGCCCTAGGCACAAAAATGTAGAAAAATACCGATTTGAGCGGGCAAATGGAGTCCGAATTTGGCAAACTTGATATGTCTAGACTCGTATTGAGACGAGGGTTCCAAATATGTAACTTTTATAATTTTTCGAGAAGCGCACCAAAAGTCGAGTTTTGAAAACTTGTGGGTTTTGATATAATTTGGGTTATTTCGAATGAATTGAGTGAAATTAGCATATATTGATGCATTCCTTATGATTTTGAGCAGATTTGACATCTGAGGAGATTGATTTGCGAGGCAAGCGCAAGGCGGATTGAAGCTTCTACCGGTTCAAGGTGAGTGGTAGTAGTAAACAATGTACTGAGGGTTTGAAACCCCGTACTAGCACTTTACAGTGCTATGTTGAGATGAGACACGCGTTCCATGGCGAGCGTGGTGACATTGTGATTGGGGACTTGGACTTGGTCCTTCCCGGCTAATAGAATACTGTGTTTTATGACTGTTAATGAGATTATAACTGTACAATTGGGGCCAATAGCCATGTTTATAAAGCTAGGTGACCCTTATATCGTGTTGGAAACATTCACTCAGCCGTAGCTCTAGCTGTAGATCATAATATGATCTAGTACTAGATGCGTACATTGAGAAAGCTTATCTAGGGTGGAATTTCCCGTTCTAGCTGAGTGGGCCTGAAAGGCCAAGTCTATATTGACTGAGACAGGGTCAAAGACCCACTATGATATATTATATTGGGCCTGAGAGGCCAAGTATATGCTGACTGGGATAGGGTCGAGGACCCATTATGAGGTATTATATATATATACCTATATTGGATCGGGCCGCACGCCGCAGCAGTATATATATTGGATCGGACTGCACGCCGCGGTAATATACATGTAATATACATGTGGGATAGACTGCACGCCGTAGTACTATTGCGCTTGGGCTGTAGGAGCCCTTCGGAGTCTGAGTCTGCACACATTCTTAGTGAGCGCTGTATATATTATGGGATCGGGCTGCGCGCCGCAGCAGTATAAATATATATACATATATATATTGGATCGGATTGCACGCCGCAGTAATACATGTGTGGATCGGGCTGCACGCCGCAACATCATAGCGCTTGGGCCTAGGGAGCCCCTCTGAAGTCTGTATACACCCCCAGTGAGTGCCGTCGGTGTTAAATAGAGCGGGTTGCGCGCCGCAGCGGTATATGTATTGGAGCGGGTTGCACGCCGCAGCATTAAACTTATTCATATCCTACTACCTACTTAAATACTTATACATTATAGACATATGTATGTGTCTTTATATATTGAGATGGCCGAACACCGTAGGGGGTACGAGTGAGGGTTGGATCAGCGTGGAATCTTGTAGAAATAAATGTGGATTGGAGATTAGAGTACTACCATAGTGATGACATACCTGTAAGGGTTGCCTTAGAACTGCTAAGTGATAGCATAGGAGTTCTTACTTTCCGTTATTATTTATTATTGTTACTCATTGAGTTGAAATATACTCACCCCACTCCCCTGCACTTTTTGTGCAGATTCACAGGTACCCGAGAGCGGTTGAGTTGTTATTGCTGCCTGCGCACATCTACTTCTTGCGGAGACTACGAGGTAGCTGCCAGCGTCCGCAGAGCCTGTTTTCTCCTTCTTTATCACCTTGTTGATTTCCTATTTGCCTAGACTTGTTTGTATTAGGATGCTATTATGTAGAGGCTCAGTCTCGTGACACCACGATATGGTTGGGACCATATTTTGTATGTTCTACATTTCGCTTATCACCTGATATGATCATTTACTGTTTAAGTTTAATTTGATTAATAACTGACTGGGTTAAGAGATGATATGGTCGGGCTTGCCTAGCATTGTGTTGGGCGCCATCACGACCGGGGTTTGGGTCGTGACAAGTTGGTATCGGAGCCCAGGTTAACAGGTCTCGCGAGTCATGAGCCGGTTTAGTA
Source organism: Nicotiana noctiflora (assembly GCA_032618575.1). Classification (NCBI taxonomy): domain Eukaryota; kingdom Viridiplantae; phylum Streptophyta; class Magnoliopsida; order Solanales; family Solanaceae; genus Nicotiana; species Nicotiana noctiflora. The sequence goes on along the minus strand of JASVEL010000814.1, from coordinate 108,408 downwards.
GAGTCTCGTGGATCGGTACGGGGACGCCTGTACTTATCCTCGGGAGGCTGCAAACCTTTTAGGAAAAGTTTCAAATTCTTGGAATTATTGTCGTGCGATTACTTTTGACTTGAACTGAACTTTGATATTCTATTCTCTCGCAGATGGCGAGAACTCGATCATCCGGACGTGGAGGACGACCACCACTACCACCTGCTAGAGGCCGAGGACGTGGCCGTGGTCGTGGGATTGGCAGGGTATTATCGCCGATTCGTTCAGGGGTTCTCTTCTATTGCCTCACCCTTGACTAGATTGACTCAGAAGGGTGTTCCTTTCTTATGGTCCGAGGAGTGCGAGGAGAGAAGCTCAAGACAGCACTGACCACAGCACCCGTTTTGATTCTACCGACAGCTTCAGATTCTTATACTGTATATTGTGATGCCTCAGGAGTGGGCATTGGTTGTGTGTTGATGCAGGAGGGTAGGGTCATTGCTTATGCTTCTCGTCGGTTGAAGCCCCACGAGAAGAACTACCCTGTTCATGATTTGGAGCTAGCAGCTATAGTTCATGCTTTGAAGATTTGGAGACATTACTCGTATGGTGTCTCATGTGAGGTGTTCACGGATCATCGCAGCCTTCGGCACTTATTCAGATAGAAGGACCTTAATTTGAGACAGCGGAGGTGGTTGGAGTTGCTTAAGGATTATGACATCACTATTTTGTATCATCCGGGAAGGCAAATGTTGTGGCCGATGCTTTGAGTCGGAAGGCAGTTAGTATGGGCAGCCTAGCTTTCATCCCGGTTGGGGAGAGGCCATTTGCTTATGATGTTCAGGCCCTAGCCAATCCGCTAGTGAGATTAGATATTTCGGAGCCGAGTCGAGTGTTGGCTTGTGTTGTTTCTCGATCTTCCTTATATGATCGCATCAGGGAACGATAGTATGATGACCCATAATTGCTTGTCCTTAAGGACAGAGTGCAACATAATGATGCTAGAGATGTGACTATCGACAGTGATGGTGTTCTGAGGATGCAGGGCCGTATATGCGTGCCCAATGTTGATGGTTTGCGGGAGTTGATACTTGAGGAGGCACACGGTTCGCGGTACTCTATTCACCCAGGTGCCGCAAAGATGTAAGATGTACCAAGACTTGAGACTACATTACTGGTTGAGGAGAATGAAGATGGATATTGTTAGGCATGTAGCCAGGTGCCTCAATTGCCAGGAGGTCAAGTATGAGCATCAGAGACCGGGTGGTGTTCTTCAGCGTATGGTCATTCCCAAGTGGAAGTGGGAGAGGATCACCATGGATTTCGTTACTGGACTCCCTCGGACAGCGAGGAAGTTTGATTCTGTGTGGGTGATTGTTGATCGGCTGACCTAAGTCCGCACATTTCATCCCAGTTTGTACTACTTACTCATCGGAGCGGTTGGCAGCGATCTTTATTCGGGAGATTGTCAGGTTGCATGGGGTCCCAGTATCTATTATATCTGATAGAGGCACTCAGTTCACTTCTCAGTTTTGGAGAGCATTTCAGCGGAAGATGGGTACGCGGGTTGAGTTGAGCACCGCATTTCACCCCCAAACAGACGGACAGTCTGAGCGCACCATTTAGATCCTGGAGGATATGTTGCGGGCATGTGTGATTGATTTTGGTGGTTCGTGGGATGAGTTCTTGCCACTTGCTGAGTTCGCCTATAACAACAGTTACCAGTCGAGTATTCAGATGGCCCCGTACGAGGCATTGTATGGCAGACGGTGTAGATCTCCCGTCGGATGGTTTGAACCTGGTGAGGATAGATTGATAGGGACTGAGTCAGTCCAGGATGCTCTGGATAGAGCAAAGTTGATCCAGGAGAGGCTTCGCACAGCACAGTCTCGCCAGAAGAGTTATGCAGACCGTAGAGTTCGAGAGTTGTCTTTCATGGTGGTGATAGGGTATTGCTGAAGGTTTCACCCATGAAGGGTGTCATGAGGTTTGGGAAGAAAGGAAAGCTGAATCCCAGGAACATTGGTCCTTTTGAGATACTCAGGAGGGTTGGATAGGTGGCATATGAGTTAGCCTTGCCACCCAGCTTATCCAGTGTTCATCCAGTATTCCATGTGTCTATGCTCCGAAAGTACATCGGGGATCCGTCTCATGTATTAGACTTCAGTACCATTCAGCTTGATGGTGATCTATCATATGATGTGGAGCCTATTGCTATTTTGGGTCGCCGGGTAAGAAAATTGAGGTCGAAGGAGATTGCAGTAGTTAAGGTGCAGTGGAGAGGTCGGCCCGTGGAGGAGGCTACTTGGGAGGTTGAGCAGGAGATGCGGAGCAGATACCCTCAGCTATTTGAGACTTCAGGTATGTTTCTTGACCCGCTCGAGAATGAGCGTTTGCTTAAGAGGGGGAGAATGTGACGACCCGGCCCGTCGTCGCGGGAATTACCAGCCCGTTATGTTGTAATTACATATTTCATGCTTTTATATCAGTGTTAGAGTCTATCGGGGGAGTTAGGAGTGAATTGGATTGAAATTGAGGCATATAACCTTTTTGGAGGAAACTTGAATAAGGAAAGTCAACCCGGAGTTGACTATTTGGTTAGAGAGCTCGGAATCAAATTCTGATGATTCGATCAGTTCCGGGAGGTAGTTTGTGAGCTAGGAGAGCGATCGGAATTGAATTTGGAGGTCCGGTGTAGAAATAGGCTTGAATTGGCCAAGGTTGAATTTTGACGAAATCCGAACGGTAGGTGAGATTTTGATCCGGGAGTCGGAATGGAATTCCGATAATTGCAGTAGCTCCATTAAGTGATTTTGGATGTGCCTGCAAAATTTCAGGTCATTCGGAGGTCGTTTGGCCGGGTTTTCGATCGAATGTCGATTTCGAAAGTTTTGAAGAAACTTAGGCTTGAATCCGTGTGTAATTGGTGATTTTGATGTTTAGGATGGTGTTTTTATGATTAGAACAAGTTTGCAATGTGTTATGGGGTATGTTGGTGGTTTTTGTTGGGGTCCCGGGGGCCTCGGGTTGATTTCGGGGGTCCAAACGGACCATTTCTTGTATTTTTGAACTGCTGTTGGCTTCTGGTTTTGTTGCAGACGGATGCTCTATGTGATCGCATAGAGTAGATGCGATCGCATAGAAGGATGGAAGTGAGCCTCAGAGTTGTTCTATGCGATCGCGTAACAGGGGATGCAATCGCATATGTATGGAACCTGGCACTCTGCGATCGCAGGGTCTCTTGTGCGAACGCATAGGGTAAAATGATCCGGGGTGCCTAAGAAGCTTATTGTTCTATGCGATCGCGTGGTCAGTTTGCGATCGCATAGTAGTAATTTGGAGCATGGGTGAGATGTTCTACGCGATCGCGGAGAGGAAGTGCGATCGCATAGCATTAATTAATTCGAGCTATCATTTGTTCTACGCGATCGCAATGATGGGATGCGATCGCATAGTGTAAACGCCTGGGCAGATTCTTTAATTACAGAAACATTTCATTACGGGTTCATTTGCAAAACCCTCCAATTTTGAAGCTTAGAGAGAGAAAGTGAAGGGAAATAGCTGGGAGATCATCGGGATATTGTCGGAGGTAAGTTTCGTGGTTTAATTACACACTTTTATCATGAAATCATGGATTATTTCTATGAAAATGGAGGATTAAATGTGGGTTTAAGCCCTAGGCCCAAAATTGTAGAAAAATGCCGATTTGAGCGGGCAAATGGAGTCCGAATTTGGCAAATTTGATATGCCTAGACTCGTATTGAGACGAGGGTTCCAAATATGTAACTTTTATAATTTTTCGAGAAGCGCACGAAAAGTCGGGTTTTGACAACTTGTGGGTTTTGATATAATTTGGGTTATTTCGAATGAATTGCGTGAAATTAGAATATATTGATGCATTCCTTATGATTTTGAGCAGATTTGGCATCCGAGGAGATTGATTTGCGAGGCAAGCGCAAGGCGGATTGAAGCTTCTACCGGTTCAAGGTGAGTGGTAGTAGTAAACAATGTACTAAGGGTTTGAAACCCCGTACTAGCACTTTACAGTGCTATGTTGAGATGAGACACGCGTTCCATGGCGAGCATGGTGACATTGTGATTGGGGACTTGGACTTGGTCCTTCCCGGCTAATAGAATACTGTGTTTTATGACTGTTAATGAGATTATAACTGTACAATTAGGGCCAATAGCCATGTTTGGGGCCTTGTGCCGATCTGTAGAGCATTAGGGAACCTGTAGAGCTAGGTGACCCTTATATCGTGTTGGAAACATTCACTCAGCCGTAGCTCTAGCTGTATAGCATAATATGAGCCAGTACTAGATGCGTACATTGAGAAAACTTATCTAGGGTGGAATTTCCCGTTCTAGCTGAGTGGGCCTGAAAGGCCAAGTCTATATTGACTGAGACAGGGTCAAGGACCCACTGTGATATATTATATTGGGCCTGAGAGGCCAAGTATATGCTGACTGGGATAGGGCCGAGGACCCATTATGAGGTATTATATATATATACCTATATTGGATCGGGTTGCACGCCGCAGCAGTATATATATTGGATCGGACTGCACGCCGCAGTAATATACATGTAATATACATGTGGGACGGACTGCACGCCGCAGTATTATTGCGCTTGGGCTGTAGGAGCCCCTTCGGAGTCTGAGTCTGCACACATTCTCAGTGAGCGCTGTATATATTATGGGATCGGGCTGCGCCGCAGCAGTATAAATATATATATACATATATATATTGGATCGGACTGCACGCCGCAGTAATACATGTGTGGATCGGGCCGCACGCCGCAGCATCATAGCGCTTGGGCCTAGGGAGCCCCTCCGAAGTCTGTATACACCCCCAGTGAGCGTCGTCGACGTTAAATGGAGCGGGCTGCGCGCCGCAGTGGTATATGTATTGGAGCGGGCTGCACGCCGTAGCATTAAACTTATTCATATCCTACTACCTACTTAAATACTTATACATTATAGACATAGGTATGTGTCTTTATATATTAAGATGGCCGTACACCGTAGGGGGTACGAGTGAGGGTTGGATCAGCGTGGAATCTTGTAGAGATAAATGGGGATTGGAGATTAGAGTACTACCATAGTGATGACGTACATGTGAGGGTTGCCTTAGAACTGCTAAGTGATAGCACAGGAGTTCTTACTTTCAGTTATTATTTATTATTGTTACTCACTGAGTTGAAATATACTCACCCCACTCCCCTGCACTTTTTGTGCGGATTCACAGGTACCCGAGAGCGGTTGAGACATTGTTGCTGCCTGCTCACATCTACTTCTTGCGGAGACTACGAGGTAGCTGCCAGCGTCCGCAGAGCCTGTTTTCTCCTTCTTTATCACCTTGTTGATTTCCTATTTGCCTAGACTTGTTTGTATTAGGATGCTATTCTATAGAGGCTCAGTCTCGTGACACCACGATATGGTTGAAACCGTATTTTGTATGTTCTACATTTCGCTTATCACCTGATATGATCATTTACTGTTTAAGTTTAACTTGATTAATAACTGACTAGTTTAAGGGATAATATGGTCGGGCTTGCCTAGCATTGTGTTGGGCGCCATCACGACCAGGGTTTGGGTCGTGACAAGTTCTCTTGGTGCTGTGGGCTATAGTAATTTGATTATACCCAGAGTAACCATCCAGGAAGCAGTAATACTCCTGGATGGCCAATCGATCAAGCATTTGATCCATGAAAGGAAGAGGAAAGTGGTCCTTCTTGGTGACATTATTCAGATTTTTGTAATCAATACAAATTCTCCACCCTGTGACAGTTCTTGTTGGTATTAAATCGTTATTATCATTAACTATCACAATTATACCTCCCTTCTTAGGAACACACTGAACTGGACTCACCCATTTGCTATCAGAGATAGGAAATACAATACCTGCATCAAGCCATTTGATCACCTCTTTCCTTACCACTTCTTTCATGTTAGGATTGAGGCGACATTGGTGTTCTATACTTGGTTTGTGTCCTTCCTTCATTAGGATTTTATGCATGCAAAACGCAGGACTAATACCTTTTATGTCTGACATTGTCCACCCAATGGCTCTCTTGTGCTCTTGCAATACTCTCAACAATTTTTCCTCCTGCAATTCAGATAAATCATAAGAAATGATAACAGGCAATGTATCAGAACTACCCAAATAAGCGTAATGCAAGTGAGATGGTAGTGGTTTAAGCTCCAATTTCGGGGCTTCCTCAATTGATGGCTTTGGGGGAGGTCTATGTGGCCTATTCAACGGTTCAAAAGGATATGTTCCTTGCAAGTATGCACAAGATGTATCAAGGATGTACATCATCTCTTCAACCTCTTCATCGGTTGCCAAATTATCAAATATTGTAAGTGCTTTCTCTAATGAATCATTGAGATACACACTTGAGTCATAATTTTGTTCATCATTCTCAATCACTGATATCATAGAAAGTTCTTCATATTGACAAGGAAGTTGAATTGCTTTGTATACGTTAAATACTGCTTCCTCATCATCAACCCTTAGAATCATTTTCCCTTCTTTCACTTTAATGATCGCATCACCAGTAGCTAGCAAAGGTCGCCCTAGAATGATTGGCACCAATTCATCTGCTTTATAATCAAGAATAATGAAATCTGCAAGAAAGATGAATTTCCCAATCTGCAACAATACATATTCTATCACCCCTTTAGGGTGTGCTATGGACCTGTCTGCTAACTGTAACATCACAGTGGTTGGTCTAGGAGCTCCAAGACCCAATTGTTTGAACAATGACAAAGGCATTAAATTTATGCTCGCCCCCAAATCACAAAGAGCCCGGCCTACATCGATATCACCAATACGCACAGGAATTGTAAAACTACCGGGATCTTTAAGCTTTTGTGGAAGCTTGTTTTGTACCCTGGCAGTGCACTCTTTAGTAAGTGCGACTGTTTCATATCCAGTCAGTCTTCTTTTATGATCCACTATATCTTTGATGTACTTAGCATATTTAGGGATTTCTCGAAGTACATCAACAAGTGGAATGTTTAATTGAACTTGGCTCAACATGGATAGAAATTTACTGAACATTCGATCATCGTTCTTCTTTTGTAGTCTTTGTGGGAAAAGGTGGGGGTGGCCTTGGGACTTCCACGAGTTCAAGACTTTCAGTAGTCTTCTTTGGATCATTTATCAATTTAGGGATCAATTCTCCCTCAGGCACAAATTTCTCTTTCTTTTTCTTTGAGATTTTCTTAAGTTCTCTCCAGCTTCTAAGTGTTATAGCACTTACCTATGGGATCTTTTCCGTGTCACTGGGAAGAGCTCCTATAGGTCTAGTGTTCTAGTTCATTGCTATCTGCCCCATCTGCCTTTCTAGATTCCTAACATCAGTTCTGAGCTGCTAATTGTCGATCAACAACTTTTTCAGCAAATCATTTGTGCTTTCTTCCACCTGCTGAGGTGGTCTATGAGGTTGATTAAAACCCACTTGCGGTCTATACTGATTTGGATTTTGCTGATTCCCCCCCCCCCCCCATGAGAAGTTAAGATGATTCCTCCAATTTGGATTGTAGGAATTTCCATACTGTGCGTGCTGATTTGCTGGGCCTCTGTTTTGTTGTCCAACATAATAAATAGATTCTGGATTCGTAGGGAACATATCACTTGTATGGCTATCACCACACATTTCACAGCAAATAGCCATTTGTTGTACTTGTTGCATGGGTTGAGGTTGTTACATTGTCATCCTTGTCATCTGGTTGGATAGTCTTGCAATTTCAGCTCTCATTGCCGATACATCATCCAACTCAAGCAACCCTGCTGATTTTTGTTTCATTGCCTTTCTGGAATCTCCATCACCTTGCCAGTTATTATCATTTGAAGTGAATGTATTTAACAAGAGTTGGATTTCCGTGTAAGATTTTTTCATGCAACTTCCTCCACAAGCGGAATCAAGATTCATTTTTGAAGCTTCATCTAATCCATCAACAAACGTATGACCTAACACCTCGTCTGTTTGACAATGATGAGGACAGTCCCTGAGTAGCTTCTTGTACCTTTCCCATGCTTGACGAAGTGTTTCGCCAGAGCGTTGTTCAAACCCAAGAATTTGACTCCTCAGCATCTTTGTCTTTTTAGTAGGAAAGAATTTGATTAAGAACGTCCTTGCTAGATCATCCCATGTGCGGATTGAATTTGATGGTTCCTTGTTTAACCACTCTTTAGCTTCCCCAAGCAGAGAAAAGGGAAAAAGTGTCAGCTGTACATAATCCTTGGAAACATTTGGATAATTGTAAGTATCCGTAATTTCCAAAAAATTCTGAATATGTCTTTGTGGATCTTCATGAGGTAGACCCATAAATTGCCCTGTAGACTGAATCAGCTGCACCATATATTGTTTCAACTTAAAGTGCCCAGTAATATCAGGCTTCACAATAGCCTGAGTCATATTAGCCAGACTGGGTCTTGCGGCTTCAATCACCGCTCGTTCCTCATTTCCTGCCATCACTATTGGCTGTGGTTGAATTTGAATGTTCAACTCTCCTCCTGTTTTATATTGAGCTTCCCACTCTCTCATTGTTCTATGAATTGTTCTTTCAATTTCAGGATCAAATGGGATAAGATTGTTTGTGCTTCTGCTCCTCTGCATTCAAGAGAAGAACTTGTATAACACAAACAAATGGATGAAAATTTCTTTTTATATTTTCTATTAACAACTACAAAATAGTAAAACAGTCAAGGAGCTAATTTCAAATTCCCAGGCAACAGCGCCAAAAACTTGTTGCGACCAAAACACTCACGCAAGTGTACGTGATCGACAAGTAGTATAATAATAAGTAAAGTATCGTTCCCACGAGAAATTATTATTAGCTTATTGACTGATATTAAATTAACTAATTTTTGATTTATGCTATATAATTCGAAAGTATATAGGAACTTCTTTATAATTCAATTTATAATGTCACAATTATTCAAGATGAAATTACTACACCCAATTCACAATATTTTTATAATGATATAGACAAATATATTCTAGAGACATGGACTTGCTAGTAATCATGCTATTTTTCTACTTAGAATCGATTTATTTAATTATCTGGATTATTGATTATAAGGTTAATAATATTCATAAGAATCTTTCGAGTTCTTATGAATCTATCCAAGTTAAATCAATATCTATATTTCTATGATATTAATATTAACAAGAATGCATTTCAAACTCTTATTATTTAACCAAACAAGGCAATTAAGTATATATCTATCTTAATTGCAAATCCTTCACTCGATGCCCGAGATTCAAATCTTGTTCTATTTGATTTTATATGCAACCAAGAATTTCCTTTATCAAATTTAATTCAAAGTTCGTAAATACTATTTCACTGTTAGCTACGCAGTAAAATAATTAAGATCAAAATCAAATAAACAACCCATATCAATAACTTCAATAAAATAAGTCTAAGCTTCAAATAACAAGATCACTAACATCCATGACCCTAGAATACTAGAGAGTTTAGCTATTCATTTTCATACTAAAATCAATAATATTGATGTCTAAAATACTACAAAGAAAACTACAAGATGAAGGTTTAGATGAACTCTTTAATTGTTGCTCTTCAAAGCTTGATCTTCAATCTCTTCCTTTGCTTCAAGAATACTCTCAATGATTTTTCTCTCCAAATCTTCTCTCTAAGATGAATAGTATATTTCCACTCTACTCCAATAATGCTAAAAATCTAATCTTCTCCATGATATAAGACTGCATTAATTAACTTTGAGTGGAATTGTGTGTCTCTTCATTTTCAACCTTAGAAAAATTATTTTAACCAGACTACTCTGCGCGAAGTGGTGCGCGAAGTGGGCACTTTGCGCATCTGTAGCCCAATTAATTCTTCCTCTGCGCGAAATGGTGCGCGAAGTAGCCACTTCGAGCACCTGGGAGAATTTCTCATTAAAGCTTGTTTCTTGATCATAAAGACTCAACTCCGAAGGATTGTTTTTGCTCCAAAATTGTGCCATGACATTTCCAATTGTAGATACAAGCTCTTTTTTCTGCACAATATACAAATCACAAATTAATAGCTTATATTTTATCAAATTCATAAATTATGTTATTGGATCATAATTAAATGGACGCATAAATAATGGCTAAACTACTTAGTTTTCGCCTATTATCACACAGTGTTATTAAGATAGTGATACCAATCCCCGAGGGATTCAAATAATCGGCACGACGCCCAAGCATGATAATTAGTCCAATTCATGATAATTAATATCTTTTATTAGGATATCAATTTAATTTCAAGCAATTAGGTATTATTATTTATTACGCGAGACGGACCAAGTCACAATCCCCAATGGTGCTCTACCCCACGCCTATTATCCGGCATGCAAGTCACTCAATACAGCACTAAAATGTGCAAGTCCAGGGTTTACTAACCCTTAGGCCATCATTTACCAGTATTACCCACCTCAATCCGGCGAAAATCCAAGCTCCACGATGCTTTAGCTCCTCGAACCAGCATCCACGCACGTCAAAACTAGCCAAATTCAGTAAAAATATATCAAAATAGGCTACGAAAAAACACCTAATCGAACACAATCAAGTTACATGAAAAACCGTAAAGTTGCCAAAACCCGACTTTTGGTATGCTTCCCGAAAATTACAAAAGTTACATATTGGGGTTCCTTATCTCAACACGAGTCCATACATATAAAGTTTGCCAAAATCGGACTCGGTTTGCCCATTCAAATTGATATTTTACCATAACCCAGGCTTAGGGCAAAATTTTCCCATTAATTCTCCCAATTTCAGTGAACTAATTGAAGATTCTAAGGAAAAATCACGTATTTACACCATAGAACTTACCTCTGATGTTTATCCGGTGAAATCCCCTCTTGAAGCTCTCCAAAATCATCCAAACGAAATGAAATCAATGAAAGAAATAAACCAATTTCGTGTAATAAAGAATCTGCCCGTGCTTCGTCGAGTTGTACCTTGCACATGTGCTATACAAGTTGTACATCCTATTGCTCCAGCAGTCCTTTCCTGTCGATCATAACTTCTAGTACAGATATCCAAATTACCAGTTCTTTAGCTTTCTGGAAAATAGACACGAAGGTCTACAACTTTCGTGTTTTGCACTTTTTGTGATTTCTTATAGATTACAAAATATCAGCTCCCAAAGTAGCCAAAAAGCTGCTGAAAATCTGCTGCAACAGCAGCTTTTTCCATAACCAAAAATGCCCGTTAGGCATCCGAAATCTCCCCGAGGCCCTCGGGACCTCAACCTAAAACACAAACTCAACCTAATACTTCATTCAAACTTTCTCCGATCATAAAAATAGTACCTTAAACATAAAAAATCACCAAAATCCTAGAATTCGATTCAAACATAAACTTAAACTTTCAAAATTCACATTCGATCAAAAACCCGACCAAACGATGTTCGAATGACCTGAAAATTTGCAGACTTATCCAAAATCACCTAACAAAGCTACTGCAACTGTCAGAATTCCATTCCGACTCCCGGATCAAAATATCACCTATCGATCGGATTCCGTCAAAGTTCCAACTTTGTCAAAATAGGCTAACTTCTTCACCGGACCTCCAAAATTACTTCCGGTTGCGCTCCTAAGTCTTAAATCATCCCCCGAAACTAACCGAATCATAAGTCAACATTGGGTTTACTTTTCCAACTTAAGCTTTGCTTAAAGAGATTAATTGTCCCATTTCCTATCAAAATCGATCCGAATTGACTCAAAGTTTGCACACAAGTCTCATTCGACATTACGGACTTGCACCAACTTTTGGAATTGCATTCCGACCCCGATATCAAAATTTTCACTTCCGATTGAATTTTCTCATAAACCTTCAAATTCCTATATTTAGCCAAATGACTTCAAAATGACCTCCGGACATCCGAATTCACTTCCGATCGCGTTCCCAACTCCAAAACCACCATACGGATCTATTCCAAGACTCGAAATCCCAAACGGACATCTATAACTCTAAAATGCCTTCCAACCCAAATTTATGAAATTCTTCTAAAATACTAACTTCCACCATATACACTGAATTGCTCACGGGTTATCAAAAACCAAATCCGGATATACGCCCAAGTTCAAAATCATCATACAAGCATGCTGGAACTTTTAGATCCCAATTCCGAGGTCATTTACTCAAAATTCCAATCCTAATTCATTTCTTCAACTTTAAACTTTCAAAATGAGAATTTCCATTTAGATTTGACTCCAAACTTCCTGAATTTTAATTTTGACCATACACACAAGTCAATATACCTGAGATGAAGTTGTTCATGGTCTCAATCTGCTGAATGACGCATCAGAGCTCAAAACGACCGGTCGGGTCGTTATACCCCCGGGACCTCAACCAAAAATACAAATCCACTCTAAATCATCACACGAACTTGTTCCAATCATAAAAACATACCTTTAAACACTTGAATCATCAAATTAAGGCGGATTCAAGCCTAAGTGTCAACCAAAACTTCCGAAACCTACATTTTATCAAAACCCCGACCAAACGATATCCGAATGACCTGAAAATTTGCGTACATATCCAAAATCACATAATGAAGCTACTGCAACTGTCGGAATTCCATTCCGACTCCCGGATCAAAATCTCACCTATCGATCGGATTTCGCCAAAATTCTAACTTAGCCAATTCAAGCCTATTTCTACACCGGACCTCCAAATTTAATTCTAATCGCTCCCTTAAGTCACAAATCACCTCCCAAAACTATTCGAATCACCAGAATCCACATCCGAACCCTCTAACCATATAGTCAACTTTAGGTTAACGTTTTAGAAACAAGCTTCACTCAAAAAGGCTATATGCCTTATTTTTAACCAGAATTAATCCAAATTCACCTGATAGGCTCAAATACAGATATAGAAACATGTAGCAACATAATAAGGGGAAAACGGGGCGGTAACTAACGTGAAGAAGGGATGGGTCGTCACATTCTCCCCAACTTAAACCAACGCTTGTCCTCGAGCGGACTCAGAGTTGTACTAGAAGCAACCCAATAGCTGAATGACCTTACCAAGCATATATTCGGGGTGATACCATGTAACCATATCTATCATAAGTCCGATAACACAATATAACTGAAATTCCATAGTCCATCTGAACCATAGACCACATTGCACTTTCTGAGATCATATACCAAATCCAAATTCCACGTCTATACTTAGAATACTCCCGAACCAACTGTAATAACCCATACTCGCCACTCCAGTGAGATAATATGATGTACCAAACAACCCAATCACTCGAGACGATGGCCTCTAATCAGAACAATTGCCCACAATAACCAAATACTAACTGAAAAACCTTTTCATTAGCTAAAGTTTTATTCCAACACCTTCATATATTGCCCACGACAACTGAACACGCAATATATCGAATTCATCTCTCGGGTCAACCATTCATGAATCCATTTCCCTTTTGACTAATACTACAACAGATTTTTGAGCCAAACATTTCTGCACTCATTAATTACTCCAATGATCATTTTGATTATAACACACCACACTGGTGACATGACACCCCCAACATCGGCCTAAGCCACAATGTGCACAATACATGCTCCAATAATAAACGATCTGAATGCACTCAAATCATGACAACTGAATCAATTGAAGAGCGGTAATTCTAATTCCTATGTACCATCATAACACATAACTGAGATCCCATCTCACAACATAGAAATAAGGTAACTAAATCCTCCTCGAAAGGTCATAACATTACGTGGCCTTGCCACAACTCATGATTCTATCCAAACACTATTACCCATGAAACATTTTAAGTCACCATGCTCAAAACGGTCAGCCACGCACAGGCTTAGGTCTGAACTTAAGCAATCAATCACACGCACGGTGAAACAATTAATATACTATATTCAATCCTGAAAGGGACACAACCGATGTGCTATTCGTCGAGCAATACCCAATACAGACTTTTCCTCAGAAGCCAGGAAGTAGTACATACAAGGTAACATATAACTAAGTTTATTTTTATATCACACTGGTGCGGCGTGCGACCCGATCTAGATAACATACCCGTGGCGGCGTGCCACTCACTCCAAATACCATACCCGTGGCGGCGTGCCACCCGATCCACACATATATACCTCATAAAAGGAATGCACATCGAGTCAAATTTGCTCATTACAATGACTTATATATTCCTATGCTCGGCCATGCGAAACACATCCAAAAAGTCCCTTAATACTGGAACTAAATCAATGGTAGAAACCTCTACACCGACATCTACCACGAAGGCCCAATTAACAAAGCTATACCTGCCAGCCATTTGCTGGTCCTTGGGATACAAAACTACCCTGTTAGAACATAATCTGATGCACCTTGCCATGCAACCTATGGCATTTTTCCAACATAGTCCATATCACATTAGTCTAGACAACCCGACTTAAGACAACCAGTCTGCAATCAAATATCATAACCCAAATTCATCATATTATGCAAAGAAAGATCCACTAGGGCTTCTAATCTCCAATAACCGCTAAACGATACCGTTACACACGATATACAGCCACTACATAGGCGGATTATAAGAACTTGTAATCTCCGACACATATATAACACATGTATCACTATGCCTGATTCCATACTCCGCCGTACGAATACATAACACACATCCAGCATCCATTCATACCACGAAAGCCATTCAGAAATTTCCCTATGCCATCAACAACTCCATCAATACAGTCGATCTAATAAGAGAATACCTCAATACCACTAGATATTATCAGTTTACATTACCTTTCCCTTTTGAACATATACCCCGTCAAATCACTAAAATAGTAGTATCATTTTCCTTAATCACCAGAAAGATTGATTCTCAAATAATTTGCAACTGCCCGCGCTGGTCAAGAATTTTAATGACTTCCCATATAATATGAACTGATCTCTAAACCTTGAACATGCCATTATCAACTTTCCATAACACATCGCATATACCATACCACACTAAGATAACATGGAAACTTCTATTACTCCCCTACACTACAAACATCGACACACTCAACTAGTCAAGGACTTCCATTCCATATAGAAGAAAAATCATTACACATTCCGAGCTTCGCATACCAACAGAAAATATACTCATGTCCAGACCACGGTAAACACATCACAACTCTTTCTCCTAATTCCATTGCATAAACTAAACTGTCAGGACTGAATCCTTCTACCCACATCGAGCTATGCAACATCCATCACTCAAGAGCTTGGTTGCACAATACCTGCAAGACTCATTACTTTGAACACATACCAGGAATTAATCGTATCCTTATCATACCATTTTCGTATGTCATCAAGTTGTTCCATTTACCCAATTTCCCTTATAATTCATCTTTAATTTAATATTAGCCTTTACTGTAGCACTACAATACCTCAACTCAGGTTACCACACGAGACTCATACATAAGACCACACGGTCTAAGACCCATAGTCCGTTGAATACTCTCTCAAATGTTTCCCAGAAGTACCACATTCTATAATACTTTATTTTGAAGAACTTCCTGCGACTCTGAATTCGTTATCATTACCTTCCAATACGGATACATAGAATCCCATCATTAACATAACATATTACAAGTCTTGATATCTTCTAACGAAACTGCAGTCTCTAGCCACATATACAACCTTAAGACACCTAACTGTTACAAGTAACGTCTTGAACACCGCAAAACCATTCTCGGGTGTCATTCACCCTTATTCAGTTGTAATTCAACTATCTTATTGACAGAACCACTTATGCCTTGTTAGAACTCCGACATCACAGAACATGATTACATATAGATACAAATAACTATCTTTGTTTTTTATACACCGAGCATTCTTTACCAACAGTAGTTCAAAACATCCTAGTATTTCTTCACTTCTACGAAGCACCATATAACCTTTATCAAAATTTCCCAACATGCTTAGAGACAGAACCAACATAGCACACAACAGTGCAATCCGTTAATCAATAACAACCTCCCCAACTTGGCTCGAAGCCATATATCAAGGCACCTTTAATCATTTATAGCATTCTTACTCAAATATGCCGCAATGTTAAAGAGAGATTAAACTCGAGTCATTTATGAGCTTTGGCGGAGACTCGAATCATCAGAAATCTTTACTCTTCTGCAATTTTTGCATTCATTCACACACAACAGTTAAGCCCACTCTTTAGATGACAAAATCTTTTCTAAGTCCCAAATTTTTCAAAAATTTCGACAGAGTTTTCTTTGTAATTTGGCCTATCCACCTGCTAGAGAATCACCAAAACCATCCTAACAATACGTCCACAACTTGACAAGACATCACAATGTATATCAACAACATTGATCTCAATACTACACAAATTATAGTATGAAAATTGATACATGGACATGCGTTGCACCTTCCCAAATCATAACACATATCAAATACTTTTCAATTACACATAAGAATCAACCCACCTAAGGATACTCTGCAAGAGATAACCCACATGCTTCGCCTCAATTTTGCATTTCAGTACAATACCTTCCACCAGGACACATAGCACACTCACTTTAGTCTTCCTGAGTCTGAACTCATTTTACTACATGTAAGGCACTTTACCTTCCAACTAAGAAATATGATAAATATTCACCACGCCCATAGCTCGGGGCTACACAATAGATCATAATAAGAGTCGAACACCTAACAGCTCATCCATTATCAAGTTGCCATTTCCACAATTTGGGACAATACTGATCATATAAATTTCATAATACCAGCTCGCAAAATCAGCACCTCGGTGCTCAAGCCATAGACAAAGATCCGGCCTCAAGTCCTCCCGACTGGCCCAACATGAACTCACAAAGATTATATCTTGTCCCTCGATCGGGGAGTCATAAGCCATCAAGGCAAGTGCGCATACAGACGTGTGGAAGGAATTTCAAGAATTATATCTCAAACTGAATCAAGTACGCACGATAAGAATTCCAGGAATGTGAAGTGTTTCCTAAAAGGATTGCAACCTCTCGAGGATAAATACAGACGTCTCTGTACTGATCCGCGAGACACTACTAACCGGCTCAAGACTCGTGAGGCCTAGTAACCTAGGCTCTGATACCAACTTGTCACAACCCCAAAACTCGGTCATGATGGTGCCCAACACATTGTTAGGCCAGCCCGACCAAATACACTCCCATCCCGAGCTTAGAGCTCAAAATCATTTATTTTAAGTCATCGACAGTGAAGGAAAACAAGATTTAACTAATAGTATTAAGAAAATCCAGAAATCTCCCTAAAATACAACGTAACTTCCCAAAGATCTGGGGTCACGAGCCAAGAGCCTCTATCAGAATATTAGCCAATATTGTAACTACTCTACAAGTCTAAGAGTATGCAGAATAAAACAAGTAATAACAGGGTATCAAGGGGAAATGTCAGGTCCTACGGACGCTAGGCAGCTACCTCGACGATCCCAACTGGGTCTAGACCAACACCAAGCTCAACTAAGTCTCCAGGTACCTGAATTTGCACACATGGTGCAGGGAGTCGAGTGATCAACTCAGCGGTAATAAAAGTAAATAATGATGAGGAAAGAAAATCACACAAAGCACTATCTCATGCTATAAAATACAAAATCTTCTCTTAATCTGTAGTACACTTTTAGGGTATTCCTTTTTATCATATGTGAGTAGATTATTTAGAAATCTCTTTTAACTTCTCTTCCTATCATTATAACAGATCAATACATGCGTACAACCTCAAACAGTGAAAGTGTGCACTCAAATCAGCCCCTTGGGCTCAGCACTCCTTAACAATTTCCACTAAGGGATCTGGTCAATAAGGCATATAACACATGTATGCCAGTAATGTATGAGTGCTAAATGTCATGCCACGTAGTACAAGTAAGCCAATGTATGTATGCAATGCAATGCATATGACGCTGTGGCGTACAACCCGATCCATGCACAGGCGCCCGCGCTCGATGTGGGGGTTCAGACTCCGGAGGGGCTCCTACAGCCCAAGTGCAATATCAATATCACTCCTGTTACGGCGTCCAACCCGATCCATACATAGTCATGAATGCATATAAGCCCCTTGGGCAATAGTATCATAACAGCTGATAGCTAAACTATCATCAAATCCTTTGTTTAAGTTTTCAAATCTTTTGACATACTGAGTAGGAAAATATTATATTAAAACCTTAGACTGAGATGAAAATATGCATAGTATTACCAAAACAGTGATACCAATTCCCGAAGCATTCAAATATTTGGCACGAATCCCAAAACATGATAATCAGTCCAGTTCATGATAATTAATATCTTTATTAGGGTGTCAATTCAATTTCTAGCAATTAGGTAGTATTATTTATTAAGCGGGACGGATCAAGTCACAGTCCCAAATGGTGCTCTACCCCATGCCCGTTATCCGGCATGTAAGTCACATCAATATAGCACTAGGATGTACAAGTCCGGGGTTTACTAACCCTCAGGACATCATTTACAAGGATTTCCCACCTCGAACCGGTGAAACTCTAGCCCGCGACACCTTAGCTCCTCAAACCGGCCTCCACACGCATCGAAACTAGCCAAAATCAATATAAATATGTCAAAATAGGCTAATGTAACAACACCAAATCGAAAACAGTCGAAATACATGATAAATCTCGAAACTAGCAAAACCCGAGCCTCAGGCTCGCTTCTCAAAAAATTACGAAAGTCACATTTTCAGAATCCATGACTCGCCACGAGTCCATACATATAAAGTTTATCAAAATCAGACTCTGTTTTCACATTCAAATCATTGATTTTTTATATCATGGGCTTATAGCAAAAATCCACCATTGTTACACCTTATTTCCTCCATTTTCAGAGATTAAATCCATGGTTTATCAATATATTAACATAATTTGAGTCCATGAGTGCTTACCTGATGATACCCCTTGATTTCCTTCTCAAAATCGCCAAAATCGCCTCTAAGTTCGAAGCCCCAAATGAGTTAAAAATTCTGAAATTCGACCATTACTGTTCCTTAAACCTCAGGTCATTTTTCGCTTCTACGGCCAAAGGGCCGCTTCACGTGTCCGCTCCCTTAGTCGCTTCTGCGACATTCATTAAAGTCACATACCGCTTCTGCGGTCATAAACTCGCTCTTGCGAGGCCGCTTAAGCGGACACTCCTCTGCTTCTGCGAGATTCCCCAATTCACTAGCTTCCGCTTCTGCGGACCATGGCCCGCTTCTACGGGCCCGCCTCTACGATAATTAACCCGCTTCTACGAAAATTTTGCTGACCAACCTAAGGACTCACACCTGCAATCATTATTCCGCTTTTTGTGGAGCCGCTTCTGCGGTCCTCCTTCCGAAGAAGCGGAAATCGCTGATGCATTAAGATACTAGCAGCTCAAACTTCCAAATTTCTTCCATTTCACCCTCCAAAAACATCCTGAGGCCCCCGGGACCTCAACCAAAAATAAAAATCCACTCTAAATCATCACAGGAACTTGTTCCAATCATAAAAATATACCCTTAAACACACGAATCATCAAATTAAGGTGGATTCAAGCCTATGTTTCAACCAAAACTTCTGAAACCTACATTCTATCAAAAACCCGACCAAACGATGTCCGAATAACCTGAAATTTTATAGACATATCCAAAATCACCTAACGAAGCTATTGCAACTGTCGGAATTCCATTCCGACTCCCACATCAAAATCTCACCTATCGATCGGATTTCGCCAAAATTTCAATTTACCCAATTTAAGCCTATTTCTACACCGGACCTCCAAATTCAATTATGATCACTCCCCTTAGTCACAAATCACCTCCCGTAGCTAACTGAATCACCGGAATTCACATCCGAGCCCTCTAACCATATAGTCAACTTCAGGTTGACTTTTCAGAAATAAGCTTCACTCAAAACGGCTATATGCCTTATTTTTAACCAGAATTAATCCAAATTCACCCGATAGGCTCCAATACAGATATAGAAACATGAAACAATTTAATGAGGGGAAAACGGGGTGGTAACTCACGTGACGGCTGTGAGCACATGATTTTTGCACTAGGTAAACAAATTCCAAAATTAAAAATAAAATAATATTTTTGAGTGTAATTGCGTGTCTTGTTTGAAATTAGATACATTTTATGTGTTTAAATAATCAGAAATTAAAAAATTAAAAAAATAGTTTCAATACTTGTATTTTTGGATTTAAGTAATTTAAAAAGAAAAATTAACAAAAAATAGTTATAATTAACAAAATAGTTTAATTAGCGGAATATAGTAGAAAATAGCAAAAATATCAGAAAAATTGGGAAAAATAGGAAATTAAAAGAGTTTGAGTAATTAGAAAAGAGTATAAAAAAAAGAAGAGATGAAATACAAAAGAAAATACATGAGAAAATAAGTAAAATAACAGAAAAATACAAAATATATATGGGCATAATTACATTGGGCCAAAAGAATCCCAAATCAATGGCCCAAAGCACCCAAGCCCAAAGGCCCGGTCCAGTTCACTAAGGGACAGGTGATCTCAGCCGTTCATCAGGCCAAATCCAATGGCTGAGAATCAATCCGGAGTTAATTCAATTGGTTAAGTGTGAGATCGAATCTCAACCGTTCGTTTAAAATGATCTAATGGTTGAAAGCTTAAGTCTCATTTGTAATAAAACGATGCCGTTTTAGTAATGCTATTGGTGGCCGTTGATCTTCATCAAATCAATGGCCCAAATCACCTTAGCTTCCCCAACTATAAAAGGCTTCGGTCTGTTGAAGACCGGCCATTTTACAATCGCCCAAACCCTAGCCGCCTAGGTTCTCCCTTCTCTCACCATTCATCTTCTTCTTCGCCTCTTCTGAAACCTCACCGGCCATGGAGGCCACCACTCTCCACGGTGGTCTCCCCGGCCACCCCACAGACTCCCCTCTTTCCTTCTTCATCTTCTTCACCTCAAATACCCCCCTCAGAACTCTGAAACCCTAAAAACCTCCCTTATTCTTGATTGTCCGGTCACCGAAATTTACCTCCGGTGACCACAAACTATGAGACCCGTCCCCAAATTAACACCACAGATTCTGCTCGACCTGATCTATCACCCTACCCTACTGGCTTCCCTCGAATATACCCTGAGCTTCTCAAATATCCCAAAAGAAGTCGCCGGAACCCTAAATCCGGCGACTCGAAACCAAACCCTTGTCAAGATATCACCTTTACCTCTCTCCAAATACCCCACTCCAAACAAAAACCCAAAAGACTTCATTTTGAAGTCTAAAAAAGAAATACCAGAAAAAGGAAATAAAGAAAAAGAAATAAAGAAAATAGTCTGAAAGAAGCCTGAAAAAAGAGTGAGAAGAGCGAAGAGGGAAGCTCAGGGGACCGGCCCTGCAATCTAAGTCCCTTTACCCTTTTATGTTTTATAGCTTTCTTTTGTCTGTTTGTTTTCATGCTTTTTCTTCTGTTTCCATTGTTTGGATCTTGTTTGTTTCCCTGTTTGAAGATTTGACTTTGATGTCCCCTGTGCTTCTTCATCTTCTGTAGTAGTAGGGTTTTCCAACTTGTTCATTTTTATGTCTTTCTTCTGTTTTGTTTGTTTCGATCATTGTTTAGTTTCTTTGGTTTTAAAAATTTCTATCTTTCACCCTTTCTTCTTCATCTTCTTGGTGTTGCGATTTCTGATCTGTTAGTTTTCAACAGCATGACTGTTCCTCTTTTATGATTCCTTGCATGTTTAGTTGTCTATCCATTTTTCTTCATCTCTTATACTAGAGTTATCCCATTGTTTGGATCTTGTTTTGATTCTCTGTTTTGAAGATTTGACCTTGATATCCTTCTTATTTTTCTTCCTCTGTTTGTATTAGGGTTCTTCATCTTGTTGGTCTTCGATATTTACTTCTTTAGTTCTAGTTAAGTTTTTTGACTCTCATTATGTGTCATCTTTGTATTAGGTTATATTTTGTTAGCTTTCAATAGCTTGGATGTTCTTCTCTTCTATCTCTTTACATGCTTAGTTTTAGTGCTAGAATTAGCCGTTTGGTTCCCCATTCCCCTTCTTAGGGATATTTTGCTTTACCTTTGTCTATTTCTCTAAGTCTCCCTGTTCCTGTTCTTCTTCATTTCATGATTAAAACCAGGGCTTTCCTTTAATGATTGGTTTATACCACCTCTTGTGTGCCTTCAATCTGCTAAAATAAGCATGCTAATCTAATTCTGCTTCTCTTTCTGTTACTTGGCATGATAGATTTAGGGATCTTTCTTCACTGTCTCTCCATGATTCTCCTACTCTTTATCTTCATCTTATCTATCTCATGTATATATCAAGCTAGGGTTAGAGATTCTGATTACCATGCTTATGTTATTCTGTTAAAGTCCCTTGTCCTTATGTCTAAAATGAGCCATGTTTTATCTCTTGTTGATTGAGATTTAGCTTCTATGTGTGTCTATGCCCATGAACTTTAAAGGTTTTTGGGGGTTTTCAATGTATCATCTAACATGAATTGGTTGTAACTAAGTCTGACTGATATTAATTGACACTTTGCTACATGAAATTGGGTTATGTGGATGATTGATTAAGATTCAACACTATCAAATCTCCTTTTTGAGTGTTAATTGATTAATGCACAATGTTTGGTCTCGTGTGGCTATGTGTGCAATTGTATGTTGAAATGACTGAGTCTGCAATGGTTCTTGTTAGTATGGGTAGTGATTAATACCCATTAACCTTAGGGGAATTGGTTATAGCTGTAGTGCTAGGTTTCATAAAATGGCTAGTTTTGAAATAGGTTAAAACTGAAAATCAAATAATAATAGGTTATAAGGTAAATAAGTGACCAAAGAGTGGCCAATTTTGCAAATTGACCAACTCTACAAGGTCCAACACACTGGCCCACCTTAAAAGGGTTAGTTGTGTAACAAGTGGTGCAAGTCTGCAAGTTCAGACTTACCAAGGCTCATTTGAGCCCTAAATCACAGGTGGCTAAGTCTGCAAAGGCTTTGGTCCAGCCTGTGTTCAACAAATGGGTTTCAATTACCCAAGCCAAGTCTCAACTTGAGACGGCTAAATCTTAAATAGGTTAAGCACAACAATAAAGCAGGCTAGTCCTGCAATTAGTTTAAAAACGAAATAAAAGGTCTTAATTAACTGAAAATGAAACAAAAAGGTTAAAATTTAAATAGTTCCTTAAAGTAGAACTGGCCAGTCCTTAAATACCAATGCAAGGACTGGCCATTAGTTAAATAAGTTCAAAATGCTGAAAACCTGACCTAGGTAGGTCGGGTAAATCAGCAGTGTCATTTAGGGCATAAATGGAAAGCAAATTGGTAAAATAGTGAATTACATAGAACATATAGGGTCATGTGAGTCATTTGTATCCCTGATTTCTGCAATTTTGCAGAGATTAAAGGGTATAATGGTCTCCCTAAAAAGGGAAATCAGTAAAAATCTTTAACTATTAGGGATACTTTGGTAAAATCTTAGGAAAAAAATAAAAAAGAACCTTCCAGCACATGCTGGAAGGGAATCTGATAACATAAATAAGGGTGTAAGTGTAGATTTAGCAATTTTAAAGGGGAAGAAGTGGATTTAACCCCCATTTTTCTTTTCCCCCAAGAAATCTGCCATTTCAACCTATAAATACCCCCTAAAAGAGTGAAATAAGGGCTGACTTTTGAAAGAAAAAGTTCAGAGAAAAAATATAGATATATAGGGCTGATTTTTCAATAGATAAATCGGAGTAAAAAATATAGTAATAGCAAGTAGTTTTTCCTACATTTTTCGAGTAAGAACGCCTGGTTTAGCTGCTTGTCTCTGTGGTTTTCCTGCTTGAAGTTCTGCTTGGATCTATTATCTACATTGTTGTTGTGGTTGTTCTGCTCGTTTGGGATTCAATGTCACACTGTTGCATTGCCTTTGTTCAAGTCTGTTGCTGTGCTTATTTCTTAATCCCCCTAGAACTCATTAGCTTCATTTTGTTGATCCAGGTACAATTTCTGTTCGAATGAAGCTGTAATGATGTATTGCTGAATGAAAAAATGAAGTTCAAATGCTGAATCATCTGTTGTTATGTAGTCAAAGCTTATTCTTTTCGTTTATAGTTTAATGTAGTCTAGATTTATATTTTTATGTAATGTAGTATGTATAAGTAGAAAAACAAAATCAGAAATAGTGTAATAGCTAGTAACGCAGTGGTAGTATAGTCATAGTAGTAAATCACTTAGTTAAATAGGTATAAAATTTAAAACAAGGTCGGATAACTCTAACATGAATTGATAATAGCAAGACCGAACAACTCACGTAGATAATCGGATCTGGAAATCGATAGCTAGATTAGTGTAAGTTAAAAGAGAAACAAGTAAAATGAAGTAGTAACCCAATAAAGACTGCGTTCGTGATATCAAATAAGTGTGGCTCGCATCAATATTAGTAGTTAATCACATCTGTTGAATTGTATATAGATACAAATAAGCTAAAAAGAAGAACAATTAACAGAAGTGACAAGCCATCTGCAATTGGGTATGTGATAATAATTGGGTACAAATCTTAGAGGATCCAGTAACATAACCTTGTATATATATAATTAATCAATTAGTCTTAGGTGATTTGGTTATCATTAGCAAGTATTTTGGACTGTTTAAATAAAACTTCACATAGTTGAGTAGCTTCTTTCTCTTAATTTATTAGTTAAGTAGTTTCAATGCTGGTATAAGTCATTTAGCAGAAAACAAAAGAATAAGATTAGTTGATGCTTATATATAAGAGTTAGTTATAATCTGGAATTAACGTTGATCATCTTGTACATTGCTTTCCCTTTTCCTGATAAATAAAAGCATTCTGATTTCATTCTTAGTCTTATATGCTGGTTATTGTGAAGTTTACATTCCTGTTTTAGTTATCTCAAATGGGTCTGGGCCTGATAAATAGCGTGAGCCT
The DNA here is from genome assembly GCA_032618575.1 of Nicotiana noctiflora. Taxonomy (NCBI): domain Eukaryota; kingdom Viridiplantae; phylum Streptophyta; class Magnoliopsida; order Solanales; family Solanaceae; genus Nicotiana; species Nicotiana noctiflora. The sequence goes on along the minus strand of JASVEL010000814.1, from coordinate 83,522 downwards.
GGACTGTGTTCGTATGTCTGCTGGGCCATTGATTGAAAGCCCAAGCTGGATCTGGGTCACTAAGGCCTGGATGTGTTTTATATTACAATAAGTTTCATTCCAGAAATCCAGGCCCAATAACAACAGAAATAACATGGGCCTGGACTCGTCTTCAGAGATGTTTTAGCAAGAATTAACTAAGGAAAGAACATGTATAGAAAATATAGTTAAACTTTAACATTGAGCCTTAAAATTAAAAGGGGATGAGCCTCTCATGACACCCAATAGTGCCCCCCCCAGTAATGAAATAATGAATCGATAGAATCGGGAAGGCTACTAGTAAACTTCATAGCCTCTCCCAAAATAATTAAAAGCCGATAGACTCTATTAGGAACGATTTAATATACCTTGCTTAAATACGAGTGCGCATTTGGTGCGACTCAAATCCAAAATCCCGGCAAAGCCTAAATGTACTAAAGGTCACAGGCGTACTGGTTGCGGTGTGACTCGAAGTGCATTTTCGTGATGTCGCAATTCTTTAAAATATTAAAAGTAAAAACACATACGTATTGTTAAGATCTATAACAAGTCAAATAATATTCGAGAATGATGATTGAGCGACCGTGCTAAAACTACGGAATTCGGGAATGTCTAACACCTTCTCCCGAGTTAACAGAGTTCCTTATCCAGGTCTTTGTTTCGCGGACTGCAATAACAGAGTCAACTTCTTCGGATTCGTGATTAATCGGTGACTTGGGACACCATTATCTTCCCAAGTGGTGACTCTGATAATTAAATAAAAATCCCAAACCGATTGTCCTTTATGTGGAAAAACTCCTTTCTTTTCGTTGTTATATCTGTCTCGGGTATTTGAACGCTTAGGTATACCCTACATATATTTCCAAATGGATCGGTACAAAAGCCTTATTTTCAGGTATGTGTGTGTGGGGTAGTAAAAAGGGAGGTGTGACAACTCTGGCGACTCTGCTGGGGACCCCCAACCCTGAACTTCGATCTCGGTGTTTAAGAACTCGAGCTCCTTAGAATCGCCGTTTTCGATATTATTTGACTTTGTTTTATGATTTGAACAACATGCTATGTGTTTTACCGCTTTGATACTATATGGATTGTATATAAAACTGTGCCGAAAACCCTTCTCTTCTTTACCCCCGGGGATGTGCTTACTAGTTGAGACTCCACTTTCTATTAAGGTATACCTGAACTAAGAAACAGAGGCCGGATAAGTTACAAAGCCGATTGACTCTCGCGAGTCACCGGTACGTAGCCCCCTCCTCGATTCGAGTTGTCCGCTCGGGTACACGGTCTAGCACTCTATGAAACCGTAAGATTTTGAACATAGGTCTAGGACGATTATTTGCATCATATTTGACTTAGGGGACTCAACACAGGGGTTGGGTCCGTCTAGGACAGGTGACCCGGTATTTAAAAGACCGAGCCTATTATGTTTTGCATTTTATTGTCCTTGATTGTTATGCGGACCGGAAAAATTCCCGAGTATAGAAAAGTGTTCAAAAGAAAAATAAAGAAGAGAGAGAGAAATAAGAACTAGTGGAAACGTGTAATCAGAAAATCTGAAAATTTGAAAAAAAAATGGCTTTGTCGGTGAAATAATTGGTCAACTAATCTGACCGAACTACGCAGGTTTGATTCTCTCCATTGGGCGGGATACGTAGGCAACCCTTGAACGGGTCCAACCACCTTTTTAGAAAAAAAGACCAAAAATATTTTCAATTCAAATAATCGAAGTGATCGCTATTTTTGGAAATGGATGAATGTTCCGAAAGGACGCCAGAAGGCTGTTTTGGAAAAAATGGCCACTTCGAGAGTCATGTCTCTTTCAAAAATGAAAATTTGCATTGAAAAAAGATTTTTCTCTTTTCTAAATAAAATAGCCTTAATAAATGTGCAAGATGAGCACAATACAGAATGAACCTTTTGCCTTAATGAATAAAATCCCTTTGGAGCTAAGACTATGGTGGAACGACATGGGAACAGAAGGTCAAAATTGGATCAAAAGCTACTTAAAGGATCTCACGGGTTTATTGGACATAATTCCCCGAGGTGACATAATCAGAGCACTGGTCACATATTGGGATCATGCACACAATGTACTACATCTTCCGAACTTTGAATTCACTCCCACTCTGGAGGAAATTGCATTCTACATAGGAAAAAATGAGGTCCTTTTAAAAGAAAAATACCCGGTGGCCCCGAGAGCAGTAACGGTGCACCGCTTCTTGGACTCTTTGAAAATTGCCAGAAACGTCCACAACGAGGATCTAGCCAATGGATTTTTCTCCCTAAACTTCATTTATAGCAGATATGGACATGTTGGGGGTTTCAACGACTCCACAAACAAGCTTTGTAGCAAGTCCAACCGGGCAAAATGGGAGGAGCATCGACGGTTTGCTTTCTTAGTGGCATTTCTCGGGATTATCATTTCCGAGAAAAGATGGGCACATCAATATAAAGGTTGCCGGGGTAGCAAGCACTTTGGTAGTACAAGATAATTGCACTCTGGCTCCAATGATTTTAGCAGACATCTACCGTGCTTTGACTACCTGTAAAGTAGGGGCCAACTTCTTTGAGGGATGCAACTTGATCTTGCAAATCTGGTTGATAGAACATCTATGTCGTCATCCTTCATTCTCAAGATATGGGCCGACCGAAAGAATGTGCCTCGAAGAATTTTACACGAGAACAAAAGAAGTTAAGCTGCCGGAGGGAGTAAAGGATTGGATTTCACATCTACGATCATTGACCGACGGCCAGATCGATTGGGCATATGATTGGTTGCCCCTCGACGAGGTGATTTATATGCCGACAGAAGGGTCACACTTTTTGATCATGAGTTTGAAAAGTATCCAGCCTTATGCCCCGTACAGAGCCCTGCGACAGCTTGGTAGATGTCAAGTGATACCAAAGGATGGGGACCTCAGTTCGCAAGTGATAGAGATTAGCCCAGACGGGCAATTCCCGGAAGCAAAGGTCCGTCAAATTTGGAATGAATGTCAGAACTTGAAGGTAGAGACTTGTGTGCAGAACAGAGCTCGAGGCGAAGTGTCGTCTGGGTATTCCGCATGGTATCGACTGGGTATTGAGCATGATAGGCCTTCGAAAAGACCTCACCTGCAAGATCTGGTGGAACAATCTAATGAAAATAGGAATTGGGCGGCCAAAGAAAGTGAATATAAGGCCAAGATCAGTTTGCTGGAAGAACAATTGAGAAATCTCCAGTTCGAGAGCGATTTGCAAGCAACATCCGACGAAGGAGAGAAAAACAGCTGAAAAAAGAAAACGAAATTCTGAAGGCTCAGGTTGATAAGATGAAAATTGCATCCGAGACCCCTGTTCGCTTGGCCCGAGACGAGAAATTGATTGAAACTCTTCGGCGCAAAGTGAATGACTACAACTTCGAGTTAGACAAAGAAGAAAAGGAGTTAGTCAGGGCTCGGAAGCAACTAGCCAAAGATGTTGAGGAAAGGGCCAAGTTGGTTCAGCAGCTACAGGATAAGCATGAGTTTGAGGTAGCTCGACTGAGGAAGAAAATTATCACAGCCACTGTCAAAAGTAACAAGGTCATCAAAGATCTCGAAGAAGAAAGAAAACATTGTTACACAACTATGGCTCGGCTAGAGTTTGAGCTACAACAAATACAAAAGGAGAACCAACGCACCTTATATGCTCGCACCGAACAGATCAGCCGATTGCTTCGAGAGAAAGGGGTCATTCGAGAGAAAATTGTTCATATTGCTCAGTACATCACCCGAAAGAGCCAGCTATCTGAATAAATGTCCCGGGCAACATTTGTGTCAGCAGTGAAATTCTTTGTGTAACAAGTCATGTCTGACCTAGATAGGCTCCAAAAGGGATTAGCATATAGGCGCACGGCAAGACCGAACGATGTCTCGCGGGCACTAGGAGCATTAATGTACTCATAGGGCATGCATTCTGTATTCATATGTCTTTGCATTAGTATCACAACACCATCTTGTAAACCGATGTTTTGAACTATCAATGAGAAATCAAGAGTTGTTGTCAATCCTTTTGCTTTATGTCAATTCTTTATTTATGATAGGCAAATAAATAGGAACGCGAATCAATAAAGAAAATAAAGAAAGAAGAAAAGAGAGAGAGAAGAAAGAAAGGAAAAAATAAGAAAAGAAAAAGAAAAAAAAGAAAAAAAGAAAAGAAAAAAGAGAATGATGAGATTGGTTCAAAATAAAATGAAGGCCGGGATGATGCATGACGACCAAAGGCAAAATGTGATTATTCCAAATCGTTGCATCTTATCTCTTTATGTGCTAACCACTAACGGGTGTTGCTGTTTAGGAGATCCAGATTCTTGTTGGCAACTGGCATTCTGTCTTCTCATCCCCAGCCACCCCAGGTTGCCCTGGTATATGTAGAACCTCCACCTGCCACCTTGCATAAGTCATCTAGTGAGCCGTTATTCCATGTACAGGATACCCACTACTACCCGCCTGAACCAACCTTTAGGCAGCATGAATCTCACACTCCGTTGATGGAGGCGGTTGAAGAAAAACCTGCCAAGAACTTAGAACTGGAGGAGATGGCCAGAAAGATGACGAGTTTGGAGCAGTCCTTTCGTAACATACAAGGGCTAGGGGGACAGGTAAGTGTGGCGTACAAAGACCTATGTCTGTTTCCAGAAGTGCAACTCCCTATCGGGTTCAAGTTGCCGAAGTTTGACATGTACAGTGGACACGGAGATCCGGTGGCCCATCTTAGAGGATACTGCAGTAAGATGCGGGGCACAGGGGGAAGAGATGAACTTCTGATGGCCTACTTCAGCCAAAGTTTAAGTGGTTTTGCACTAGAATAGTACACGCGCCAAGACCACACCAGATGGTTCATCTGGGATGATCTCGCACAAGTGTTTGCTAACCATTTCCAATACAATTTGGAAATCATACCGGATAGGTTGTCACTCACTAAAATGGAAAAGAAACCTGGTGAAAGCTTTAGAGAATACGACTTTAGATGGAGAGAGCAGGCGGCGAGAGTGGATCCGCCGATGAAGGAAAGTGAAATGGTAGACTATTTCTTGCAGGCCTTGGAGCCCACCTACTATGGACATCTGGTGTCAGCCATTGGAAAGAATTTTAATGAAGTCGTAAAAAAGGAAAGTTTCGTGGAAGAAGGATTGAAAACTAACAAGATTATGAGCTTTTCTGCAATTAAGGCCACAAATCAGACCATCCAGACAGGGAATGGAGGAGCCATTGGGAAGAAAAAGAAAGAAGAGGTGTCGGTTGTGGAGAGTAAACCCTGGAATCGTAGCCAATACCATCACCCGCCTCGACCATATCAGTCATACCCACCAACCCCATACAACCCACAAACACCATACAGCCCACCTCCACCATACTACCCACCTACTACCCCACACTACCATAACCCACAAGCCTAAACTTATCCGCCACCACCACAGGTATGGCGAGCCCAGGCCCCGCAGAATGTTTATCACACACAAAATACCTACCCCTATTCTAGAACTTACAGAAACCCGAACAAACCCAACTTCAGGCCCGACCCGAAGATGAGGAACGAAAACCAGCCAAAGAAAACATTCACCCCATTGGGGGAATCCTATACTAACCTTTATCACCGATTGAAGGAATTAGGTATGTTGAGCCCAATCGAATCAAAGATTCCAAACCCACCTCCAAGATATCGATCAGTCGGTCAGGTGCGAGTATTGTTCTGGGGCACCGGGACACGACATTGACAAATGCTAGCATCTAAAGACTGCTATTCAAGAGCTCATTGATAGTTGGAGGATCGAGGTACAGGCTCCAAAGGCTCCGAAAATTACTCAGAATCCACTACCAACTCATCATGAGGCACATATGATAGAATTGGTACAAGAGGAGTGCAGCAGAAAGCCATCCCAGTCGGTCATGATGATAAAGGCTAGGGGCAAAGTAGAAACGGACATTAAGAAAGGAAAAGTGATAGCTGAAGAATCAGAGAAAAAGTAACGAGCGGTGGAAACTTTGAAAGTTGTGGTACCAGGTGTGAAACCAGTGTTGATGGTGAAAGGTGCGTGCATGGAACCGGTAATTATAAGGCCAGTGGTACAGATGCCGGTGGTAAATACTAAGACTGTACCTTGGAACTACAACAAGGTGGCAGTAGTGTACAAAGGAAAAGAAGTGATTGGAGAGATCAACGAGACACATGGTCTAACTCGTTCCGGGAGGTGTATTGCCCCGGAAGAGTTAAGAAAAATGAAGGTGGTGAAAGAGAGTCATATGAAGAAGCCTGTGTCCGAAGAAGAAGCGGAATAATTCCTCAAGTAGATAAAATCTCAAGACTACTCCATAGTGAAACAGTTGAGGAAGACACCTGCACAGATCTCTCTGCTCTCATTATTGATCCTTTTGGAGGAACACAGAAAAGCATTGATGAATGTATTGAATGAGGCGTATGTCCCTGAAAAGATCTCGGTCTGTCATCTCGAGAAGATTACCAACAAGATCTTTGAATCCAACAAGATTACGTTCTTAGACAGTGAATTGCCCATTGAGGGAACTGAACACAACAAGGTGTTCTACCTTACTGTGAAAAGCGATGAATTAGTGGTCACTCGGGTGTTGATAGATAATGGCTCAAGTGCAAATATTTGCCCATATTCGACTCTTGGAATGCTGAATATAAACCCTGACAGAATCCGGAGGAACAGTGTGAATGTGAGAGGGTTTGACGGAGGAAGTAAGAACACTTTGGGGGATATCATCTTGGAAGTCACCATTGGACCAGTAGACTTTACGATGGACTTTCAGGTGTTAGACATTGTTGTGTCCTACAATCTATTTCTGGGTCGACCATGGATCCACGCAGCTAAAGCCGTGCCATCGTCCTTGCGCCAAATGGTCAAGTTTGAATGGGAACAGCAAGAAATCACAGTGCATGGAGAGGGAGACACCTGCAATGCCATAATGCCATTTGAATATGTTGATGAAGACAAAGGTCCCTGGGTGTACCAGGTGACAGATACTGTAGCAGTGAACAAGATTGCTGAAGGTGAGAAATTGCCAATCCCTACAGTGGCACCTACCGCTGTGATGGTAGCCAGGGAGATGCTTAAAAATGGATTTACACCAGGGAAAGGGCTAGGAATAGCCTTGAAAGGAATCACTCAACCCGTCCATCTGCCAATGAACAAAGACACCTTCGGCTTAGGATTCAACCCACCCACGCCGACATCCAAAAAGCCCAGAAAACCAAAAAGAAAAACTGGACTCTTCCTAAACCCATCCCAAAACTGTCCGACACCTTTGCCAAGCCTGGTACGAAAAGACATCAGACATCTGTTGCGTATAGGTATGCTGAGACTAGACCTGATAAGGAGCTCTTGATGAGGTTTGAAATGTTATTTGGGGATGTGAACATGGTAGAAATGGGAAACGGTGATAGCAAGACAGACGTTCAGTTCATGAGATTTGGTGTTGCGCTCAACAACTGGGAAGCCACTCATTTCCCAATCAGGAAGGAGTCTTGGTAGTTAGCTTTTGAAATTCATCATCATTTCTCCAAAAAAGCAATTTTACTTTCTATAGTCCCCCACCCCCATGAAAATCAAAATGTACCCAAAAAAGACGTTGTTCATCTTCGAAATATCAATGAAATGTAGCTTTTCTTCTTTCTTCATTTTTTGCCTTATTTTAATTTTTTCTTTTGTACGGTTCCATATGTGCTGATTCTGATGATATGTCATGCATGAAGAATTCCCGGCCCAGTTCTAACAATCGAATTATTATACAAGAAATTGAGAATGATAATGTGATAGAATATGAGAATGAGGAAACTCTGGAGGAAATAAGCAAGGACCTGAATCAATATGAGGAAAAACCCAAACCGAACTTGAGTAAAACAGAATCTATCAATTTGGGGAGCGAAGATAATGTCCGGGAGACAAAAATCAGTGTACATTTATAAACCTCCCTCAGGGAAGAGTTAATAAAGTTGCTGCATGAATTCAAGGACATCTTTGCTTGGTCCTATGATGACATGCCCGGACTTAGCACCGATTTGGTGGTACACAAGTTGCCTATCTATCCTGAATGCCGGCCAGTAAAACAAAAGTTAAGAAAGTTTAAAACGGACATCAGCGTGAAGATAAAAAAAAGAGGTGAATAAGCAGTTTGAGGCAAAGGTCATACGAGTTACTAAGTACCCCACCTGGTTAGCAAATGTTGTGCCCGTTCCGAAGAAGGATGGAAAAACCAGGGTGTGCGTGGATTACAGAGACCTCAACAAAGCCAGTCCAAAGGATGATTTCTCGTTGCCAAACATCTACATATTAATCGACAATTGTGCCAAGCATGAGATCGGTTCTATGCGGGTTATCACCAGATCCTGATGGACGAAGAAGATGCGGAGAAAACTTCTTTTATTACGCCTTGGGGAACGTATTGCTATAGAGTGATTCCGTTCGGGTTAAAGAAAACCGGAGCTACTTATATGAGGGCAATGACCACAATGTTCCATGACATGATGCATCGAGAAATCGAAGTGTATGTGGACGACGTCATCATAAAGTCCAAGAAGCAACATGATCATGTGAGGGATTTGAGGAAGTTTTTCCAAAGACTCCGGAGGTACAATCTTAAACTCAATCCTACAAATGCGCTTTTAGAGTACCTTCAGGGAAGCTATTGGGGTTCATAGTGAGTCGACAGGGCATTGAACTAGATCCATCAAAGATTAAGGCCATCCAAAGTCTACCTCCGCCGAAGAACAAGAAGGAAGTAATGAGCTTGTTGGGAAGGCTGAATTATATTAGCCGGTTCATCGCTCAGTTGACATCAACATGTGAACCGATCTTTAAATTGTTAAAGAAAGACGCAGCAGTGAAATAGACCGATGAATGTCAGGAAGCCTTCGACAAAATCAAGGAATATTTAGCAAATCTTCCAGTGCTAGTTCCTCTGGAGCTAGGAAGGCCTTTGATCTTGTATCTAATAGTGCTTGACAATTCTTTTGGATGTGTACTAGGACACCACGATGAGACAGGCAAGAAAGAGTAGGCTATATATTACCTTAGTAAGAAATTCACATCTTACGAGGTAAAGCATACTCAGCTAGAGAGAACATGTTGTGCATTATCCTGGGTGGCTCAGAAGTTGAAGCACTATCTGTCAGCATACACCACGTACTTGATATCACGGTTGGATCCTATGAAGTACATATTCCAGAAGCCCATGCCTACAGGGAGACTTGCTAAATGGAAGATTCTGCTCATAGAATTTGACATCATTTATGTATCTCGTACGGCAATGAAGGTGCAGGCAGTTGCAGATCACTTGGCAGAGAATCTAGTGGATGACGAGTATGAGCCACTGAAGACATACTTTCCGGATGAGGAGGCAATGAATGTCGAAGAAATAGAACAGGGCAAAAAGCCAGGATGGAAGATGTATTTCGACGGAGCCGTCAACAGTAAGGGAGTTGGTATCGGAGTAGTACTCATTTCAGAAACGGGTCAACACTATCCCGTTATCGCTCAGCTTAAATTTTTCTGTACCAACAATATGGCCGAATATGAGGCGTGTATCTTGGGATTGAGGATGGCAATAGATATGGGTGTTCAAGAGATTTTGGTCATGGGTGACTCGGATCTTTTGATACACCAAATCCAGGGAGAATGGGAAACAAGGGATTTGAAACTGATACCTTATCGGCATTGTTTTCATGAGTTGTCCCAAAGATTCCAGTCCATAGAGTTCAAACATATCCCAAGAATGCACAACGAAGTTGTAGACGCTCTGGACACACTATCCTCTATGTTACATCATCCGGAAAAAGAATATATAGATCCACTTCATATCCAAGTGCGTGATCATAATGCTTACTGTTTTGCTGTGAAAGGAGAATTGGATGGAGAACCATGGTATCACGACATCAAGGAATACTTGTAGGCAGGTAAATACCCGGAGCAAGCCACCGAAGATCAGAAAAGAGCTGTAAGATGTTTGGCGAATGGTTTTTTCCTCAGTGGAGGAATCATATATAAAAGAACACCAGACCTGGGATTGTTGAGGTGTGTGGATGCGCAACAAGCTGATAATATTATGATTGAGGTGCATGTTGGAGCATGTGGACCCCATATGAGCGGGTATATCTTAGCAAAGAAGATTCTGAGAGCCGGGTACTATTGGCTCACCATGGAGCGAGACTGCATCAGGTATGTGAGTAAATACCATTGGCTCTCTAAACGAAGTGTATTTAGTGAAAACTGATTAGGGTCGCGACTGGTTTTTAATTAATCTGTTTCTGCTCAGACGCCTCCTTCTATGTGATCGGAATGGACCTATGCGATTGCATAGAGTTAGCGTTTTCTGCCATTTTTTCCTTCTATGCGATTGCAATGCATCTCCGCGATCGTACCGCACAACTCCCAGGCCTCGATATTTTTCTTCTCTGCGATCGCAACACTGGGTATGCGATCGCACTGTGCAGTGCGATAAGCCTATGCGATCGCACACCTTGCTATGCGATCGCATAACACATTTTCTCACACCCTCCAGGCTCTTCTATGCGATCGCAATGACTCTATGCGATCGCATAGAGCAATCACTGACTGCAATTTTTCTGCTGCAACTTATTTTGGTCAAAACTTGCTCGTTGGCCATCTGAAATGATCCCGAGACCCCTGGGACCTCAACCAAAACCATCAATACCTCACATTACCTCATTCAAACTTGCTCGTTACATAAAAACACCATAGTAAACATCAAAACCACCCATTTTACACGGATTCAAGCGTAAGTTTCTTCAAAACTTCTGAAACTAACATTCGATCCAAAAGTCGACCTAAACACCTCCGAATGACCTGAAATTTTGCAAACATATCCAAAATCACATAACGAAGCTACAGAAATTGTCAGAATTCCATTTCGAACTCCGGATCAAAATCTCACCTACCATTCAGGTTTCGCCAAAATTCAACCTTAGCCAATTTAAGCCTAAAACTACACCGGACCTCCGAATTCGATTCCGATTGCTATCCTAAGTCTTAAATGATCTCCCAAAACTAGTCGAATCATCAGAATTTGATTTCGAGCTTTCTAACTTATCGGTCAACATTCGGTTGACTTTTCCAAACTATCCTTTTCATAAAGAGGCATATGACTCATTTCTATCTAAACTCCTTTCGATTTGATTCTAATATTCCGAACACATATAAATAAGCATATTGAAGTGTTAAATGAAGAAAATGGGGCAATAACTCCCATAACGATGAGTCAGGTTGTTACAAAAACATGCAGAGTAAAACAAGGAGGGAGAACCCACAAAAAAAAGACAAAAAGATGGTAGATCAAAAGGAACATGATTGTAAGGCTCTAAACCTCTCTATGGAGAGGCAGACCACCCTATTGTCATCAATAAAGATCACCCATATTCTCTATCACTAGCAGGATCATCTTTTATTATCTTTTCCTTTGCTAGATTCTCGATTTATTACGACTTGCTATGATTGGCCCTCAACTTACATATATTGTTTTATACTCATAAAGTGATCAATAACTTTTGAGTCAAACAATTTGGCGTCATCTGTAGAGATTTCCTAGCAAGATCACGTAGCTCTTCCTAAAATCAAAAGCAAAGGGAAAACATCAAGAAAAGGGAAAACAACCCAATCAGAGTAAGCCCGATTCACCTCGTCCACACACTGTAACTCATGCCATGTGCCTTCGCTAATTAATTCAACTGTGGTTGAAATAGGACTCGGGCTATGCGCCCTCGACCCCAAATGATCAACAATGTTCAACAACAGTTGAACTAGGACTCAGGCCAAGCGCCTTCACCAATTAATTCAACTATGGTTGAAACAGGACTTGAGCTACGTGCTCTCGACCCCGAATAATCAACAATGTTCAACAACAGTTGAACTGGGACTCAGGCCATACGCCTTCGCCAATAAATTTAACTATGGTAGAAATAGGACTCGGGCTACGCGCCCTCGACCCCAAATAATCAATAATGTTCAATGACAGTTGAACTAGGCCTCAGGCCATGTGCCTTCGCCAATTAATTCAACTATGGTTGAAATAGGACTCGGGCTACGCACCCTCTACCCCAAATAATCAACAATGTTCAATGACAGTTGAACTGGGACTCAGGCCATGTGCCTTTACCAATTAATTCAACTATGGTTGAAATAGGACTTGAGCTACGTGCCCTCGGCCCCAAATAATCAACAATGTTCAACAACAGTTGAACAGGGACTCAGGCCATACGCTTTGGCCAATTAATTCAACTATGTGTGAAATAGGACTCGGGCTATGCGCCCTCGACCCCAAATAATCAACAATGTTCAACAATAGTTGAACTAGGACTCAGGCGATGCTCCTTCGCCAATTAATTTAACTATGGTTGAAATAGGACTCGGGCTACGCACCCTCGACCCCAAATAATCAACAACGTTCAACAACAGCTGAACTGGGACTTAGGTCATGTACCTTCGCTAATTAATTAAACTATGGTTGAAATAGGATTCGGGCTACACGCCCTCGACCCCAAATAATCAACAATGTTCAACAACAGTTGAACTGGGACTCAGGCCATGCGTCTTTGCCAATTAATTCAACTATGGTTGAAATAGGACTCGAGCTATGTGCCCTCGAACCCAAATAATCAGCAATGTTCAACAAATGTTGAACTCAGACTCAGGCCATGCGCCTTCGCCAATTAATTTAACTATGATTGAAATAGGACTCGGGCTATGCGCCCTCGACCCCAAATAATCAACAATGTTCAACAATAGTTGAACTGGGACTCAGGCCATGAGCCTTCGCCAATTAATTTAACAAAGGTTGAAATAGGACTCAGTCTACGCGCCCTCGACCCCAAATAATCAACAATGTACAACGACAGTTGAACTGGGTCTCAGGCCATATGCCTTCGCCAATTAATTCAACTATGGTTGAAATATGACTCGTGATATGCGCCCTCGCCCCCAAATAATCAACAAAATTCAACGATAATTGAACTGGCACTCAGGCCATGTTACTTTGCTAATTAATTCATACTATAGTTGAAATAGGACTCAAGCTACGCGCCCTCGACCCCAAATAATAAACAATGTTCAACAACAGTTAAACTGGGACTCATGGCATGTGCCTTCACCAATTAATTAAACTATGGTTGAAATAGGACTCAGGCTACGCGCCCTAGACTCTAAATAATCAACAATGTTCAACAACAGTTGAATTAAGACTCAGGCCATGTCCCTTCGCCAATCAATTCAGCTACGATTGAAATAGGACTCGGGCTACGCGCCCTCGACTCCAAATAATCAATAATGTTCAACGACAGTTGAACTGGGACTCAGGCCATGTGCCTTCCCCAATTAATTCAACACGGTTGAAATAGGACTCGGGCAACGTGCCCTCGACCCCAAATAATCAACAATGTTCAACGACAGTTAAACTGGGACTAAGGCCATGTGCCATCGCCAATTAATTTAACTATAGTTGAAATTAGAGTCGGACTACGCGCCCTCGACTCCAAATAATCAATAATGTTCAATGACAGTTCAACTGGGACTCGGGCCATGTGCCTTTGCCAATTAATTCAACTACGATTGAAATAGGACTCGGGCTACGCGCCCTCGACCCCAAATAATCGGCAATGTTCAACAACAGTTGAACTGGGACTCAGGCCATGTGACTTCGTCAATTAATTCAACTATGGTTAAAATAGGACTCGGGCTACACGCCCTCGACCCCAAATAATCAACAATGTTCAACGACAGTTGAACTGGAACTCAGGCCATGTGCCTTCGCCAATTAATTCAACTATGGTTGAAATAGGACTCGGGCTACACGCCCTCGACCCCAAATAATCAATAATGTTCAACAACATTTAAACCGGGACTCTGGCCATGTGCCTTCACCAATTAATTTAACTATGGTTGAAATAGGACTCGGGCTATGCGCCCTCAACCCCAAATAATCAATAATGTTGAACAACAGTTGAACTGGGACTCAGGCCATGCACCTTCGCTAATTAATTCAACTATGGTTGAAATAGGACTCGGGCTACGCGCCCTTGACCCCAAATAATCAACATTGTTCAACAACAGTTGAACTGAGACTCAGGCTATGCGCCTTTGCGAATTAATTCAACTATGGCTGAAATAGGACTCGGGCTACGCGCCCTCGACCCCAAATAATCAACAATGTTCAACGACAATTGAACTGGGACTCAGGCCATGTGCCTTCGCCAATTAATTCAACTATGATTGAAATAGGATTCGAGCTACACGCCCTCGACCCCAAATAATCAATAATGTTCAACGATAGTTGAACTGGGACTTAGGCTATGTGACTTCGCCAATTAATTCAACTACGGTTGAAATAGGACTTGGGCTACGCGTTCTCGACTCCAAATAATCAACAATGTTCAACAACAGTTAAACTGGGACTCAGGCGATGTGCGTTCTCCAATCAATTCTACTACGGTTGAAATAGGACTCTGGCTATGCGCCCTCGACTCCAAATAATTAACAATGTTCAACGACAGTTGAACTGGGACTCAGGCCATGTGCCTTCGCCAATTAATTCAACTACGGTTGAAATAGGACTTGGGCTATGCGCCCTCGACCTTAAATAATCAACAATGTTCAACGATAGTTGAACTGGGACTCAGGCCATGTGCCTTCGCCAATTAATTCAACTATGGTTGAAATTGGAGTCGGGCTACGCGCCCTCGACTCCAAATAATCAACAATGTTCAACGACAGTTGAATTGGGACTCAGGCCATGTGCCTTCGCCAATTAATCCAACTATAGTTGAAATAGGACTCGAGCTATGCACCCTCGATTCCAAACAATCAACAATGCCCAACGATAGTTGAACTGGAACCCATGCCATGTGGCTTCGCCAATTAATTCAACTACGGTTGAAATAGGACTCGAGCTACACGCCCTCGACCCCAAACAACCAACAAGGTTCAACTATAGGTGAATCAATACTCAAGCCTTATACCTCCACCGATAAAATGACAAGTGAACTGGGGCATGGAGCAAGTACCCTCGCCGGCTAGGTAAGTATGTCTAACTCCTACTAGGACGAAAGACGTGCGAGATTCGGTGCCTGCCAAACCACCGGGTCGAGCTTTCATTCCTACGGTGAATAGCCTGATCGCGCCCGAAACGGGATTAATATCGGAATGTACCGCCCTTGAGGTGATGCCTTGCCACGCCCACTCAAGTAGCAAGGGGACTGGCGGCCAACATCTAAAAATTAGTTCCCCCCAAAGACGTAAATAAAATGGCCAGAAAATAAATGACAAAAGGGAAACTCCCCATTATTCGTAAAATAATCGCGGGCCACGCCCATTTACATTCGTCCAAACATCATCCAAAAAAAAAGAGGAAGAAGAAAAACAACAACATACAGAAAAAAAACAATATCAACAACCACTGAAAAGGTGAAGAAACTACTTGTTTCACTCAGCGCCGTCCGCACCATCACCTGCTCTAGCCGAATCGTCGCCTGCTTCATCTACACCGCCACCTGCAACCCCCGCACCATTTCTAGCTCCCCCCAAACTCTCGCCAGCACCGTCGTCAATACCAGGCATTGCGGCATCAAAACCACATTCCATACGAGATTCCCGTGCCCTTTGGCGTGCTCCCTAAAAAATGGCTTCGGATATGATGCCGGCCTCAAACAAATGTTTATATACGTCCCGATGGGGTTCAGCATAAACCCAAACCTCGCAAGAACCACCCATAAAAGCAGACAGCTCCTGCATACTCCTATTCTCCTCCTCTAAAAGTGCGATTTGCATCGCTGCATCTTGAGCGCCCCGCTTTAGGACCCCGATTCGCTCTTCAAGACTGCCCTCTTTGAAGGTAGCAGTAGCCCTCACCAACGACAATTGATATTAGTTAGCACAGATGACCCGCTGCAACTCATCCGCCCGAGCCGAGGCATCAGCCAATCTCCAGTTTAAAGTCACCACCTCCCCTTCCAGCACGACGATCTTCTGTAACGACCCGACCGATCGTTTTTAGAATTTATGCCGTGATCTCCTATTAACTATTTCCTATAAGTTCATTTCAACTATTTTGGTTTGTCGGGATGTTCGGCGTTAGGATTCGGAGTGTTTTGGGACATTTAGTCCCTAAATGAGAGCTTAAGAGTTGAAAAATGGTCTGTATTCGGAACAATGTTCAGACGACCTCAGAACGGGAATCTGATGGTTCCATTAGCTCCGTTAGGTGATTTTTAGGTTGGGAGCATGCCCGGAATGTATTTTGGAGGTCTGTAGCTCAATTAGGCTTGAAATGCCGAAGTTTGGATTTTTGGAAATCTGATCGATAGGTGAGATTTTGATCCGGGAGTCGGAATGGAATTCCAATAGTTGCAGTAGCTTTGTTAGGTGATTTTCAATATGTCTGCAAATTTTTAGGTTATTCGGACGTCGTTTGCTCAGGCTTTTGATAAGATGTAGGTTTCGGAAGTTTTGATTGAAACTTAGGCTTGAATCCACGATAATTGGATGATTTTTTTGTTTAATGATATACTTTTATGAATGGAACAAGTTTGAATAGGGTATTAGGATGTGTTGGTGTGTTGGGTTGAGTCCCGGGTTCCTCGGGGTATTTTCGGATAGTTAAACGGAAGAAATTGTGGAAAGTTGCAGGTATGAGTTTTTGATCTTCTGGTGTTTTCGCACATGCGGCCATGGGACCGCAGGTGCAGTACCGCAAATGTGGTTGAGTGTATCGCAGAAGTGATTGGGAGCCTGAGGGGTAGTGTCCACAGAAGCAGAGGAGTGACCGCTGATGCGGCTTCAAGGAAGCGACCAAATGAACACAGGAACGGGACCGCTGGTGCGGTCCTTGTAGCGCAGAAGCGAAAATGGATTTTAAGTGGGAAACTGCGGAAGTGGTTGGTTTTATTGCAGAAGCGGGACCGCGGAAGCGGTCAATGGACCACATAAGCGAAAATGGCATCAGTGATTAAGGAAATTAAGGGTTCGAATTTCAGAATGTTTTAACACATTGGAGGCTTAGAACTAGGAAAGGATTTTAGCGATTTTGAGGAGGAAATCAAGGGGAATCATCAGGTAATCACTCATGGATTCAATTTATGTTAATATCTTGTTAAACCACGGATTAAACCTCTAAAAATATATGATTAGAGGTGTGTTAATGGAGGATTTTGCTCCAAGCTTGGGTTATTGAAAATCAGTGATTTAAATAGGCAAATAGAGTTCGATTTTGATATATTTTATATGGTTAGACTCATAAGAGTATGAGGGTTCTGAAAATGTAAAAATATTTCAATTCCGAGCCGATGTCTATAGGGGTATTTTGGTTATTTCACACATTTTCGCGTCGTAGCTTTAATTTTATCACTGTAATTAGTTACTTGCGATGTTATTTATACTGTATAATTGGTTTGACTAGATTTGGGCCACTCGAAGTCGGATACTCGTGGCAAGGGAGTCATTTCTTAGCGGTTTTGTACCGGGATTGAGGTAAGTATATTGCCTAACCTTGTGTGGGGACCTCCCCTTAGGATTTGAGTCTTCTCTATTGATTGTAGTCCGTGTACGTGAGGTGACGAGTGTGTGCTCGGATTTAATTGTGGTAAATTGTCCCTTTTAGGTTCTTAGACTTGTGAAATTCACCGAGTAAGAAGGTAATATTAATACGATTAAGTCCCTGTGATTAGTTTAACCTCGGTGTGTCTTGCTTGATATTTGTTTCTCTTCTTGACTTATTTCTGCTATTAAATTTGCCTTTACGTGAATTTACTAAAGCCAAATACCCTTCTATAATCATTGTGCCCACCCTAACTACTCGCCTTTAATTGGAAATCATAAATGTTATATCACATATAATTAATCAGTCTTAATTAGAAAGAAGATATATACCTTATAATTAATTGATATTTCTTAAGTAAAGATTTGTTTGACTCATGTTAACTTCCTTACTGTTGAATACTCCTTAATTATAGGTTATCTGTAACCTTAGGTAACCATACTATATGTCCAACTGTTGAGGTACCAGTGTAGTTGCTATGGGTTTCGTTATGACTCGATTGTTATTTGAGGCTATTGTGTTTTCCTTGGTGTTCCGCTACTTTATTAGTTATTGTTGAATCCCTTGCCGGGATGTTGTTATTTCTGTTGTTGATTCTCCCTTGCTGGGATGCTATCATTATTGTGTAGCTGTTGGAATCATGATGCACGAGGTCTCTGCCGTGCGGTTATTGTTGGGGATTTACACGAGGTAATTGCCGTGTTGTTGTTGCTATTGATGTTTGCACATGCAGCGTAATAAGGCGGGATGTGTTAGATACTTATATGTGTGTTGCGCGTGTGGCAAAATAAGGTAGGAATATTGTGATGCACGTGTGGAGAAATAAGGCGGTGTTGTTATGTTGCTATTTATTGCACATGTGGCGAAATAAGGAGGGCTATGTCAGGGGATAATTATGAAGGACTACGGGTTCAATTCCCGGGAGTTCCTCCGTTGTAACTACTACGAGTAGGTTCCATCACGATCCCGATATTGGGGGAAAATCCGGGTCGTGACAAGATCCTCTCATTATTGTTATGCCGGTCTACGGGTTCGATTCCCGGAAGTTTCCCTTAAACTCAATATGATATGACTGATAGTTTTATTGTTTCTATCCGGGGTGAATGATTCGGGTGCTAATTGTTCCCATTTCTTATACTTACTAGTTGGAAGGATTCTTGTTAGATATACTTGCACAAGCATACACATAGCTGGACCCTTCTATTTGAATGAATCCCTCCTAATTTGACTGTGGGTAGAGATATGACGTCGTTCATCCACTGTAAATATGAAAGGGACTCTAGTTGACTAGATAGTTGCAAGCATTGTCGTGTTATTGATGGGGCGCGAGATGCCAATTGTTATATTTCAGATTCTGGGTATTTTCATGAGTTATGGCTAATATGAGAGTTGTGGTAGGATTGAGGAAAGAGTTGGAAAGGCTTTGTGTAAGCATCATTTCAGAATAGCGACTTAGCGATTTGTTTGGCCTCGTTATGTTGTGATTTCAGGACTTGGGTTCTGATTTGTATTGTCATTTTTGTATTATCATTTATTGTATCTTGATTTTTCTTGTTATCCGTTATCCTCGTTTTAAATTGTTGTGTTCTTATTTATCTGGACTGTCGTTACATATTCACATAGCATCTCTAGCTTTTCTGTTATATTGTTTATTGACTGGTAGATGTCATGACTGTTCCTCGTCACTACCCCATCGAGGTTAGTCTTGATACTTACTGGGACCACCGTGGTGTGCTCATACTACTCTTCTGCACATTTTTATTGTGCAAATACAGGTACTTTCATTCACTTCTGTCAGCCTTGGAAGGAGGCATACCGGTAGAGACTTCAAGGTATATTTGCTACGTCTGCCGACCGAGGAGTCCCTTTCTAGTTTTCTGTAAAAAAGTGTAGTCGTTTCAGTATTTCTTCTTGTATAGATATTCTTGAGTTGGAGCCTCTTATGTATCCTCTTAGCTTGTGATTTGTGAGTTTCCGGGTTTTGGGAATTGTTGTCAGTTTAAATTTGTTATGCTACGTGCCAAGCGGCACCTTAAGCACCATTTTATTTTTCTAATTCAGTTTGTTTTGCTTGCTTCCGCAAATTTTGGTTATCTTCCACATTGTTAGGCTTACCTAGTCGTAGGGACTAGGTGCCATCACGACATGTTCATGGAGGGTGAACTAGGGTCGTGACAAGTTGGTATTAGAGCTCTAGGTTTATAGGAGTCACAGATCACAAGCCGGTTTATTAGAGTCTCGTGGATCGGTACGGAGACGTCTATACTTATCTACGAGAGGCTATGTAATTGTTAGGAAAATTTCACTTTATTTTACTTCTTTGTCATGCGAGATTTTGACATCCACAATCCAAAACTCATGTCTTCTACTCTCTCACAGATGGTGAGGACACGTACTATCCGAGATGATCAGGCACCCGTACCCCCTGCTGCAGCCGCTGGAGGTTGGGGTTAAGGTAGAGCACAAGGATGCGCACATGGTGCAGCGAGAGCACCTGCGTGAGCTGCCGCCGATACACCACCAGCAGATCCAGCCAGAGTCCAGGCACCCGACACGCCTACTGTTACTACTACCCCAGCCATTCAGGAGACCTTGGCACAGTTCATGAGTATGTACACCGCTTTGGTGCAGACTAGGGTACTTCCCCTTGCTACAGCCACACCCCAGGCTGGGGGAGGAGCACAGAATCCTGCCGCCCGCACTCTTAAGCAGCAAGCGCACATTGAGCAGGTTCCTGAGATTATTCCTGCGCCGCCTGTGGCAGCAGTTCAGCCCGAGGGCATGGTAACGATTTTCGAGCAGGAGCAGGTGAGACTAGAGAGGTTCAAGAAGTATGGCCCTCCGGTATTCAGTGGATTAGCATTAGATGATGCATTGGGGTTCCTTGATGAGTGTTACCGTATTCTCCGTACTATAGGTATCTCAGGATCGAGCGGGGTTTCTTTCACTATTTTCCAACTTCGAGGGGCCGCATATGATTGGTAGGGCACCTATGAGTTAGACAGTCCAGACGAGGCAGCTTTATTAATTTGGACTCAGTTTTCAGATATGTTTTTGAGAGAGTTTGTCCCTTAGAGCCTCGGGGATGCATGGCGCCCGGAGTTTGAGCATTTGCGCTAGGGTGCCATGATCGTTTCGGAGTATGCTGTCCGTTAAACCAGTTTGGCTAGACATGCCTTTGCCTTGGTTTCCACTGTTCGCGAGAAGGTTCATTGGTTCATCGAGGGGCTTATTCCTAGCATCATGTCCATCATGGGTTGGAAATGGACATTCCGTATCAGCAAGTGGTGAACATTGCTAGGAGAATAGAGGGTATGCATGCTAGAGAGTGAAAGGGCAGGCAGAGTCATAAGAGAGAGCAGACGAGATCAGGAGGGAGAGTTCGAGGAGGCGAGGAGGCCTCATAGGTCCGTGAGATATACTAGTCCTTATTATAGAGGTAGGGTACGTCATGGTAGAGGTTATGTGGGTCAGCTAGTCCAGTTCGCACTTCAGACTTCGCATGGTGACTCAGGTGTTCATAGGTCTTGGAGGACCTGTACCGCACAGTTTCCACCACCTCGTTAGCAGAGAGGGTGATTTGAGTATGGAGATACTAGCCACATGGTGAGAGATTGTCCTAGACTTCGGACTGATGTGTTGCAACGAGGTATTCAGATAGGGAGAAGGCACCCAAAAGGGGGAGGCCTAGCTTGTTGATGTGTTTCATATAGTGGCTTTGAGGCTGGTGCGCCAGCTAATGTCACCCAGGTACGAATTTAGTTGTTATAGAAAGGCACTATCTGTAGTTCATCACAATTCTACTTATTATGATGAGTTCCTTATTTGTTGTTTCCTATATGGTAGTGCTTCATAATTTGCACTCTGTCTATGTGGTTAACCCGTTAGGAGATTTAATGAGTGGTAGTCATGTCTATCGTTTGTTCTAGCCGTTGTTGAGAGTTATGAGGCTAGTGATATTTTTCCAGTTGTCTGATTCTGGTAGGCTTGATGTGATTTTCGAGCATTCTTGGCTACGAGCTGTGATTCTTATGCTCCACCGGTGTGGTAGCTAGTCTATGTGTAAATCGTAGACGGAAGTGATCTAGTGAGAGATTCTGGATATGTTGATGTGTACCCTACTTTTGATCCAATGTTGAGGGCGAGACCCTCGTGATTTCACATGATTCGATATGTTGAGACTAGGTTGTGTGCCGTGGTGAAAGTTATACCATTACAAGATTTTGTGAGACCATTATATGTTTTTATTCCTTCTTGTTAGATGTCTTATAAAATTGTGTTTTAGAAGAATTTTATACTAGTCTAGTTGTTTGTTAGTTCTCTTATGTGTTATGTTTCTCATATTCATTCATTCTCATTTTATGCTCTTTGAGTTTCAGTTTGTGGGGTATACTCGTTGGTATGGGCTGAGATTTGGTTAATCAAGTGTTTTTCCATGTGGTTCTCGTGGTTGTTGTATCATCACCAGTAGTATGCGTGGCTGAAAAGAGTTCCTAATGAATATGAGGCTTATGGCCGGCACAGATTTGATCCTAGACATTCTATTGCTATCAGATATGTTATTGCGGGACTATATGTGGTGTGTCATGTTGTGTGGCTGTACCCTGTGTGTGGGGGCTTGTGTTGAATTCGCTGGGTGAGGCCGGTACCGGGTATGGACTTGGAAGTCTTTTGGAAATGGATGAAGGATGATGAATCTGGTTTGAAGGCTTAATGGTATAGCTAGAAGGGTTAAATTTCAGTTGAGATGGCGTCATCAGGCTTGCGTAGATTGGGGTGATGTGAGATCACCCGCGGGTGTACATTGGAAGTGCGCATTCAGTGATTGAAGACTTTAGGTGTGTTCTCTATGCTCATTCGAGGATGAACGAATGTTTGAGTGTGGGAGGATGTAACGACCCGACTGGTCATTTTTAGAATTTACGTGATCCCCTATTAACTATTTCCCATAAGTTCATTTCAGCTATTTTGGTTTGCCGGGATGTTCGGCGTTAGGATTCAGAGTGTTTTGGGACACTTAGTCCCTAAATAAGAGCTTAAGAGTTGAAAAATGGTTCGTATTTGGAACAGTATTAAGACGACCTCGGAACGGGAATCCGATGGTTTCGTTAGCTCCGTTAGGTAATTTCGGGGCTGGGAGCGTGCCCAGAATGTATTTTGGAGGTCTCTAGCTCAATATGGCTTGAAATGCCGAAGTTTGGAAGTTTTGGAAATCCGATCGATAGGTGAGATTTTGATCCGAGAGTCGCAGTGGAATTTCGACAGTTGCAGTAGCTTGGTTAGGTGATTTTGGATATGTCTGCAAATTTTTAGGTCATTCAGACATCGTTTGGTCCGGCTTTTGATAACATGTAGGTTTCAGAACTTTTGGTGGAAACTTAGGCTTGAATCCGCCATAATTGGATGATTTTTGTGTTTAATGATATGCTTTTATGATTGGAACAAGTTTGAATAGGGTATTAGGATGTGTTGGTGTGTTTGGTTGAGGTCCCGGGGGCCTCGGGGTGTTTTCGGATGGTTAAACGGAAGAAATTGTGGAAAGTTGCAGGTTTGAGTTTTTGATCTTCTGGTGTTTTCGCACATGCGGCCATGGGACCGCAGGTGTGGTACCGCAAAGGCGGCTGAGTGTATCACAGAAGCGATTGTGAGCTTGAGGGTTAGAGTCCGCAAAAGCGGAGGAGTGACCGCTAATGCGGCTTCGCGGAAGCGACCAAATAAACGCAGGAGCGGGACCGCTGGTGCGGTCCCTATAGCGCAGAAGCGAAAATGGATTTTAAGTGGGAAACCGCAGAAGCGGTTGGTTTTATCGCAAAAGCGGGACCGCAGAAGCGGAAATGGCGTCAGTGATTAAGGAAATTAACGTTTCGAATTTCAGAATGTTTTAACACATTGGAGGCTTCGAACTAGGAGACGATTTTAGCGATTTTGAGGAGGAAATCAAGGGGAATCATCAGGTAACCACTCATGGATTCAAATTATGTTAATATCTTGTTAAACCACGAATTAAAACTCTTGAAATAGATGATTGGAGGTGTGTTAATGGAGGATTTTGCTCCAAGCCTCGTTATTGAAAATTATTGATTTGAATAATTAAACGGAGTCTGATTTCGATAAATTTTATATGGTTAGACTTGTGAGTGTACGGGGGTTCTGAAAACGTAAATATATTTCGATTTTGAGCCGATGGCTTCAGGGGTATTTTGGTCATTTCACCCATTTTTGCGCCATAGCTTTAATTTTATCATTGTAATTAGTTACTTGCAATGTTATTTATACTGTGTGATTGGTTTGACTAGATTTGGGCCACTCGGAGTCAGATACTTATGGCAAGGGAGTCATTTCTTAGCGGTTTTGTACCAGGATTGAGGTAAATATCTTGACTAACCTTGTGTGGGGGACCTCCCCTTAGGATTTGAGTCTTCTCTGTTGATTGTAGTCCGTGCACACGAGGTGACGAGTGCGTGCTCGGATTTAATTTTGGTAAATTGTCCCTTTTAGGTTCTTAGACTTGTGAAATTCACGGAGTAAGAAGGTAATATTGATACGATTAAGTCCCCTGTGATTAGTTTAACCTCGGTGTGTGTTGCTTGATATGTGTTGCTCTTCTTGATTTATTTCTGCTGTTAAATGGGCCTTTACATGAATTTACTAAAGCCAAGTACCGTTCTATAATCATTGTGCCCGCCCTAACTACTCGCCTTTAATTGGAAATCATAAATGTTATATCAAATATAATTAATCGATCTTAATTAGAAGGAAGATAGACACCTTATAATTAATTGATATTTCTTAAGTAAAGATTTGTTTGACTCATGTTAACTTCTTTACTGTTGAATACTCCTTAATTGTAGGTTATCTGTAACCTTGGGTAACCATACTATATGTCCAACTGTTGAGGTACCAATGTAGTTGCTATGGGTTTCGTTACGACTCGATTATTATTTGAGGCTATTGTGTTTTCCTTGGTGTTCTGCAACTTTATTAGTTATTGCTGAATCCCTTGCCGGGACGTTGTTATTTCTGTTGTTGATTATCCCTTGCTGGGATGCTATCATTACTATGTAGCTGTTGGTATCATGATGCTCGAGGTCTCTGTCGTGTGGTTATTGTTGGGGATTTACACAAGGTAATTGCCGTGTTGTTGTTGCTATTGATGTTTGCACATGCAACATAATAAGGCGGGGTATGTTAGATACTTATATATTTGTTGCGCATGTGGCAAAATAAGGTGGGAATATTGTGATGCACGTACGGCGAAATAAGGTAGTGTCGCTATGTTGCTATTGATTGCACACGTGGCGAAATAAGGAGGGCTATATCAAGGGCTGATTATGAAGGACTACGAGTTCAATTCCCGGGAGTTCCTTTGTTGTGATTATGAAGGACTACAGGTTTAATTCACGGGAGTTCCTTTGTTGTTATTATGAAGTACTATGGGTTCAATTCCCGGGAGATCCTCTCATTATTGGTATGCCGGACTACGGGTTCGATTCCCGGAAGTTCCCCTTAAACTCAATATGATATGACTAATAGTTTTATTATTTCTATTCGAGGTGTATGAGCCGGGTGCTATTTGTTCCCATTTCTTATACTTACTAGTTGGCGGGATTCCTGTTAGATACACTTGCACAAGCATACACGTAGCTGGACCCTTCTATTTGAATGAATCCCTTCTGATTTGACCATGGGTAGAGATATGACGTCGTTCATCCACTGTATATATGAAAGTGACTCTAGTTGACTAGATAGTTGCCAGCATTGTCGTGTTATTGATGGGGCGCGAGATGCCAATTGTTATATTTCAGATTTTTGGCATTTTCATGAGTTGTGGCTAATATGAGAGTTGTGGTAGGATCTAGGAAAGAGTTGGAAAGGCTTTATGTAAGCATCATTTCAGAATAACGACTTAGCGATTTGTTTGGCCTCGTTATGTTGTGATTTCAGGACTTGGGTTGTGATTTCTACTGTCATTTTTGTATTATCATTATTGTATCTTGATTCTTATTGTCCGTTATCCTCGTTGTAAATTGTTGTGTTCTTATTTATCCGAACAGTCCTTACATATTCACATAGCATCTCTATCTTTTCTGTTATATTGTTTATTGACCGGTAGGTGTCATGACTGTTCCTCGTCACTACCCCATCGAGGTTAGTCTTGATACTTTCTGAGCAACACCGTGGTGTGCTCATACTACTCTTCTGCACATTTTTGTTGTGCAGATACATTCATTCAGTTCTGTCAGCTTTGGAAGGAGGCATACCAGTAAAGACTTCAAGGTATATCTGCTACGTCCGCAGACCGAGGAGTCCCTTTCTAGTTTTCTGTAAAAAAGTTTAGTTGTTTCAGTATTTCTTCTTGTATAGATATTCTTGAGTTAGAGCCTCTTATATATCCTCTTAGCTTGTGATTTGTGCATTTCCGGGTCTTGGGAGTTGTTGTCAGTTTTAAGTTTGTTATGCTACGTGCCAAGCGGCACCTTAAGCACCATTTTATTTTGCTAATTCAGTTGTTTTGCTTGTTTCCGCAAATTTTGGTTATCTTCCGCATTGTTAGGCTTACCTAGTCGTAGGGACTAGGTGCCATCACGACATGTTCAGGGAGGGTGAACTAGGGTCGTGACACCTTCCCACTCCACTCTGAGGTGACTTCCATCACCCTAGTCAAACACAAGCGCTCGCATTCAATCGAGGCCCTCCGCCCAGCCTCGAGCTCATCATCCTTCCGACGTAATTAGTCCTCTAAGGCCCTTATGCGACCAAGCGCTTGATTCTCCTGTAACTCTCTCCTCGCCAATTCTTCAACCAATGCCCGGTTACAGGGATCAGTCCTCATACGCTCACTCATCTCCCTGCACTTGTCTCGATAGCGACGACATTTGTCAAGCACCCGCAAAAATACCCCGGATCGAACGTTGGCTCGACGGAGACTCTCCACCTGTAACAAAAAAGCCTGCAAAATGAAGAAGGATGGGTCAGACTAAAAAACAAAGAAGCAAACAAGCTTCCACCTCTGAACACGTACCCTCATTCCCATCACGGCCACTTTATTCATCAGACCAACATCCGTAACCCCTCTCAACGACCCATTCTCCACTGCAGAACATAACTGCCTAAACTGCGACACCAGACTCGAATCCAGCAACAACAAATTCTCATCCACCGGGACCTTAATAATGTGTGGCCTCCCATTTGGGTGAACAGCCGCACTTGTGACACCGTCACGGAACATGTAGACATCCTTAGAGTCTAAATATAAGTTGGAGGTGGACCCGTCTCCTACCTCCGCCACCTCCGCTGAAGGGGTACTCGACCCACCGATATCCACAACCACCCGAGAAGCCTCCCCCAACTCAACCACGTGGGTTGGAGACTGGGCCGTTGAAGTGGCACTTCCCTCTCGGTCCGCACGGACCTTAATGTCATGTTCCCTCGATCTATCTTCAGGAGTGCACGCCATGGCTGTACCCTCCCCCGCCTCAAAAGAAGGAGAATCCACATTTATTACGACAGGAGGAACATGCACAACCGCCACTGGAGGATCCGGACTGAAGACAACCCTGCACATAATCAAAGGCCTCACTTCCTCATCACACAAAGATAAGCCGTCTCTCGGGCGGACGGTCCCCGACGGACCTTCATCATGAAATAGAGGACGAGAAGGAGAGGGCGCCGCAGAAGATTCAATGATGCGTCCCTCGAAACACGGCATGGCACCGGTGCCGCAAAGAACCTAGCAATAGCGCCAGGCCACCGAAATACTAGTTGAGGAGCTCTGCCTCGATATACTCTCCCTATAACAAAAGACATGGTCAGCCAGAGGATTTACCAAGCTCGAAACATGACGAGTTTGAAAAGCATAACTGCTTACCCACGGCTTGCCCCCGACCATATTTCTCCCAAAAGGACGCCCACGTGTGAACCCCCTCGGTGTTCGGAACCACGACTTCGAGCCATCCGCGCAACCTAGCAAATGAAGCCGATGGCGACCTCTCGGCTATAAAAGCAATGACAAAAGCAATAATGACCTAAGCAAAGTAAAAAAGGGAATAAAAGAACAAAGATTTCCGCTAAAAAATAACTCACGTATGTGATTCCAGTCCTCGGGGAATCCCGGGGAATGCGCTACCAAGTGCTCAGTCCGAATGTAAAAAAATTGCTCGAACGGCCGAGGTTCAACCTCATCGTCCAATGCAGCTATCAGCCCCCTCGTCCCACACGGGCTCATCCGAAGCATAGTCCCCCCACCCGTTGAAAATCGTACATCGCGAGTACGTGCTGAAGCATAACCGTCATATTGGCCAACTCCCTATACTTCAAAAACATCGCCAGGAGCTTGTAGAGAGGGGGGTGAGTTGCCCCGGACACACCTTATAATAATGGCAGAAGTCCACCAACCAAATTGGGAAGTCGGCCCTGAATCCCAATCTGAAGGGGTACGCATAATAAACACAGTACCCAGCGTGATCAGTGTGGACCCTCTTCTCATGTCGAGCAAGAATAACATCAGCGTGACAAGACACGAACCCCTGCTCCCGCAGTTGGGCCATGCCCACCTCCCCCATCGGTGGGGCCTCATCCACGGGGTCTTCATCTCCATCGGCGGTAAAATCTACCGCCGGTCCTCCAATTACGGGGAGTATTTCATCTATGGACGCGACCCCCTCAGCCCCAATCTGCTCTGCTCCTCCCTGCACCGGAGATGGTCCCTCAACCACCGGGGGATTGATCGGCACACGCTCCGGAAAAACTCCACAAAAAGAAGAACTGTCGAGTGCTCAGTTGTCAAGAGAAGGGAATGGAATGCCTGATTTGACGAAAAACGGTGAAAAGCTCGTTGCAAGAGAGAAAAGACTTTAAGCTCACAAGAAACAAGGATTCCAAAGCCTCACAAGTAAATTGTAGAATGTCAAGAATCGAATATCCCAAACCGTCTTATAGACAACATGATTGATTTTCGGGAAAATCGACGGATGTCATTAACTACACATCCAACCGTAAAAAATGATTTAATTCCACCGAAATGGGCGCCGCCATGATTAGCATCATAAAGTGTCCGCCCGATCACGGTCGTCATCTCGCCAACCAAAGAAAAATGAAGAGCCCTATCAATAAGGACAGAACGAGCTTTACGCCCTTGAAATTTCGAGTAAACTATGTACATCATACCCGCATAACTGTTTACGGACTGCTTCCCTTTGTCGATGACGCTCACATACATAATAAGGGAATCATCCTATCGCCACATAAAAATGGGGGGTTATGTCACGACCGCAATACGAGCAGTCGTCATCCACCCCTCGCCCAAAAACCATCTACTTTACAATCGCCAAAGTCCGCTCATCAAGCTCGACTTCAAGGCGACCCTGA
Organism: Nicotiana noctiflora; assembly: GCA_032618575.1. Taxonomy (NCBI): domain Eukaryota; kingdom Viridiplantae; phylum Streptophyta; class Magnoliopsida; order Solanales; family Solanaceae; genus Nicotiana; species Nicotiana noctiflora. The sequence continues at coordinate 54,561 of JASVEL010000814.1, read as the reverse complement.
TAAGCGGAGGGACTAACTGTATGGGTCAGAATTCGACCGTATACTAATCGACAAAGTTAATCGTTCTTATCGACTAATGCAAAATTAATAATTGGCACGACCACTCTTAATTAGCAACAATTCATACTCGTCTTAGATGATCATTAAGGTTACGACCTATCTGTTATGCCCAAGAGGACCACTTAAACATGGCCCCAGCCACCAAGGGTCGACTTATACGGTTCACATCTATAACTACGAGGGAAAAAGGCTAAATGGGGTTCCTCTCCTTTCCCATGGGGGCTCTAAAACATGCGAAGCAAAACAAGGAGGGAAAATCCACAAAAGAAAGACACACAGAAAGATGATAGATCAAAAGAACATGATTGTAAGGCTCTAAAGCTCTCTTTGGAGAGACAGACCGTCCTATTGTCATCAATAAAGATCACCTATATTCTGTGTCACTAGCAAGACTTCGCTAAATTCTCGATTTATTACAACTTGGTATGATTGACTCTCAACTTATATATATTATTTTATACTTGTAAAATGATCAATGACTTTTGAGTCAAATGGACGACAACTGATTTATGTATTTGGCCAAAAAATTGGGATCTCCTTAATCGAGAGGGCTTAGCTGGAAATCCTAAAACCCGTCTAAAACCCTAACTTCCAAACCTCCAAATACAATTCTTTCCTCTTAACTACATCAATCGGGGTACCGAAAACAACAAATTGAAGAATGGACGCAATAGCAGCAGCTGAAGAGAGGATAGTTTCAGAAAGATTAAGGCAAAAACTCAACGAAGTGAACACAGCTGCCCAAACCCAACTCGCTGGCATTCAAGACCATGTTAATTTCACCCTTCAGGTTCTGCAATATAGTCTATACATATGCACATACGATTGAGTTAACTCGTTTGTTAAAATATTGTATGTTAATTTGTTCCTTTTTCTTTTTCCAATGGGAATGTGCAGCAAGCTTACTACAAATGTGCTTACGAATGCTTTGATAGGAGAAAGAGTCAAGAGGAAATAGGCCACTGTGTGGAGCATTGTAGCGTTCATGTGCACAATGCTCAGAATCTTGTTCAGAATGAAATGGCCAAGTTTCAGGTAAAGTTTGTTTCTTTATTCCTAATTTTACTTTTCTTGCTGTCTTAATTTCAGCTCATACTAAACAATGAAAAGTGCTGCGCGTTACTATGTTGTTTTTGGGCTTTAGTAGGTCATACTTGTCCATTATAAAAAATACCAAGGCGGAAAAGGGATATAATTGTGCTGTAGCATTGTGTGAAAATTATTCTTCTTGGTGGAAAAGGGATATAATTGTGTTGTAGTGTTTTTCGTTTGGTATAACATAGGCGAGTTGTAATGTTAAGAATAGGCAGTAAGAATAGTATTTGATGATATTGTTTAGTACTAAAGATTGAGAAAGTGTTCACGTGATGATTTAAGCGAGTTTTGCTGAAGTAGAAGCGGTAATATTTGAGGAAAATTAACTCCCGCTTATAAGTGAAGAAAGTTGTTTTGGTAAAAATATTTTCTTTATAAAATATTTCCTAGTAAGAAACATTGGAAAATGATTTCATCATGGAATATAATTTCCTAGATAATATTTTCCATCATACCAAACTCAACATGTTGTTGCCCATCTGGAGAAGGTAAATTCATTTTATGTACACTTATGCTAGCCAATTTTTGGATTGAGTTACTGCAACTTAGAGATGAATTATCCCGAAGCGGAAAAGAATTGCTTGGTATTCTGCTATCAGTGTTTAGTTGATGGCCAGGACCTAGGATTTTGCTTTATTTATATTTAGAACGAGTTAATTAGATCGCCTTTGCAGTTAATTTTATTTTGGCAAAAGTTTTGTTAGGAACAGGGAAAAATTTGGGGACTAAAAAAATGATTATGGAAGGAATGATAACTCCATGTGATGTGACAGAAAAGAATTGGAAGGGGTGAAGTAGATGGATGGTCATGAGAGACAAAGGAGGGAAATCCTATTGATAAAAATCCTCCACCTCCAACTATAAGATTGGGGATTCGAGTCACCAAAGGTATAAAGTGGGCAAGGGAAACAGTTAGGCTCCTATTTAAGAGAGGGGGGGTTACCATATAGAACAAAAGGTTGGTCAGGTTGACGGAATTCTGCCTTACAGTTTACATATAGTGTTGGTCTTATAGGATAGCAATTTTCAGAACTCTCCTTCCCCTTTTTCTTTTTAGGTGGATTGTCTGGTTGTTTTAAAGTGAGCTTGGGCTTGTATAAAGAATTGAAGCTGGTGTTATGGTCCTACTGGGTTAGTAAAAGAGAGCTTGTTTCATCTTAGATTCTGCCTGCATGTAGTAAATAATGTTCTTATTCTACTTATTCGCTAATGATATAGTTCTGATTGATGAGTCGCAGAATGGTGTTAACGAGAGGCTGGAGGTTCGGAGACAGACCCTTGAGTCTAAGGGTTTCAAGTTGAGCAGGACGAAGACGGAATATTGTGAGTGCAAGTTCAGTGCCGAGCGGATGGAAGTTGGCCCAATGTGAGGCTTGAATCGCTGGTCTTTTCCAAGAGAGGCAGTTTCAAGTACCTTGGATCGGTTATCCAGGGGGATGAGGAGATCGACGAACCAACAAGTCCCAGCTTACGGAATAAAGTTTCTTCAACAGTCGACCAATTAACTGCATCCTCTTTGACCCCAGTAGGATTGTGCGTCGATTTCAAACGAGCAGACTTCTTTTCTTTCCTTAAAGGGGGCTGGGCATACTTCATTGTCTTCCTGCACCAGAACTCTAAACATTTTTTCGCAGAAACTCTTGGATCGTCGCTACCTCCCTCTCGGAGCCGATGGAAGGCATCGAACAAATGCTCACAAGTCTGGGGAAGAAACCTTCTCCCTGTGTCATACGTGCCTGTAAGCTCTTCAACGTTTGGCACAACTCCCTCATAAGGAGATCCTATTATAGTCAAACCACCGATCTTATACAAATCCCAAAGTGATATGGATAGTTCTCCACCAGAGGTAAGCAATGTGTTGGTAACAGGGCACCATGCCTCACAGAAAGCCTGCATAATATCCGTATTACAATCATATGTGAAGAGTGAAGCATATACGTCGTCATAAACTCTTGCACCCTCCAATGACAAGCGACACCTACTCAAAACGTCTTCTGCCCATTTCTAGTAGCCAGGAACGTAATGAAATTCACCACCGAACTGCAAATCATTGCCCCAGTGAGTTTCCTAGTTAATAATTCGACGCCTAGGCATGATAAGGTACTCGCGGCATTCCAAGCACGATGAGTAATAGTGCAAAGCATCCATGTTTTTGGAGGACGACTATTGTATTCAAGCGCCCAGTCTGCCAAATAAGGTGGGTCCCTCAAAGGTACCCATGAAGCTGCAGCATATTGGCCGATTAGTGACCTATCAACTGGTAACCATGTCCCATTCTTGCTTCCCTTATGGTCCAAAATAACAAGGCATTGTGACTTAGAGGAAGAATTTCTTGAGTCTTGAAGTAAACCATGTTTAGACTGCAAAAAGAGAGAAAAGTGTTTATTAACACTTAACTTAGAAATGCGATATTCATGGACTTAAATTCATAACAAGATGAAGTCATTAGCTTAGATGGTGTAATGGTCTTTGCTTCAGACAAAATAAACCTTTGGCCCAGATAGTGTAATGGTCTATGCCTCAGATAAAATGAAGTTAAATCTTTAAACAAGATGAAGTCATTAGCTTAGACGGTGTAATGGTCTTTGCTTCAGACAAAATAAATCTTTGGCCCAGACAGTGTAAAGGTCTATGCCTCAGATAATATGAAGTTAAATCTTCAAACAAGATGAAGTCATTAGCTTAGCGGTGTAATGGTCTTCGCTTCAGACGAAATAAATCTTTGGCCCAGATGGTGTAATGGTTTATGCCTTAGATAAATGAAGTTAAATCTTCAAACAAGATGAAGTCATTAGCTTGGACAAGATGAAGTCATTAGCTTAGACAGTGTAATGGTCTTCGCTTCAATGAAGTCATTAGCTTAGACGGTGTAATGGTCTTCGCTTCAGACAAATAAATTTAGCTCGGACGGTGTAAAGGTCTATGCCTCAGATAAAATGAAGTTAAACAAGATGAAGTCATTAGCTCAGACGGTGTAATGGTCTTCGCTTCAAATAATAAATCTTTGGCATAAACGGTGTGATATTCTTTGCCTAAGATAAAATAAATCTTTGACATGTGGCCTTTTCAGTGGCCTTTCAGTGTGACTGGGAATGCCTTGTCATTTTGACATGTGGCATGGTCCTATTGGCTCTTCCGCTTGGCTTGGCGTGCCACGTCATTTGACACGTGGCACCAAGTTAGGCCTCTAGGAAGATGACATCTTGGGCTTAATGAAGTGGGCTCATCACGTTAGCCCAATTAAATGGGCTAACCCAATGGATTAAGACTTATTTATTTAATCCATATATATTGGACTTATATAATTAATTCAATTATATTAGCCCATATCTTTATTTGGACCAATATATCTTGAATTTAAAATATAGTCCAAATTATTTTATAAATTTAATTTCAATAAAATTTATATGCCTACAAGATCATTTGAAGAATTTATTCATATAGACATACACTGAGCTTTGGCTTGTGCGCTTTAGATTTTTCCATTCAGAAGCTCTAGCTATCATTTACTCCCTATTGGTGGTATGGGATGCTCCTTCCCTTGTGCTCATGCACATGTTCTGGTATTTAGACGTAATAATACTACGAGTACAAGATGGTGGTCTCACGGACTCGTAATAACATAACCTATAAAGTTTACAAGATTTTTGATGCTATTCTCTGCCTTCTCCATACTGAGGAAAGAGCAATTGGTTGAATAGGTACATTGCTTATCCAATATAGCTAGAAAATCTTCTAAAAGCAAGGTTCTGTTGGGTGGGGAACCTGATTGATTAAAAAAGTGTACTGATAAAATTGAAAGGTCTATATCCTCCTCCTCCTCTCAGCTTTTAAAATTGCCGGAAGAGAGTTGCTGCAATGGAATATTGAAGATAACGGTCCCAGAGTATATTAGCTCTGAGAATTGATATCAAATCATTCTCATCCGATGATTTTGATGTTCTTGTAAGAGTAAGGGGCTACTGAAGCTTGTGAATGACACTATCGTAGTTGCATGACTAGTTTGAGTTGAATGGCTAAGTTGTCTACATTTCGTTTCCGAGTTGGATGGCAGAATAGATGGTCCAGTCCTTGTTTTGGATCTGGCCCATATTTATTTATTAGATTAACTTTCCTGCGTTGGGCTAGACATCTTTTCTCCCCTCCCTCTGTTTCTTTCCATCCTACACAAAAGCCGAGGCCTGGGGTGGGGTGTATTTTTTTTTGGGGGGGGGGGGTGTTGGGTAGTTGCTGTATAATCTGAATTTGTTGTTTTCTTGATTTCACTGAAGAAGTGATATTTGAAGACAGAGATTTGGAGCCATTACGAAAACTGGCATCCCATAATAAAGTAATGGGTGATACCAATTAGTTGGGGCTTGAGAATATGCTTTAGTCATGTTAGTATGTGTACTTTAAGGTTCATGCTTTCAAGGAGTCTTTTAGTTCTATAAATGATTTATGTGCTCTCCGGTATTTTTATATTTATTTTTACTTTGTATTATGTTGGCATGGGATAAGCTTAAAAGAAGCCCCATTGTTAGCGAGGATTCATATTGTCGAACCCAACTATTTGGTGGAGCATTTATTTAGTGATCCTGAATGTTAATTGACAGGAAAGAATGAACAGATCACTAATGGTCTGCCAAGACAAGTATGAGACAGCCAAACTTCAGAAGAACAGAAGTGATGCAACAAAGGATTTGGAATCATGTGTCGACCAGTCGGTTCATGATAGCATCAACACATTGCCACATCTGGTTGCAAAATTAAAAGGTTCTCTTGGCATCACCAATTGAAATATTGTAGCATCAGCATGCAGTTGAAGATATTTGGGGTTGAATTCTGAATTATTAGTTTTCATAAATAGTATGCTGAGATGAAAAATTATTTCACTTTGCAAACTATAACATGGAGTGTTTCTCCATTTCGTTCTGTGGCTTGAAAAATGACTTGCCAACATGTAATACTTATTTCTGAGACAAATCCTTTGGGTCGTTTAGTAGATGGAACAGCCTCCTAATCAGAGCGTTAAAATTTAACGTGCATTTTCTATAGCTCATGTTTTTCTTCAAAAAGTGACCTGTTCATAGAGATAATCTTATTTAATCTTTGTTATTCTTGTTGGTCAATTGCGTCAAGTGTTTTCATTTATTTGTATTACGCTCTTAAAATGAGAAAAGTAAAAAGATAATTTTCGATCTTATTATGAATGCAGTTTTTATTAATTGATCCCCAAATATACGAGCAATGACTTAACATGACTTGCTTTTGAAAGGTGAATCACATGGATTTTAGGATGACAAAATCAAGAGAACTAGTGATTGTTTAAAACTCGTTGGAGAATGGACTACAGTCTCTATCATTGACTTGTCTCTCTCATTTTCCACTGAAGTACAAAGCTTTTGGATGCAACAGAGTTCAAACTCATGACATGCACCTTTAACCGCACATACACGTTGTGCACCGAGGCATTCATTAGTCCATTTGTTATTAGCTGCTTTGAAAGAAAAACAAGATATCAAATAGATGTACGCCAGAGCTAGGTTCAGTTACAAGAAACACAACAATACTGTTGTAAGGTAAACCAGACTGCCTAGTTATCTTGAATTTAACATATTGCTATGTCGAATGTAATTAACCAGTGCTTTTGTTACACAAAAATAGGTTTCAAATCCCCCTCCATTCCCATTCCCATTCCAAAGAAATGATATTGGTATCCTTGTGATAAGGCAATAAAACAAACATGTTGAATGTAGTCTGAAGACGACGTGAAATTTGAGAAATTTATCTCAACGTGAAAGCTTAAAAAGAAATACAGCATCTTGATATCTTTACATCAAAATATATATATTCCAAAGACATGAGAAACAGGAGAAGTTATTCAACAAGCATAAGATGATTGAAGTCCTGTTTTTCTGTTTCACAATCATCCAGCACTTGATCCTAATTGCAAAGTCACCTTTCATATATTGGACACAATCAAGGCTTGGGTGCCAAACTTGCTTCACACTCACTCTTGTGTTTTGCCTCTTCAAACTTATCAATGGCTACCTGAAGTTCATCTGAACCTCCAACAGCTCTCATAGTATAGTAATATACACCAAAAACAAATGCTGACAAACCTCCGGCCATAACCAAATTCTTAGTCTTGGGGGCAAGGGCACCGTATCCTGGAAATCCAGCCATCTTCTCACAAGGAATTAACCTACACACTTGTTTTTTTCCTTTTTCACCTGCAATAAGATGCAGAAAAGCGCTGACTTGGGAATGTTTGGACATCTGGTGAGATAAAAATAGAAATCACGTCCATGACAAATGTTAGTAAAGCTTTCTTCATTCTCCTTTATTGGTTTATGAAGCGCGTTACAAGTAAATTGCAAAATTAAAGAATCAAGCTGACCTCAGAAGTCATAGACTATTGTATTCAAGTAAGCAAGTCATTTTTGTTTTCAAAAATATAAAAATGAAAATTTCATGACATACCCTTCCCTCTGCTTCAACATCCATGTATCTATCACAAATGAAACAATTTGGCACTCTCAAAATTTTAATAACTAAGCCAAGGTCAAAAAAAGCTAAACTTGAACTCAAGCTGGAGGTAAGTCCAATGGGACGCATTAATTTACTCTATAACATTTGTCCACTGGATGTTTTCCTGACTAATAATGTTTATATCAACATAAGCAAAGATGTTCCAATAATACCCAAAAAAGACACAAATAAATAGCTGGGGGAAGAACTTGCCATAATTATTATTTTATCTACAAAATACACAAGCACTTCCAATCTCTAGTACCGCACTGATCCAAAACAACATCGATCTAATCAGATAATTGAATGTTAATTAAACAGAAACCAATCAGTATGCAGTGTGTATATGTTTATATACCCATTTCTTCCACAAGGGTAACTCAATTTCGATGTTTCAAGCTTTTCTGTATGGTTTCGATTAACATTTTACATAGCACAATCAGCTTGTAACTATAAAGGAAAAAATATACAAGAAACAGATAACTGAATAATATTGATTTCAGTGAAAGAAACAAAATTAAATTAAAGAAAAAAAGAAAATAAATGAGAAATTGGAGATGAACCTGGAAATCTTGGTGAAGAATTAACCTCAAGATTGTCTAAAACCCTAAAAATGTTCCAACTATTTTGGCAGTGGACATAAACCCCTTCCCTTGTGGGCCGGGTCAACTGGGCCGGATGCATAGTGCCTGTCAAGGCCCAAGTAATTACTGAATGTTGCCCACTTGAAAAGTAATTACAATTTCTTCCTATACAGCGCAAACTTATTACTAGATTATTCAATTTCCTATTTAGTGAGGGGCATAAGGAAAATGCAAATCTATTTTTTTTTTATATTTTTTTATTACTTGAATCACATTACTTTTGACTATCTCTTTATTTATGATATGTACTTTGATTGTACAAAGGTATATTAATAATTATTTAAAAAATAAAAATAACAATGAAATGTGGTATTCGTATTGAGAAAAACGGACAAGAGGAATAAGTTAGATCGGAAAAATTCCCGGTGCCGTGCATACTACAATTTCAAAAGGATTGACCTAAATTTTTGTCCAATTGCTGTCTGTATTTTCAATATTAAAACATTTTCATTCACATTTCATCGTATTCTTTTCTTAATTTTCTTTATCTACATTGTGTACATGTGAATTGCAACTCTTTTTTTTTTTAATGTATCATTCGTAGGGACTTTTAAGATTTTCTTTTTGCTGATTAAATTGAAGGCACATGTATTATTCAACGTCACACATAATCCTTGTAATAAACACATAAAAACACCCGATTACTTGATTAGATATTGTGTTCAAAGTTATTTTTATAAATATTCTTGTTAAACTCTTTTTAAACTCAAGATCTGGACGTTTGTGTTTGTTTGAAGACCCACCATTCTTAAGCTTGAAATGATTGAATTTAAAATTCCTTTTTAAAGTTTTGTTGTTTGATTCGAAGTGAGCGTTATATAATATTATTTATAGTACCTTTTGGAAAGTCCATATTGAAATTTTATCGCATTTGAAGCTTATTTTGAGAACTTTTAGCTGAAAATTATAAGCTAAAACCACAGTAACCCAAGTAAACTACTACAGTATATATATACCGTAAAAAGTATACTGCTATATTATACAACTTATTGAAACATAATGCAATAATATACTACAATAGTATATAATTTACTGATAATATATAATATATGACAACCGTAATAGTATACAATATACTGCAATATTATACTGTTATAATTGGATCCCTTTTTAGCCTTTTGAAATATCCGTGTCCTTTTCCAAAATTTAGACGAGGCTCTTATTTTTTTTCAAATACTTTTGCAAAATAAACTATTCAATGGAATTCCATTGAGGTATTATTCATTGCATAAGCTCTCATTGAGTTAATTGGATTATGTGACAACTGATATCATTTCAACTTAGCAATTGAACTAAAAAAATTTAAATTCTTTGTGTATAATTGTATACCCCATTGTATAGTTATATACTATACTGGTATCATATGTGAGTTGGAACATTTTTGGTTGTATTAGCTATATTTAATTGGTACGCTGTTTGAATTTTCTTTAGTGATAGTAGAAAAATACAATATGGAGTATTGGTTTTTTTTAAATTTTCTTTATGCATATGTATTATGTAATCATTTTGATTTTTCTTTATTCATTTATTTTATATAATAGTATTATAGTATAATATCTTGAAATACATTCTTATATTAATATATGATACACTATTTTTTATTTTTTATCTTTATGCATGTGATTATGTAATAGTAGTATAGTTATATATAGTTTCCTGGAATTATTTAGTAGAACTGTGTACCCTATTGGTATAATTATATGTCATATTGGTATTATATGGTAGTTAAAATATTTTTTGGTTGTCTTAGGTGCATTTATAAGTGAATTCTATTCTGAAATGATATATATGACATGTTTTGCCGTGTCAGATTTTCTTGTACCTATGGACATTGATTTTGTGTATTATGTAATAATTTTTATAGTTATATGGAGTTGTTGTAATGAACCCGTATATACTATATTGGTAGTATATGATAGTTGAATAATTTTTGGTTGTATTAGCTGTATTTAATTGGTATACTATTTGATTTTATTTTAATACTAGTAATATAGTACAATACTTGAAAATTTTATTATATTAATATGTGGTACACTATTTTTTATTATTTTTTGTGACGGCCCAAAGGGTCATCACCGTATTTTTCCTATTTTTGCACTTTCGAGGCCTTAAAAATCTCACTTTTAGTTGCATCGATTTGCGTGCATAGTCCGAACGCGAAGTCAAAATTTTTTAATGTTAAAATATATGAATTCTGTGGAATTTGTTTTGAAGAATTATGATATTAATATTGACATAGTTGACTTTGGTCAATATTTTAGGTAAGCAGATCCGGACCGTGATGTGACGGTCCCGAAAGGTCCGTAAAAAAATATGGGACTCGGGCATGTGCCTGGAGTTGAAATCCGAGGTCTGGAACCCAGGTAAAAGAATTTTTTTGTTAAGTTCTTTTCTAAAATTAATAAGGCAAAATTGAAATAAAAATGACTTAGAAATTATAGGTATCGTGCTCATATTTTGATTCCGACGTCCGGAACAAGTCTTAAATTTGTGTTAAGCACTATCTATAAAGTTTGGTTGAAAACGGATGTCGTTTGACGTGTTTCAGATTAAGAATGGGAAATTTTGGAAGCTACGAACTTTGAAAAAATTATGAGTTTTGGGGGTTGATTCTTTGATTTTGATGTTATTTTAGCGATTTGATCGCTCGAGCAAGTTCGTAGGAAGATATTAAGTTAGTGTGTGTATTTGGTTGGTAGTCCCGAGGGCTCGGGAGTAATTTCGGGGGTGGTTCGGGATATTCTTGCACTTGAAAATGCATCAGAAAATATGGTATGTTGCAGATAGCTTTTTCCTCTTCGCGAATGCGGCACTCGACTCGTGTTTGCATAGTCCAACTTCTTTTACCCATCGCATTTGCGTCCTCCTGATCGCGTTCGCGTACATCTGCCAGGTCCTCATTCACGTTCGTATCCAATGCCACGCGATCGCATAGCTTCACCGCCCCTCTTTACCACGTTCGCGGATAGTATCTACGTTCGCATAGAGCAACCCCGGACCCCTGCCATCCTTCTTCGTGTTCGCATAGGCCCGATCGCGTACGCGATAGCTCCTAGACTTCCTTCATCACGAACGCGACCCAGGTGTCGTGAATGCGTAGAACAAATTGCTCCAGTGAATTAAATTAAAACCAGAAAGTCCATTTCGTGAATTTCACATTTTTCTCACATGGGCCTTTCTTCTTCACCCTCCATTGACGAGTTCCAAGCTTCCCTTCCTCCATAACTCCTTTGGTAAGTATTCTTAACTTCATTTCCTCATTATTTCTTCATCTAATTACTAAAATCCTAGCCTAAAAATATGAAATCAAAGTAGAAATTAGGGTTTTTGAGTAGAGTTGGGTTTTTGGAATTTTGGACGATTCAACCTCAATTTGGGGTCGAATCTTAAAACAAATTATATATTTGAACTCGTAGGGTTATGGGTGATTGGGTTTTGGTCTGAGCCTCGAGTTTGGACCATGTGGGCTCGGTGTCAGATTTTACTATTTTTGAAAGAATGGTAGGAAATGCATTTCTAGACTATGGAATTATGTTTTTGAGCTCTTATTGATACCATTGAACCGAATTGTGCCTAGATGTCATTGTTTCAGAGTCAGATTCTAAAGTAAAAGCGGGTTTAGAGCCTTGATTGCTATTTTGGACCGAGGTAAGTGTTTGATCTAACTTTGGCTTGAGCAAATAGGATTAGAGTGTCTTAATTGCTATTTGCTAATTGATCGAGTGCGGTGTATAGGTATGGTGATGAGTATCTATACACCGGAGTCTAGCATGACAGTGGGTCTTTGTTTATACTTGTTTTGATATATTTTGGAACTCTTCTAAGCTAAATAATAATTTTTACATAATGTGAAGCGTTTGCGGATAACTTATGAAATATTAATACTTTGGGGCATTGGCTCGAATGATAAATGCTGTTGAGTAGGAGATGAAAGTATTGAAAAGAGTTGTGATTAATCTCTTGCCAGGATAGTTGAATATATTGAATATTTCCCTTGCCGGGATGTGAAGGTTATTGTTATTGTTCCCTTGCCCGAGCTTAGTGGTTATTTGTGCTATTCCCTTGTCGGGATATTTCTTATTATTATTTATTCCCCTCTCCCATTGTTTGTGTTTGCAATTTGGGTGAGGTTGAGTGATAAAGCACGATGGGTGATGCCGTGCACGACTGTTGGATTACTATTGCATGAAGGAACATTCCGTGCCATGTTTTGATTAATTATGCACAAAGGAACATTCCGTACCATATTTTGATTAATTATGCACGAAAGAACATTTCGTGCCATATTTTGATTAATTATGCACGAATGAACATTCCGTGCCACGTTTTTATTATTGAGACACGAAGAGACATTCCGTCCCCCCCTTGATTGTTAAGCACGAAGGGACATTCCGTGCCATGTTTGATTTATACTCTCAATGACTTTGTAGTTTTACTGTTTTATTCCTTATCTATTTACATTGTATCCTAAACTATTATATCCCCACAACATGCTCCTCTCCCTCTTAGTTGTTTAAATTCGTGTATTTCCTATTATTGCACGTATATCTGTACAGGTTAATTGTGATAGGTCATGTCCAGCCTCGTCACTACTTCGCCGGGGTTAGGACAGGCACTTACTAGCACATGGGGTCAGTTGTACTAATGCTACACTTTTGTGCTCTTTTTCACAGATCACGATACCGAAACAACACTTGGACCAGAGGAGAGTTGAGTTCAGTCCAGGGACATTCGATGTACCCTTGTTGACGTCCGCAGGCCGGAGTCCCTTCCTTTATTTCAATTTATTTTCATTTTACCGAGACAAACATATGTATTTTCTTTTCATTGAGACTTTCTATGTAGCATTATACAGTAGTCCGTGAGCTAGTGACACCAGATTTTGGGTAGTGATGTGTTTCAAACTTCCATATTTTTATATCATTTGGTTAAACTTAAAGCCTTCCGCACTTAATTTAATTGTTGTTAGTATATTATATTGTTGAGGTTGGATAGAGAATGTTTAATGTTTGGCTGGCTTAGCTCCATTAGTAGGCACCATCACGAAGCCAGATGGTGGAAAAAATCCGGATCGTAACAAGTTGGTATCAGAGCTCTAGGTTGCATAAGTCTCGCTACTCACGGACAAGCTTAGTAGAGTCTGAGGGATCGGTACAGAGATATATTTATTCCCAGAGGCTACGGAGTTAGGAAAGTTTAGCATTTGTTCTTTCTTGTCGTGCGGTTCTATTTCTCAAGTACCAATTGAATTTTTATTCTGTTCCACCGCAGATGGCAAGAACACGTGCTTCCTCTTCTACCGCGCAGCAGTCCGAGCCCCCAGCACCAGCTCCAGAGGCGGAGCCTCAAGTTGATTTGGAGGAGGAGGTACCAGCCTCAACAGTCCTGGTGGGATCAACTCAGGTCCCAAGAGGGGTCATGTCCACCCTAGATCTTTAGGATGCTCTAGTCTGATTGGTAGGATTCACAGAGAGTGTCATACGAGCGGGTTTGCTTCCAGGAGTTCAGCCAACGGTGGCAGGTCAGTCGGGTACAGTGGCTCAGGCCAGGAGTGAGATCACTTTTTAGGAGGCGACCAATGTAGGCCGTAGAGTTGAGGTGGTCCTGCCACAAAGAGGCGGTCATAGGTCAAATAAGAGGCCCCGTCGTGTAGGCAGATTTAGTGGTATATCATCAGGAGGTAAAGCTTCTTATTGTAGAGGCCACCTCCAGGCCTTTTCAGTCAGCTCTCCACGTCACTCATGGTACTTCAGGTGGTCATTCAGGTCGACATGGTCAGTCTCAGTTTCCTCAACTGTAGTGTTCGTGTAGGTGTTATGAGTATGGTGAGTATGGTCATAACAGGAGGGTTTGCCCGAGGTTGAGGGGTGCTCAGCCACAATAGACGAGGTCTTGCCATGCTTGCGGCGATCCGATGCACATTGTTAGATATTGCCCTCGAGTTTATGGCAGCTCCTAGCATCAGAGTTCTCGTGCTATGATTCAGGCACCGGAGGTTCCATAGCCTGTCCAGCCTGATAGAGGTGGTGACAGAGGTGTTAGAGGTAGAGGTAGAGGTCTTAGAGGTGGAGTTTAGGTTGCCAGAGGTAGGCCAGAGGCTGAGTCTTCAAGTGCAGACATTACAGGTACCGTTTTGATGTGTATTAGAGATACTTCTGTGCTATTTGACCCTGGGTCTATGTATTTGATGATAGGCTATAATTACGTATTTTAGTCGCTTATTACACTCGAGTTTACTACACTTTAATTGAGTTTGAGCTTTAATCGCTAGTGTTTTGCACTAATTTTATGTTTTGTGCCTTGTAGGTGTGATTCCGAGCTATATAGATGTTATGGAATGAATTTAAGTGATTTGGAGCTTTGAAGACTGAGTAAAAGCTCAAGAAATTAAGTCGGGATCGTGTTCGGGAGTCAAATTTGATAGTTGAGAACAAACGAAGACTCGATGAGGCATATTCCGCACTGTCTATTAAATTGGACATAACTTTTTTCTCTGAACTTCGTTTGGGCTCCGTAATATATGGTTGGAAAGCTACTCAAAGGGCTACAACTTCATGTTTTGAGTTTTTCCAAATTCCAAAGGAAACAGGGCGAAATACCGCGATTTTACCGTGATCGCGGCAGAACCGCTGCAGAAGGAATTCACGGATGAATGAAGAATCTGAGAGGGTGTTTGGCCGTGGTTTGACCACGACCGCGGTAGAACCGCGGCCATCCAGGCCTAAAACTTGTCCTTTTTCATGTAGGAGAAGGTATACGTGTTTGGGCCCGACCCTACTTGGTATATATACATGGAAAAATGGTATTTTTGAGGTAGGAGAAATATTTTGGACACAAGTTAGACCTAAGGAGGCAAGAGACACTACTAGAGGGTAAGACAACACCCTTGGAGGCAAGATCACATTTGGAGCAAGGCGGAGAATTCTTCTACGAGTTTTTCCTTTCTCTTCCTATTTTTCATTGTTGGTTATGACTTTTAGTATTGTAGTTTTACATACTATTATGAATAGCTTATTTGTTATCTAGAGTTTTCATAGAATCTTTTGTAGAATAAATTCTTGTTATGATTTTCTATAATTGAGCCATAGCTTTTCTTTATTTGTTCAACTACGTTCTTATTGTAGTTAATTGAAGAGATCTAAATTATCTGTGCCTATTTCGTATGCATAACTTGGAAGAGAGTTCATATTTAAGTAATTGTTGAACAACACCACTCCCAAAGTATATGGTGGATCAATAACCGAGGGTCTAAAGGTGGGATTAGGGATAACGAAGCCTTGGGTGCGATCTGAAGTGAGCTGTATTAAAAGCCAGCTAGCGTAGCTCGGGAGAGTGTGTTAGTAAATTTTCGTAATTACTCTAGAGAGATTTACGGTAATAAGAGTGCTCATGATTGGTAAAAAATACTTAGGTGATATTATAGAAGTCATAGCGGGAAGAATTCCGACAATTGGGTAAATCATAACTCTAGACCTCCTTAATCTTGTCGCTAACCCTTAATATATTTAGTTATTAATTTAGTAGTTTAATTTGTTAGTTAATTTGTTAAACACAAGAATCTAAATATCTATAAGTTAGAAGTTGTTCAAGCTTGTCTTCTTCGTGATAGTGAACAACTGTAGCAAAACCTTAGTTCTCCGTGGGATTCGACTTCAGACTTATAAATCGGTTTATATTTGAAGCGACCGCATTGTCCCTTTTATAAGGCATAATTGGGCGTGATAAGTATTCATATGTGTCGTCTTATTTTGCTCCCTACTTGTCTATGCCTAGTGATTCCTTGGGTATTCCTGTATATGTGTCCACGCTAGTGGGTGATTCTATAGTGGTCGATAGAGTTCACCATTCCTATGTAGTAGTATTTGAGGGTCTTGAGACTCGTGCTGATCTATTGCTTCTAGACATGGTTGATTTTGATGTTATATCGGGAATGGATTAGTTTTCCCCGTATCATGCGATTCTAGATTGTCACACCAAGGCCGTGACCTTGGATTTACCGGATTTGCCCCGATTGGAGTAGAGAAGGATCCCAGGACATGCCACTCGCAATATTTTTTCATATGTTAAGGCTCGACGCATGGTCGAGAAGGGGTGTTTAGTTTATTTGGCATATGTTCGTGATTCCAGCACAAAGGTTCCTTATATTGACTCAGTTCCTATTGTTCGGGAGTTCCCAGAGGGTTTTCCTTTAGACCTGCTGGGTATGCTGCCCGACCAGGATATTGATTTTTTTTATTGATCTGGCTCCAGGCACGCATCCCATTTCTATTCAGCCATATTGTGTGGCCTCCCCAGAGCCGAAGAAGCTAAAGGATCAGTTTTAGGATTTTCTTGAGAAAGGCTTCATCAGGCCTAGTGTTTCTCCTTGGGGTGCGCTAGTTCTATTTGTGAAGAAAAAGGATGGATCGATAAGGATGTGCATTCGTTACCGGCAGCTGAACAAGTTGACAATAAAGAAAAAATGCCCACTACCGAGGATTGATGATTTCTTTGACGAGTAGCAGGGTGCAAAGGTGTTTTCAAAGATAGATTTGAGATCGGGCATTATGAGCTTTTGATCATGTCATTTGGGTTGACCAATGCCTTAGCAGCATTTATGGAGTTGATAAACCGAGTGTTCAGACCTTATTTAGACTTGTTCGTGATAGTCTTCATTGATGTTATTCTTCTGTACTCCCGCAGTCATGAGGAGCACGAGCAGCACCTCAGAGTGGTTCTTCAGACTAAAGGATAGCCAGTTGTATGCCATGTTCTCAAAGTGCGAGTTTTGGTTGAGTTCAGTTGCATTTCTAGGTCATGTATCAGCAGAGGGCATTGATCGTAGTAAACTCAACCCGAAGGAATAAGCGGGCACAACTACGTTTACCCGAATAGTGGTTTGGGGTCAATCCACAGGGAGTTCGATATTGGAGTGAGGAATTACGTTGCACTAGTATTGAGATTTAGCTTCTAGTTTGACTTCACACATTTTTGTGATTTTCTCTTTACAAACTAATTTATCAACAACTACTATGAAATCTTGATTATGCTAAGATTAATTCCAAGTATTCTATGAAAATGGGAAATGGGACTAGGGAAGTAGCATTTACCTAGGTGGGATAACTAATGGGTAAAGAAATTGAATGCAAAGATGATGTAATGGGATTATTAGATAACAGTTGCTCTATGCATTCATTCTCACACCTCTCGGTAGAGAGAACAGTTTTGCCCAATTGACTCTCTCGAGACCAATTGGGTAGGCTAATTTGCCCAAGCAACTTTATGCTCAAGTTGGGTAATTACTCTCTCGAGGTTTATGCTCGTTACTTGGGACTACCATTCTCATGGTCCATCCCAAATCCTTGTTGGAATTGATTGAGAGATTTTAGACTCTTTTTCTCAAGTAGAGCCCAAACCCACAAAACTAGATTTAGTGTTTGCAACCACAAAATCCCAATGAAAAACATTCAATCAACCCAAATCCTAACACCCACAATCATCCAAGCATTTAATAATCTAACCCATCAATTACCCACACTAGGGTTGGGCTACAACCCTAGCTATGGGTTTAGCTAGCCATAGAAATTGAAGAAGATGAAGAAATTAAAGATGAAATTGACATAGTAATTAATTACAATTGAAATCTAATGTTAAACTACTAAGAAATTGCCCAAAATAGGCGTATATGGTGTTCTTACGAGCTCAGCCATCACTGTGGAATATATGATATAACCTAAAAAAGTAAAAGAAGCTATTTATACTACACAGAAATTTCCTGACAAAAGTACCCCTGCGGGTCTCACGCGGACCGCACAGTTTTGTCGTGCGGCCGCGTAGGGCATTTGGGCTTCAGAAGGACTGGTGCTGGAACAAGTCACACGGACCGCGTACATTTGTCACGCGGCCGCGCAGGTACAGTAATGCGGACCGCGTACGTTTGTCATGCGGCCACACTGTGTAAATCCTTTGAATGCAGACTCTCTGATTCCTCACCCACGCGGGCCGCACTAATTTGGCACGCGGCCGCGTTGGATTGTTCCTTGAACATTTTCTTCTCTAGTCTTCATCATTGCGGACCGCACAATAGTGGATGCGGTCCGCGTGAGTCTGCCTGGGAGCTGGGCCTTCTTTGATCATTCCTGCGAGGCCGCACACCAAATCAGTGCGCTCCGCGCTGTAGAAGCTTGGACTGATTTTGCTCTCTGAATCGACCTGTGCGGACGCACACCAAAACAGTGCGGTCCGCACAAGCTTCTTTTTAGTCCTTCTACTTCTTCTTTGACGCTTAGCCGGTTTCACTCCTTTTTGAGCCGCTTTGACGGTATTCGTCTTTTTGTCGCCTAAACCTGCAAAATAGCGCACTTGTAAGCAATTCAAGGCCAGTTAAACACATTTTATGCACAAAGCTTTGGCAAGAAGGGGTTTAAAAGCATGCAAAATTCCTAGTTATTAACTCCCCCAAACTTAAACCTTTGCTTGTCCTCAAGCAAATCAAAATTAAGACCTAACCTTCAGAGAAAAGACACGAAAACACTCCCTATTTGTCCGAGGTTAACCTCACAAACATCAATTGGGACTAACAATTGTCCCTAATGCAATTGTATCATTGACATCTTTTTGAAAATTTGAAACTTTGTGGATCAAGTGTGACACAAGAGCTTCGAGGGTTGACTCGATCCATCAAGGAGCCTTTCTCAAAACACTTTGGTTATTGTGGACCCCAAACTCATACATCTTCGGCTCTCCCTAAGTGCACCTCACCTTTTAGAGTATTTTCACACAAATCATTGTGGAGGATTTCACACTCGCTCTCTCAAAGAAGAGACCCTATGCCCGACACTAGGTACCATAGGCTTGCCCTTTATGTAAGTATCCACTAATGTAGGCTTTTCTCAACTTGAGATCATATAGGACTTTTTGGGAGTCATTGTGAAGGCTTTTTGGGTAGGGTAGGAATTTTGGCTCTTATTGGTTCAACCTTCCCTAAAGCGCTTCTTTTGATTCATTGATGGCACACTTTCTTGACTCTTTTTGAACATTTCTTCTTTTAAGGGTTGAAAGAGAGACACCATGACACTCTTCCTTTTTGCAATTGACACTTTTTCTTTGATCACTTCATTCACATTTTTCCTTTTTCCTTTTTTCACTTTTCAAATCTTTTTGGTCCCCCCTTTTTGGGTCTTATTCAACTTTTTGCTTGTTTTTCTCTTTTGTTTCCTTTTTTCAATGCCTTTCTTTTCCTTCTTGCTTTTGTGCCTTTTTACCACATTGGTGCCTTTCTTGTGCCTATCTTGTCTTCCCCCCCCCCAAACTTATGCTTTTGCAATCACTTTAAGGGAGGATTCAGGGTGCCAAGAGAAGGTCTAAATTGAAACGGGTATAGGCTTGCACTTTGGTTTATGAAAGAATAAGGTTTTAGGCTCAAAGGGGTGACTAGGGATTCATTTATTGGTAGGTTGGAAGGAATAATTCAAGGTAAGTTCATTTGGATCAAAGACGGCCTACACTCACTTCTCAAGTCAAATTTCACCTAGGATATCGCCTCAACAAACATTCGGGGCAAGTTCTAGACCTTTGGTACGGTACTTGAGCTCACAATTCTATTTCTCATCACACTTACACTCAGAGATCTCCAAAAATGGAGTCGAAGGCCCACAACAACCTCGGAATAGATTCAAGCACGCGTTGGTCCATATGACCACTCGATGGTTGTTCGGTCAACACAAGATTCTCAAGGCCATAACTTTCACCATTCTAGACACAACTTGATGTCTTTGACCATAAGATCGAAGACAAATGTGCTAGGCCCAAGTGAAGTTTTCCCGAGGTACCCTTAACTATCAAAAGTTTGAAAATCAAAAAGAAAAAGAAAAAAAACTGACTCAACCCTTAAGAAAGTTGTCACGCTATCTATCATAGGGAAGAGCCACCCGGTTCACATAACACTTTACCCTTGGAAAGAACCGTGGCATTAAGAAAACCAAGGGTTTATTGAAAAAATTAAAACAAAGTCTAATGATTTTACGAGAATAACCAAAAATGAAAAGGCAAATGAATATGTACAAAGATAGATCCGAATATACAAATCCAAAGTGTTCAAAATGAAACTAAAGTAGATCAAAGTATTAAAATATATAAAAATACTACATCTAAGAGTGTACTAAAAGTAATCAAAATATATATACAGTCCAAAATAAAAATAGTAGGGCACACCCCCACGAATAAGGGCTAGCATTGTCCCCAATGCTAACTATCAAATAAACACAAAAGAAAGAATATAGATGGCCCCTCAAGCCTGATCAACTGGATGACTCTGACTGGATCCCTCATCCGCTGTAGTGGTGGGGACCTCATACTGGTCCCCAATCTACTGCTGTGCTGCTGGGAAGGTGCCTGCTCTAGAGGAGGCTCTTCTGCTGTGGGTGCACTGGAGGGCCCCTCCTGCTCAGGAGCTACCATGATCTCAACTCCCTTAGTGTTGGGGAGTTTCCTCTTCTTGCGTGGCCTGGGCTCCTCCTGTGGCTGCTCTGCATGTGGCTCTATGGCCGACTCTCCAAATAATAGATCAAGAGGCAACTGATTAGCTACCAACTTGTCCACCTGCTCCTTTAGAGCTGAAAGTGACTCCGACGAGGCCTTGGTCTTTCTCAACTTCCTATGCTCCCTAGCAAGGCTCTTGAGGGCCTTGCTATGTGTGTCAATCGCCTCATCCAGACTATCCTGCTTCTTCATCATCTTCTCCTGGTTATCCAGGATCTTCTTCAATGTGTCCTCAATAGAAGCTGGGACCTCCACCGTCGCTGGTGCACTATGGGCCTGAACCGCTGTCGTCAATATGGACAACTTGGATGTCGCGGCCGACATCTAGTTATTAAAACTGGTCAATGTATAGGTCAGCTGGTTGGCAGTGAACTGGTGCGTCTTGGAGACTGGAATCTCCAGATCAGTTATAGAGGAGGAAGGTGCTGTGGATGGACCCGGAGGGAGGGAAGTGGTTTGCTCAGTGGTGGCAGCTGGCTCCTCAGACTGGCCAGCTGTGGTGGAAGTGGTGGCTTGGCTCTTTTTAGCCGTCTTAGGGTTGTCCAGACCCTTTTGATCATACCATGAATAAGCCCCCACCGGAGGCACCAGTACATAAAATTTCTTTCTTTTCACTTTTATCTCCTTGAAGTACAATGTCAATGTGTTGGGGAAGGGGTAGTTTGTTTTGGTCTCGTGGCCCACAGTTGAGATAACCCTATGCATGATATTTCCCACATTCAATGGGAAGCCGGCCATGATTGAAGCTACCAACACCGCTCGATCAATAGGCACTGAATGGTCATGAGTGGTAGGGTCCTAACGGTTGCAGACAAAGGTCAACCACCCTTTGCTTCAAAGCTGAGGGTGTTCCTATAAATTTTCTCTTGTGCCTTTAGCCACACCGGAACAGTTCCGGGAGCAGCTAGCACTTCTGCTAACCAAGGACGGGCCGCCTATTTCTAGGCCAATTTCTCCAGATATTGGGACTCATCTTCATCCGCGAACCCCAAGAATTCATTTAAGGACTTCCCATCAAACAACACAATTTGATCCCTCACTTTTGTGGTGGTGGAATCCCGGACTAAATGGTGGATGTTTGCATAGAATTCTTTGACCATATGCTTATTCGCATTCTCCACCCGCTCCTTGGAGAAGCTCCAACCCTCTCTAGTATGGAGTTGTGCTTGCACATGAGGGTTGTGCGGTAGTAAGTCCGCATCAATGAATCTCCTCTCCGGAATCAACCTTCTCTTTGGCCACCACTCCCTGAACTTGTGCCATGCCAACTGACTGAAAAACCTATCAGTCCACACATTAGGGTCCCTTGTCCGCTCTATACCACCCACCTGTGGCTCTCCTCCTTCCGCCTGTCCTCCACTCTCCCCTGATAGTGAAGTTGTGGGAGAAGTGGAGTATTCATCATCACTGTTCTTCTCAGCTCGAGTCTCATCAGACGAGTATGAGACTACATTTACTGGCTTAGAAGTGGCAGTTGTGTGTTGGTCTTTCTCTGGAGATGATGACGCCATGTTAGGTACTGAGACGGACATGTGGGAGGGGGCAGACTCCGATGTGATACTTCTAGAAGGTATGTAATCACTCCCCGTGGAATGAGAGGCCGCTCTGTCAGCTTCTCGAATCAACTTTCGGGTTTTCTTTATGTTTTCCAGGACCTCCGGGGTGAGTTTTACAATCCTTTTGCCTTTGCCCCCTCGAGAGGGACCACCCCTCCCGGGTTGTTTACCCTCACGTTGTGCAATATGTTTCTTCGTCATTGTCTGCAAAAAGTAGAGTCTAGATTAGTTAGTCGAAGCACGTGAGCAATATACAATGAAAGAAGAGTATATACAGAACAAGCATAGTAGGGTAACAGAGGTCACGCGGACCGCAACCTTTTGCCACGCGGTCCGCACAGGCTAAGCAGCTTCATGCAATATCCTATGAAGTTGACCCACGCGGAATGCACTGATTTGCATCACGGCCGTGTGAGGTCAACGCGGACCTCCCGGAAATAGACGCGGTCCGCACATGCTGATAAACAAATTAACCAATCTCTAAAGTTGACTCACACGGACCACAGTGATTTGCATCGCGGCCGCGTGAGGTCAACGCAGACCGCCCAGAAATGGACGCGGTCTGCACATAAGAGATAACCAAATTTTTCACTCTCTAAACCTTGGGCACGCGGTCCACACTGATTTGGACCGCGACCGCGTAGGTCTGGCTCTTCATGAAGGTCAAGCACGCGGACCGCACAACAATGGTGTGCGGCCGCATAGGGGAAAACTAAACTGGCAGGGTGCATTTGTTCAATTAAGTCCATTGTTTTCAACACCATGTGTCCTAGGTGTCCCTACTCAGTTATTTTAACAAGAAACTTAGCCCCAATTCTATAATTATCATGCTTGA
Organism: Nicotiana noctiflora; assembly: GCA_032618575.1. Taxonomy (NCBI): domain Eukaryota; kingdom Viridiplantae; phylum Streptophyta; class Magnoliopsida; order Solanales; family Solanaceae; genus Nicotiana; species Nicotiana noctiflora. The sequence goes on along the minus strand of JASVEL010000814.1, from coordinate 31,339 downwards.
TCCTAATTTTATCAATTAAAAGAGGAAAAATTAAAGAAATTAAGAAGTTATACTAACATTAATTAATTTATATACAAAATAAAGTAATGCAGATGATGAATCAGAAATGAAATGTTCCAAGAAGTAGTTGAATTTGCAATTGAAGCACAAGTTATACGGGAATGAACAATGAAAAGGTTCTCAGAAGGAAATTTGCCAAAAGGTTTAATGAAAGCCAGGGGTCCCTATTTATAGGAAAGGACGTGGGACCCCTTACTTACCCACCTACACGGTGGCACACTTCTGTCACGCGGATCGTGCAAATTTAACTCTGTGTTCATTTTCCAGTAAAGTCACGCGGACCGCACTGTTTTGTGTTGCGGCCGCATGACAAACTTCAGAAACCTACTCGACTTACTAGTTTCCACGCGGACCGCACTGGTTTGGTACGCGATCACGTGAAACATGCTGATCAACAAATTAACCAATCTCTAAAGTTGACCCACACGGACCGCAGTGATTTGCATTGCGGCCGCGTGAGGTCAACGCAGAGCGCCCAGAAATGGATGCGGTCCGTACAGAAGAGATAACCAAAATTTTCAATCTCTGAACCTTGGGCACGCAGTACGCACTGATTTGGACCGCGGCCGCGTAGGTCTGGCTCTTCATGAAGGTCAAGCACGCGGACCGCACAACAATGGTGTGTGGCCGCGTAGGGGAAAACTAAACTGGCACGGTGCATTTGTTCAATTAAGTCCATTGTTTTCAACACCATGTGTCCTAGGTGTCCCTACTCAGTTATTTTAACAAGAAACTTAGCCCCAATTATATAATTATCATGCTTGATCCTAATTTTATCAATTAAAAGAGGAAAAATTAAAGAAATTAAGAAGTTATACTAACATTAATTAATTTATATACAAAATAAAGTAATGCAGATGATGAATCAGAAATGAAATGTTACCAAGAAGTAGTTGAATTTGCAATTGAAGCACAAGTTATACGGGAATGAACAGTGAAAAGGTCCTCAGAAGGAAATTTGCCAAAAGGTTTAATGAAAGCCAGGGGTCCCTATTTATAGGAAAGGATGTGGGACCCCTTACTTACCCACCCTACGCGGCCGCACACTTCTGTCACGCGGACCGTGCAGGATTTAACTCTGTGTTCATTTTCCAGCAAAGTCACGCGGACCACACTGTTTTGTGTTGCGGCCGCGTGACAAACTTCAGAAACCTGCTCGACTTACTAGTTTCCACGCGGACCGCACTGGTTTGGTACGCGATCGCGTGGTAAACTTCAGAGATCTGCCAATTTTTCATCCTCTTTTGTCCACCCCACGCAGACCGCACACTTTTGCCACGCGGGCCGCGTGGGTTTCCTTAGGCTCAATTCTTTGGCTTAGACAAGCCACGCGGACCGCATTGATTTGTTGTGCGGCCGCGTGTCCAAACTTCAGAGACCGGTCACTTCTGTAGTTTCCCTGCATTATTTCAACATACTCTCTGCAACACTTCACACACTGCTAGCTCAAAAATCCTATTCTACCGATGAAGAAAAACAAAGAAAAAAAAGAAAAAGACATGGGTTGCCTCATAAGAAGCGCCTGATTTAATGTCGCGGCACGACGCAAGTTACCATTCCATCATTTCAAGTGCAAGAGTGCCACAACCTGGGATTCATCCGGGTTCCCCAAATAGTGCTTCACCCTATGCCCATTAACTCAAAATATTTCACCATTCTTGTTCTTTAAGTCAAGAGCTCCAAACGGGGTCACACCTACTACTTCAAAAGGGCCACTCCACTTTGACTTGAGCTTTCCCAGGAATAACCTCAACCAAGAATTGAAGAGAAGGACCATGTCACCAACCTTGAACTCCTTGCTTCGAGCATATTTGTCGTGAAGGTACTTCATCTTGTCCTTATATAAGGACGAGCTGGAGTATGCATGAAATCTAAACTCGTCAAGCTCATTCAAGTGATCTACCCGGAGATTTGCCGCTACATCCCATTCTAAGTTCAGCTTTTTCAAGGCCCACATCGCTTTATTCTCAAGCTCTACCGGAAGATGACATGCCTTACCAAACACCAACCGGTAAGGAGACATACCAATTAGCATTTTATAGGCAATCCTATAAGCCCAAAGAGCATCATCTAGTTTCTTTGACCAATCGGTCCTATTAGCATTGACCGTTTTAGACAAGATGCTCTTTATTTCTCGGTTTGAATCTTCAACTTGACCACTTGCTTGGGGATGGTATGTGGTAGTGACTTTGTGATTAACTCCATACATGGTCAATAATGAATCAAAAGCTTTGTTGCAAAAATGAGAGCCCCCATCACTAATGATAGCACGGGGGGTCCCAAATCTTGTAAAGATATATTTCTTCAAAAAGTTCACAACACTCCGGGCTTCGTTGTTAGGAAGAGCCACGGCTTCTACCCACTTCGAAACATAGTCCACTACTACCAAGATATATGTGTTTCCACAAGAACTCACGAAAGGTCCCATGAAGTCAATGCCCCATACATCAAAAATGTCAACTTCTAGAATGGTGTATAGAGGCATCTCATCTCTCTTTGAAATTCCACCAGCTCTTTCGCATGCATCGCAACTCTTCACTAAATCACTAGAATCTTTGAAGATTGTCGGCCAATAAAATCCATAGCTCAAGACTTTGGAAGCCGTCCTCACTCCCCCATGATGACCACCATAGGAAGAAGAGTGGCAAGCCTCCAAGATGCTCATTTGTTCACTCTCCGGAACACACCTTCTAATCACTCCATCCGTGCAATTTTTAAAAGATACGGATCATCCCAATAGAAGTCCAAGCTATCCCGCTTTAGCTTTTTTCTTTGGTTGGAAGATAGCTCACATGGGACCACACCGAACACAAGGTAGTTGGCGACATTGATGAACCACGGCATATCATGCATTGACACTGTGAAGAGCTGCTCATTCGGGAAAGACTCATTGATTTCAAGGCCATTGGATGGCCTCCCCTCCTCCTCTAGACGGGATAAGTGGCCCGCCACTTGATTTTCACTACCTTTGCGATCAACGATCTCTAGATCAAACTCTTGAAGTAGTAGGACCAATCTCATCAATCTTTTCTTGGAGTCATTCTTTTTCATCAAGTACCTAAGGGCGGCATGATCGGTATGAATAATCACCTTGGCCCCCATAAGATAAGGACGAAATTTTTCCATGGCAAACACAATGGCTAGCAACTCCTTCTCGGTGATGATATAATTCTGTTGAGCCTCATTCATCGTTTTGCGTACACCGAATGGAACATCTTGTTGATTCTTTGGCCAAGTACCGCCCATACCGCCACATCACTTGCATCGCACATAAGTTCAAAAGGCAAGTTCCAATTAGGTGCGGTAATGATGGGGATAATAGTCAATTTTTGCTTTAACAACTCAAAAGATTCCGTGCATCTCTCATCAAATACAAACTTGGCATCCTTCTCCAAAAGCTTTCACAAAGGGTTCACAATCTTGGAAAAATCCTTTATGAAGCGCCGATAGAACCCGGCATGCCCTAAGAAACTCCTCACCCATTTGACAGAGTTAGGGGGAGGGAGCCTTGAAATGACCTCTATCTTTGCCTTGTCAACCTCGATGCCATTCTTCGAAACTTTGTGGCCCAAGACAATTCCTTCATGCACCATAAAGTGACACTTTTCCCAATTAAGCACAAGGTTTGTATCTTCACATCTTGCCAACATACGATCCAAATTGGCCAAGCAATCATCAAAAGAATCCCCTACTACACTGAAGTCATCCATAAATATCTCAAGAATGTCTTCCACCATGTCGGTGAAAATCGCCATCATGCACCTCTGAAAAGTAGCTGGGGCATTACACAATCCGAATGGCATTTGAGAGAAAGCGAATGTGCCATAGGGATATGTAAAAGTTGTCTTTTCCTGATCTTCCGGGGCAATGAGTATTTGATTGTACCTCGAATAGCCACCCAGGAAGCAATAATAAGCTCTACCCGCAAGTCGGTCCAACATTTGATCCAAGAAAGGCAATGGAAAATGGTCCTTCCGTGTCACCTTGTTAAGCTTTCTATAATCCATACACACTCTACAACCCGTAACTGTATGAGTAGGAATCAGCTCATTCTTTGCATTGGTGACAACTATCATACCACCCTTCTTTGGAACACATTGGACCGGAGAGGACCAAGAACTATCCGAAATGAGGTAGACCACTCCAGCATCCAACCATTTGATAATCTCCTTTTTGACAACCTCTTGCATGGCTTCATTCAATCTTCTTTGGTGCTCAAGTGATGGTCGAACATTATCCTCCAATATGATCTTGTGCATGCAAAACGCGGGGCTTATTCCCCGAATATCCGCCAAAGTCCATCCTATTGCTCGCTTGCGCTTTTGTAAGACCGCCAAAGTGGCATCAACCTGCATGTTAGTTAAGCAAGAGGAAAGTATAACTGGCAAAGTGAAATTAGGACCCAAGTATTCATACCTGAGGCGAGGAGGAAGTGGTTTCAACTCCAACATCGGCGCCTCCTCAATAGATGGCTTAGTGGGAGGAGTCTTGCGATTCTCAAGATCCAAATATAGCTTCCTCGGCTCATAAGAGTGCGAGCCCATACCATGCAAAGCTTTTACACATTCAACACGATCGGCATTATCATTGACCTCCATGTTCAAAAGTACCGCTTCAAGTGGATCCTCAACATTGATCATGGCGCTTGTGTCATCCACTATCACCGCCGTGACAATGTCCACAAACGAGCACACTTCGGTGCTATTTGGTTGGCGCATGGATTTGCACACGTGAAACACCACTTTTTCATCACCGACCCTAAATGTCAATTCTCCCACTTCAACATCAACTAGAGCTTTCCCGATGGCTAAGAATGGCCTACCAAGAATGATAGGGACTTCGAAGTCCACTTCACAATCAAGAATGACAAAATCGGCCGGTAAGATAAACTTGTCAACTCTCACTAGAACATCATCAATAATTCCCAAAGGCCTCTTCATAGAACGATCCGCCATTTGCAACCTCATTGATGTTGGATGGGGTTGTCCAATACCCAATGTCTTAAACACAGAATATGGCATGAGATTGATACTAGCACCCAAATCACAAAGTGCTTTAGCAAAATTAACACTTCCAATTGTACAAGGAATTGTGAAAGCACCGGGGTCTTCAAGCATAGGAACCATGGAATGAACTGTGGCACTCACTTGGTGAGTCATCATTATCGTCTCACAATCCATCGACCTTTTCTTCGTCACCAAATCCTTCATAAATTTCGCATAACCGGGCATTTGTTCAAGTGCCTCCACCAAGGGCACATTAATGGTCAAGCTCTTCATCATCTCTATGAACTTCTTAAATTGATTATCTCCTTTTTGCTTTGCCAATCTTTGCGGATAAGGTGGAGGAGGCCTTGGCAAGGGTGCCTTGGCCTTTGGAATAGATGGCTCGGGAATATCAATGATGTGTTCCCTAGACGGGTTCACGGTATCTTTGGACTCAATCCCGACCTCATCCTCAATTTCAATCTTCACATCATTTGTTGCAATAGGTTCAACCACATGGTCATCATTCATTGGTATGTCATCATCATTCAAATATGCTTCCGCATCCACAACTCGATTCTCATTTGAGGCATTTACAACACTGCCTCTTCCGCTCCTAGTTGTCACGGCTATCACATGATTGTTCCCTCCCTTTGGGTTCACCACCGTGTCACTTGGTAGTGCACCTTTAGGTCGGGAGTTCAAAGATTGAGAAAGTTGGCCGATTTGAACTTCCAAATTTCGGATTGAAGTATTGTGAGAAGCTAGTTGGGCATCCGAATCTTGATTCTTTTTCATCATTTGCTCGAACATGACTTCAATTTGACCCATATCATTGCCCGAAGAACTTGATCCTTGTGAATGGAAAGGGGGTGGATTGTTGGGTTGTTGATACATGGGATCTCTTTGAAAACCTTGCCCCCGATTGTTTTGATTTCCACCATTGTTCCAACTGCCTTGATTGTTATTGTTCCCCCAATTGCTATTATTACCACTCCAATTGCCACCACTATTTCCTTGATTGTTCCAATTATTGCCTTGATTATTCCAATCTCCACCATCATTCCTATTGTTGTTATTATTCCAATTGGTTCCCCCAATTATCTTGGGAACGCCATTGTTGATTGTTTTGATTCCCTCTATTGCCTTGGAAATTGTTCACATATTGACAATCTTTATCTTGATCATCAAAGCCATAATTAGAAAATCCTCCATCATTGTTGTTCTCATTTTGATCACATTGGCCTTGTTGCGCTTGTTGCCCTCTAGTCCTTCTTTTCAGCATTGAGACATTCTCCATAGAATTCACTTGGTGTGGATTTTGCACTTGTTGAAGTTGAGCTTTCGCCAATTGATTCATGGTTGTAGTGAGCTCGGAAATGGCTTGTCCATGGTCATGCAACTCTTTATGTGGATGAATAACATTCAGATCTCCTTGAGGTATATTTGCCCGACTTTGCCATGGCGAAGAAGTGTCGGCCATTTGGTCCATAACATCACATGCTTCCTCCAAAGATAACTTCATGAAATTGCCTCCCGCTAATTGGTTCAAAATGCATTGGTTTGCCGTGTTGATCCCCTATAAAACGTTTGTTGAACCATAGCATCGGTCATGTCATTATTAGGGCACTCTTTCACCATAGTCCGGTACCTCTCCCAAATTTCATGTAACAGCTCTGTTGGCTCTTGCTTGAAGGCTAGAATCTCATCTCTCAAGGCCACCATATGAGTTGGGGAAAAGAACTTGGTAATGAACTTGTCCGCTAATTCGTTCCATGTAGTGATTGAGTGATTCAGCAACCTCTCCAACCAATCTAGCGCCTTACCCCTCAATGAGAAAGGGAAAAGTCGCAATCGCAAAGAATCTTCAGACACATTGGTTTGTTTGCTTCCCCAACAAGTATCTACGAACCCCTTCAAGTGCTTGTAGGCATTTTGATTGGAGGCGCCCGTAAAATACCCTCTTTGCTCCAATAGTGTTAGCATCACATTTATAATTTGAAAGTTCCCCGCCCGAATTCGGGGAGGAACAATGGCACTAGCATATCCTTGGTTTGTCATTGCTATTGGCGCAACCCTTGGCGGTGGCGGAGGAGGGTTTGGGATTTGGTCCTGTTGATTAGCATTAGCATTTCCGGCCCTTCGTGGTACATTTTGTACCAGAACGTCATCTTGCTCAAGGTCCTCTACCTCCTCCCCCGCCATGGCATCGCCAAAGGGAATATTAGCATTTCCCGCCATTTGTACCTGTTAGATTAAGTCAAGAAAATTAGTAAATGAAGGAAAGAAGAAGCAAAACACAACACTAGCAACACAATTAATCAACACCGTTAACTCCCCGGCAACGATGTCAAAAAGTGATCGTAGCAAACTCAACCCGAAGGAATGAGCGGGCACAACTACTTTTACCCGAATAGTGGTTCAGGGTCAATCCACAGGGAGTTAGATATTGGAGTGAGGAATTACGTTGCACTAGTATTGAGATTTAGCTTCTAGTTTGACTTCAAGCATTTTTGTGATTTTCTCTTTACAGACTAATTTATCAACTACTAGTATGAAATCTAGATTATGCTAAGATTAATTCTAAGTATACTATGCAAATGGGAAAGGGGACTAGTGAAGTAGCATTTACCTAGGTGGGATAACTAATGGGTAAAGAAATTCAATGCAAAGATGGTGTAATGGGATTATTGGATAACTGTTGCTCTATGCATTCATTCTCACACCTCTCGGTAGAGAGAACAATTTTGCCCAATTGACTCTTTCGAGACCAATTGGGTAGGCTAATTTGCCCAAGCAACTTTAGGCTCAAGTTGGGTAATTACTCTCTCGAGGTTTATACCCGTTACTTGGGACTACCATTCTCATGGGTCCATCCCAAATCCTTGTTGGAATTGATTGAGAGATTTTAGACTCTCTTTCTCAAGTAGAGCCCAAACCCACAAAACTAGGTTTAGTGTTTGCAACCACAAAATCCGATTGAAAAACATTCAATCAACCCAAATCCTAACACCCACAATCATCCAAGCATTTAATAATCTAACCCATCAATTACCCACACTAGGGTTGGTCTACAACTCTAGCTATGGGTTTAGCCAGCCATATAAATTGAAGAAGATGAAGAAATTCAAGATGAAATTGACATAGTAATTAATTACAATTGAAATCTAATGTTAAACTACTAAGAAATTGCCCAAAATATGCGTATATGGTGTTCTCACGAGCTCGGCCGTCACTGTGTAATATCAGACATAACCTAAAAAAGTAAAAGAAGCTATTTATACTACACAAAAATTTTTGGACAAAAGTACCCCTGTGGGTCTCACGTGGACCGCACACTTTTGTCGTGCGGCCACGCAGGGCATTTAGGCTTCAGAAGGACTGGTGCTGGAACAAGTCACGCGGCCGCGCAGGTACAGTAACACGGACCGTGCATGTTTGTCATGCGGCCACACTGTGTAAATACTTTAAATGCAGACTCTCTGATTCCTCATCCATGCGGGCCGCACTGATTTGGCACGCGGCCGCGTGGGATTGTTCCTTGAACATTTTCTTCTCTGGACTTCATCATTGCGGACCGCACAATAGTGGAAGCGGTCCGCGTGAGTCTGCCTGGGAGCTGGGCCTTCTCTGATCATTCCTGCGCGGACACACACCAAATCAGTGCGGTCCGCGCAGTAGAAGCTTGGACTGGTTTTTCTCTTTGAATCGACCTGTGCGGCCGCACACCAAAATAGTGCGGTCCGCACAGGCTTCTTTTTATTCCTTCTACTTCTTCTTTGACACTTAGCCGATTTCACTCCTTTTTGAGCCGCTTTGACGGTATTCGTCTTTTTGTCGCCCAAACTTGCAAAATAGCGCACTTGTAAGCAATTCAAGGCCAGTTAAACACATTTTATGCACAAAGCTCAGGCAAGAAAGGGTTTAAAAGCATGCAAAATTCCTAGTTATCAGGCATTCATGTAGACCCAAAGACGATCGAGGCAGTCAAGAATTGGTCTCGACCAGCTTCAGCGACTAAGATTTGGAGTTTCTTGGGATTAGCCAATTATTATCGTCGATTATTCATGGAGGGGTTTTCATCTATAACAGCTCCGATGACTAGGTTGACCCAAAAGGGTGCCTAGTTCAGGTGGTCAGATGAGTGCGAGGAGAGCTTTCAGAAGCTCAAGATAGCTCTGACTACGACATCCATATTGGTTTTTCCCACAGGTTTAGGGCCTTATACACTTTATTGTGATGCTTCCCGTGTTGGGCTTCGCGTAGTTTTGATGCAGGATGGCAGGGTCATTGCTTATGCTTCAAGGTAGTTGAAGATTCACGAGAAGAACTACCCAGTCCATGATCTAGAGTTGGCAGCCATTGTTCATGCTTTGAAGATTTGAATTCATTACTTATATGGTGTGACATGTGAGGTATGCACTGATCACAAGAGTCTACAATACTTGTTCAAGCAGAAAGTGTTGAACTTGAGGCAGTGAAGATGGTTGGAGCTACTGAAGGATTATGATGTTACTATTTTTTACCACCCAGGGAGAACCAATGTGGTGGCGGATTCAATGAGCAGGAAGTCAGCCAATATGTGTAGTCTTGCCCATATTCTGGTCATCCGGAGACCGCTTGCTTTAGATATTTAGGCCTTGGCCAATCGGTTTGTGAGGTTGGACATTTCTGAGCCTAACTAAGTTTTAGCTCGCACGGTCGCTCGTTCTTCATTATTGGAGAGTATCTATGATCGACAGTTTGATGGACCTCATTTGTGTGTCCTGAGAGATACTGTGCAGCGTGGAGGTGCCACGAAGGTGACTTTAGATGCGGATGGAGTTCTAAGGTTTCAGGGGTGAGTATGTATTCCCAATTTTGATGGTATTTGAGAGTTGATCTTAGTGGAGACCCATAGTTCTCGGTATTCTATTTACACGGGCACCGCAAAGATGTATCAGGACTTGCGGCAGCATTATTGGTGGCGTAGGATAAAGAAAGACATTGTTGAATATGTGGCTCGGTGTTTGAATTGTTAGGTGGTCAAGTATGAGCATCAGAGGCCTAGTGGTGTGCTTCAGAGGATTGAGCTTCCCGAGTGGAAGTGGGAGCGGATTACCATGGACTTCGTTACTGGACTTCCGGTGACCCAAAAGAAGTTTGATCCTATTCGGGTCATTGTTGATAGGTTGACCAAGTCAGCACATTTCATTCCTGTTGCCACCACCTATTCATCAGAGAGACTTGCTGAGATCTACATCCGAGAGATTGTTCGCCTTCATGGTGTGCAGACATCTATCATTTTAGATCGGGGTACGCAGTTTACCTCGCATTTTTGGAGAGCAGTTCAGCAGGAGTTAGGCACCTAGGTTCAGTTGAGTACAGCATTCCATCCTCAGACAGATGGTCAGTCCGAAAGGACTATTCAGATATTGGATGATATGTTCCGAGCCTGTGTTATTGATTTTGGAGGCTCTTGGGACCAGTTTCTACCTTTAACAGAGTTCGCCTACAACAACAACTACCAATCCAGCATTCAGATGGCTCCTTATGAGGCGTTGTATGGTAGGCGATGCAAGTCTCCAGTTGGATGGTTTGAGCCGGGAGAGGCTCGGTTGTTGGGTACAGATTTAGTCCAGGAGGCCTTCGATAAGGTAAAGATCATTCAGGACATGCTTCATTCAGCTCAATCACGGCAAAAGCGTTATGCGGATCGCAATGTTTGAGATGTAGCTTTCATGGTTAGCGAGCGAGTATTGCTCCGTGTATCGCCTATGAAAGGCGTGATGAGATTTGGGAAGAAGGGCAAGCTTAGCCCTAGGTTCATTGGCCCATTTGAGATTCTAGATCGCCTTGGAGGGGTGGCTTATAGGCTTGCCTTGCCTCCTAGCTTGTCAGCCGTGCATCCAGTGTTTCATGTGTCTATGCTCCGGAGGTATCACAAAGATCCTACCCACGTGTTAGATTTCAGCAGTGTCCAGTTGGACAAGGATCTGTCCCATGAGGAGGAGCCGGTAGCTATTCTAGATAGGTAGGTTCGACAGTTGAGGCCGGAGAGTTTTCCTTCAGTGCGTGTTTAGTGGAGAGGTCAGCCTCATGATGCATCGACCTAGGAGTCCGAGTCTGATATGCGAACCCGTTACCCTTATCTATTTCCTGACTCAGGTACTTCTTTCTTTTGTCCATTCGAGGACGAATAGTTATTTTAGAGTGGTCTTAATGAATGTTATACTGAAGGTTTGAAACCCCGTATTTGCACTATACAATGCTATGTTGAGATGAAACACGCGTCATGTGACGAGAATGGTTGTATTGTGGCTGGGGATTTGGACTTGGTCCCTCCCGATTGATAGTTTACTGTGCATATTGACTAAGACTAAGCTTATATCTGTATAATTGGGCTAGTATCCATGTTTGGGGTCTTGTGCCGATCTGTAGAATTCTTAGGGAAGCCTGTGGAGCTAAATGACCCTTATACCATGTTGAACACATACTCTCAGTCGTATTCATAGTTGTATAGCATGACATAAATCAATACTAGTTGTGTACTCTAAGTGATAATACCTAGGGTTGAACACCCTGTTCTAGTTGAGTGGGCCCGAGAGGACTAGTCTATATTGACTGAGAGGGGTCGATGGTCCATTGTGAGGTAGTGATATATATACTGGATCGGGCTACACGCCACAACAGTATATACATATACATGTATTGGATTGGACTGCACGCCGCAGTATTATATATATAATATATATGGATCGGACTGCATGCCGCAGTAATATATAAATATATGGATCGGACTCTGCATGCCGTAGTGATATATATTAGGATCGGACTGCACGGCGCAGTATTATAGCGCTTGGGCTGAAGGAGCCCCTATTATATTGGATCAGACTGCACGCCGCAACACTATATATATTGGATCGGGCTGCACGCCGAAGCAATATAAGTTAGGATTGGGCTGCACGCCGCAGTAGTGTTGGGTCAGTGTTGGATCAGTGTCGGGCTGCACGCCGCAATAGAGTTAGATCAGTGTTGGATCAGTGTTGGATCAGAGTTGGATCAGTGTTGTATCAGCGTGAGATAGTAGTAGACTGGAACCAGATTTACCATTTTAGAGATGAATTACCTGTACAGTTATTTCTTAAAACTGTTTAGTGTTCATACAGGTGTTCTTACTTCCAGTTATTATTTATTGATTAGTACTCACTGAGTTGGAAGTACTCACTCTACTCCCTGCACCTTGTGTGCAGATACAGGGATCCATGAGGGTGCCTTAGCTTTACACTGTTGTTTCTATTATCAGCTGAGGAGACTTCGAGGTAGCTGCCGGCGTCCACAGGACCCGATCTCTCCCTCCTTCTGTTTGTATCTTTGGTTATTCTACTTAGACTTGGATTGTATAGGGTGTTCTCTTTCTGTTAGAGGCTCAGACTTATGACACCAGATTCATTGGGTTGTATTACAGTTATTTTTATTTCCGCATTATTGTTATTGTTATAAAAACGAGCAAGTTAATTTTAGACAGAACAATATTACTGGTTATCTGGAAAATGGTTGGGCTTGCCTAGCAATGTGTTGGGCGCCATCACGACCGGGGTTTGGGTCATGACAAGTTGGTATCAGAGCCTAGGCTATCAGGTCTCGCGAGTCATGAGCCGGTTTAGTAGTGTCTCGTGGATCGGTACAGAGACATCTGTATTTATCCTCGGGAGGCTGCAGACCTATTAGGAAACACTTCACATTCTTGGAATTCTTATCGTGTGTACTTGATTCAACTTGAGATATAATTCTTGAAATTCCTTCCACACGTCTGTAAGCGCACTCGAGTGCTTAGTGATAAATTTGCCTTGATGGCTTGTGATTTTCGATCGAGGGGCGAGATATAATCTCTGTGAGTTCATGCTGGGTCAGTCGGGAGGACTTGAGGTCGGATCTTTGTCTATGTCTTGAGCACCAAGGTGCTAATTTCATGAGCCGATATTATAAAATACATACGATCAGTATTGTTCTTAATTGAGGAAATGGCAGCTTGATAATGCGTGAGTTGTAAGGTGTTCGATTCTTATTGTGATCTGTAATGTAACCCTAGCTATGGGCGTGGTGAAATGTTCATGTTTCTTAGTAGAAAGGAAAAGTGCATTACGTGTGGTAGTATGAGTTCAGATGTAGGAAGACCGAGTTGGCTGTGCTATATGTATCATGGTGAAAGGTATTTGATATGTACTATGATTCAAGTAGGTGCAACTCATGTTCATGTATCAATCTTGATAATATAATTCATGTAGTATTGAGATTCATGTTGTTGATAAACATGGTGATGTCTTGTCGAGTTGTGGACGTGTTGTTAAGATGGTTTGGTGATTCTCTGGCAGGTGGATAGGCTCAAATTACAAAGGAAACTTTGTCGAAATTTTTAGAAAAATTTGGGACTTAGAAAAAATTTTGGCCACCTTAAGAGTGGGCTTATCTCTTTTGTGCGAGCGAATGTAAGAATTACAGAAAAGTTAAGATCTCTGATGACTCGAGCCTCCATAAGACTTGTATATGACTTGAGTTTAATCTCACTATAGCAGTGTGACATCATTTGAGTAAGAATACCATGAGTGGTTAAAAGTGCCTTGATATATGGCTTCGAGCCAAGTTGGGGAGGTTGTTATTGATTAACTGATTGCACTATGGTGTGCTATGTCAATTCTGTCTCCAAGTATGTTGGTAAAGGTTATATGGTGCGTCGTAGATGTGAAGGAATATTATAAAATTTTGAGTTACTGTTGATAAAGAATGGTCTCTGCATAGGGAAGAAAAATGGGTATTTGTATCTGTATGAAATCATGTCTGTGGTGTCAGAGTACTAACAAGGCACAAGTGATTATGTTCATTTAGGGCAGGTGATTTACAGTTGAATAAGGGTGAATGACTCTCGCGAGAATTGTATTACTGTGTTCAAGGTTTTGCATATGACAATCATGTGTCTTAAGTTTGTGTACGTGGCTAGAGACTGTATTTTCATTAGAAGAGATCAAGACTTGTGCTATGTTATGTCATTATGGGATTCTATGTATCCGTACTTGGAAGGTAATGGTAACGAATTCATATTCGCAGGAAGTTCTTCAAGTAATGTGTTCTGGAATGTTGTATTTTTGGGAGACGTTTGAGAGGGTATTCGGTGGCCTATGGGTCTTAGACAGGGTGGTCTTATGTGCGAGTCTCATGTGGTAAACCTGAGTTGAGGTATTGTGGTGCTACATTAAAGGCTAATATTAAATTAAAGATGAATCAGATAGGAAGTTGGGTAAATGGAACAACTTGATAATGAACCGAAATGGTATGATAAGGATATGATTAATTCCTGTTATATGCTCGAAGTAATGAGTCTTGCAGGTATTGTGCAACAAAGCTCTTGCGTGCTGGCAGTTTGCTTAGCAGGGTATAAGATCAAAAGGGACAAGGTAATGTAAACTGATAATATCTAGTGGTATGTGGTATTCTCTTGTTAGATCGACGGCGATGATTGAGTTGTTGATGGCATAGTAAAATTTTTGAATGGCTTTCATGGTATGAATGGATGCTTGATATGTGTTATATATTCGTACGGTGGAGTGTGAAATCAGACATAGCAATTCATGTGATATATGTGTTGGAGACCAGAAGTTCTCGTAATCCGCCTATGTAGTGGTAGTATATCGTGTGTATCATCACTGTTTAGCGGTTATTGGAAACTGGAAGCCCTAGTGGCTCTCTCTTTGCTTGATATGATGAATTTGAATTATGATATTTGATTGCAGACTCGTTGTCATAAGTCAGGTTGTCTAGACTAATGTGATACGGACAATGTCGGAAAATGCCACAGGTTGCGTGGCAAGTTGCATCGGATTATGTTCTAACAGGGTATTTTTGTATCCTAAAGACCATCGGATGGCTGGTGAGTATTTCTTGTCAATTGGGCCTTCGTGGTGGATGTCAGTGCAACGGTTTCTACCATTGATTTAGTTCCGGTATTGAGGGACTTTTTCGGATGCGCTTCTTGTGGCCGAGCTTGAGGCTATGTATGTTTATTATAATGTGCAAACTTGACTCGATATGCATCTCATGTTGTGTGATTTATGTGTGGATTGGGTGGCACACCGCCACGAGTTATTTGGATCGGGTGGCATACCGCCACGGGTATGATATCTGGATCGGGTGGCACGCCGCCAGGGGTATGTTGTTTGGAGCGGGTTGCATGCCACAACAGTGTGATGTGGAGAAAAGTTTTCTATATGTTATCTTGTATGCAATAATTCCTGGTTTCTGAGGAAAGTCTGTATTGGGTACTGCTCGGCGAATAGCGCATCGGTTGTGTCCTTACAAGATTTGATAGCATATATTAATTATTTCACCGTGAGTGAGATTGATTGCTTGAGTTCAGACCTAAATCTGTGCGTGGCTGACCGTTTTGAGCATGATGACTTGAGGTGTTTCATGAGTAATAGTGTTTGGATAGAATCATGAGTTGTGGCAAGGCCACGTAATGTTATGACCTTTCGAGGAGGATTCAGGTACTCTAATTCTATGATGTGAGATGAGATCTTAGTTTTGTGTTGTAATGGTACTGAGGAACGAAATTACAACTCTTTTGTGTCAGTCAGTTGTCATGATTCGAGTGTGTTCAGATCATTTCTTATTGGAGCGTGAGTTGTGCTCGTCGTGGCTTAGGCCGATGAGGAGGTGTCATATCACCAGTGTGGTGTATTATAATCGAAATGATCGTTGGAGTCATTAATGAGTGCGAACATATATGATTTCAGCTGGTTTGACAGGGTAATATTGAGGTTTGGCTCTAAAATCTGTTGTAGTATCAGTCAAAAGAGAAATGGATTCATGAATGGTTGACCTAAGAGATGGGTTCGGTATATTGCATGTTTCAGTTGCCGTGGGCAGTATATGAAGGTGTTGGAATAAGACTTTACCTAATGAGAAAGGTTTTTCTGTTAGTATTTGGTTATTATGGCCAATAGCTGTTAATGGATGCCATCGTCTCGAGTGTTTGGGTTGTGTAGTATACCATATGATCCCACATGGAGTGGAAAGTATGGGTTAGTGCAGGTTGTTCTGGTTTATTCTGAGTATAGACGCGGGGTTCTGATCTGGTATGTGTGATTTAGGGAAGTGCAATGTGGTTATGGTTTGGATGAGCTGTGAAATCCCAGCTACATTGTGTTATCAGACTTATGTTAGATAGGGTGATGTAGGATCACCCCGAGTATATGCTTGGTAAAATCATTTAACTATTGGGTTGCTTCTAGTAGAACTCTGGGTACGCTCGAGGATGAGCTTTTGCTTGAGTTGGGGAGAATGTGATGACACAGTCCGTCATCACGAGAGTTGCCTTCCCGTTTTCCCTGTTATATGCTTGTTCATGTTTCAATATATGTGTTTGGTGAATTTGAGTCAATTTGGATCGAGTTTGGTAGGAAATGAGACAAATAGTCTCTTTGATGAAGGAATAGTTGGGAAAAGTCAACTGTATGTTGACTTGTGAGTTAGAGGGTTTGGAATCGAATTATGATGGTTCGGGTACCTTTGGGGGATCATTTGTGGCTTAGGAGAGTGATCGGAATTAAATTTGGAGTTTCGGTGTAGAATTAGGCTTGAATTGGCGAAGTTGGAATTTTGGCAAAATCCGGTCGATAGGTAAGATTTTAATCCGGGCATCGGAATGGAATTCCAACAATTGCAGTAGCTTCGATAGGTGATTTTGGATATGTCTGCAAATTTTCGGGTCATTCGGACATCGTTTGGTCGGGTTTTGATTGGATGTTAGTTTCGGAAATTTTAGTTGAAACTTAGGCTTGAATACACTTTGATTTGATGATTTCCGTATTTAAGGACGTGTTTTTATGATTTGAACAAGTTCGTATGATGTTTTGGAGTAGGTTGGTGGTTTTGGTTGAGATCCCGGGGGCCTCGGGGTGATTTCGGGTGGTTAAACGAGCTAATTCTCATGTTGGAAGATAGCAGGTTTTTCAGAAAAAATTACAGAGGAAAATAAGGCTATGCGATCATATAGACTATGTCGCGATCGCATAGGGTTGTCAGCAATGAATCGCGATCGCATAGGAGATTCCGCATTCGCATAGGAGGACATTTAGGGGAGTCGATTTTTTCACTACGCGATCGCATAGGGAAGGATGCGATCGCGTAGGTTTGAGTAACTGTGCAGTGCGATCGCAAGATCCCATAAGTGATCGTATAGAAGAATTTTGAAGCTAAAATTTTTGCGATCGCATGCCTGGGGCTGCGATCGCATAAGGTAAATCTGGGCGGAACAGAAGGCTTTTTAATGAAATTTCAGTCGCAAGCCCTCATTATTTCCACCATTCTTGCACTACACTGAGAGCTAATTGATAGAATTTGAAGGGGATTTCATCGGGAAGTGATTGGAGGTAAGTCTTGTGGTCTAAATACGTCATTGTATCAAAGAATCTTCCATTAATTCTCTGAATTTGGGTATAAATTGAAGAAGTTAGGGTTTGGATTTTTACTATGAAGAATCATGATTTGCTGGTTCATTTGAAGTCCGATTTTGATAGATTTTATATGCACGGATTCATGGAGAGATAAGGATTCTGAAAATGTAACTTTCATAATTTTTTGAGAAGCGGGCCGGGTCTCGGGTTTTAGTAATTTCGTGTTTTTGGGTGTTTTTTGAGTCCTTTCGATTGGGTTATGATTCATTAGCCTATTTTGATGTATTCTTATTGGTTTTGTTTTGATTTGGCACTTGAGGAGGTCGATTTGCAAGGCAAGAGCAAGGCGAGTTGGGACTTTTGCCGGTTTGAGGTGAGAGGTAGTAATGAATGTTATACTGAGGGTTTGAAACCTCGTATTTGCACTATACAGTGTTATGTTGAGATGAAACACGCGTCATGTGACGAGCGTGGTGGTATTGTGGCTGGGGATTTGGACTTGGTCCCTGTCGATTGATAGTTTACTGTGCATATTGACTAAGACTGAGCTTATATCTGTATAATTGGGCTAGTAGCCATATTTGGGGCCTTGTGCCGATTTGTAGAATTATTAGGGAAGCCTGTGGAGCTAAATGACCCTTATACCATGTTGAACACATACTCTCAGTCGTATTCATAGCTGTATAGCATGACATGAACTAGTACTAGATGTGTACTCTAAGTGATAATACCTAGGGTTGAACACCCCGTTCTAGCTGAGTGGGCCCGAGAGGCCGAGTCTATATTGACTGAGAGGGGTCGAGGACCCATTTTGAGGTATCGATATATATACCGGATCGGGTTGCATGCCATAGCAGTATATACATATACATGTATTGGATCGGACTGCACGCCGCAGTATTATATATATGATATATATGGATCGGGCTGCACGCCACTGTAATATATAAATATATGGATCGGACTGCACGCCGCAGTAATATATATGTGGATCGGACCGCACGCCGCAGTATTATAGCGCTTGGGCTAAAGGAGCCCCTCCGGAGTCTGCACACACCCCCAGTGAGTGCAACTATATATATTGGATCGGGCTGCATGCCACAATAATATATCTATTATATTGGATCGGGATGCACGCTGCAACACTATATATATTGGATCGGGCTGGATGCCACATCACTATATATATTGGATCGGGCTGCACGCCGCAGCAGAGATAGACCAGTGTTGGATCAGAGTTGGATCAGTGTTGTATCAGCGTGACATAGTAGTAGACCGGAACCAGATTTACCATTTTAGAGATGAATTACCTATACAGTTATTTCTTAGAACTGTTTAGTGTTCATACAAGTGTTCTTACTTCCAGTTATTATTTATTGATTACTACTCACTAAGTTGGAAGTACTCACTCTACTCCCTGCACCTTGTGTGCAGATACAGGGATCCAGGAGGGTGCCTAAGCTTTACACTGCTGTTTCTATTATCAGTTGAGGAGACTTCGAGGTAGCTGTCGGCGTCCGCAGGACCCGATTTCTCCCTCCTTCCATTTGTATCTTTGGTTATTCTACTTAGACTTGGATTGTATGGGGTGTTCTCTTTCTGTTAGAGGCTCAGACTTGTGATACCAGATTCATTGAGCTGTATTACAGTTATTTTTATTTCCGCATTATTGTTATTGTTATAAAAATAAACTAGTTAATTTTAGACAGAATAATGTTATTTAATAATTGAACTGGTTATCTGAAAAATGGTCGGGCTTGCCTAGCAATGTGTTGGGCGCTATCACGACCGGGGTTTGGGTCGTGACAACTTAATGGGTGCGCTTTGTCCATGTAAAAGTGTTTAAAGACCCTTTCCATATAGACAAATTGATGGATAAAGATCTTGTCTGCTAAATATTTAATTTGCAGACCAAGATAAATTTTTATTTTTCCAAGATCTTTCATCTCAAATTCTTTCTTAAGATATTCAATTGCCTTTGGAGCTCTTCTGGAGTTCTAAAACGATTTATGTCATCAACATAAATAGCAAGTGTAACAAATTCTGATGACATTTTCTTTATAAAAATATATGGACAAATAACATCATTTATGTAGCTTTCTTTCAACAAATATCCACTTAGGTGATTATATCACATGTGTCTAGATTGATTTAAACCGTACAAATATCTTTATAATCTGATCGAGTACATTTCTCGAGACTTTGAACTATAAGTTTTAGGCACTTTAAATCCTTCGGGGATCTTTATAGAGATTTAATCAAATAAGCCATATAGGTTATGACTCGCATTTAAATGGCATAACATCTTCAGGTGTCTGGGCTACTGCTCTGATCCTCACAATATTTCACAGTATTGTGCACTATATTATATCAAATATATCATCGACGATCATTTTGTATCGGTTCCTAAGCGACATAACTTGTTGAGAACTCATCACTTTCTTTATTTTCAGGTACCTCAACTTCTTTTGGAGTTTCATGAAATATTATGTCGTGGGCTCTTCTAGAGCTCATTTTCTTCTCATTATGATCATTTTTATCATTAGATCCTTATCATTTTTTAAGGATTGTTACCTTTGGAACTGATTAGTCTACCACGCTTCATCCGTACAGTAAACTCTATCCTTCAGGGACATTAAATTTTAATAGGAGCATTTGCAGCTGAAATATGATATTTAATTTTGGATTAGCAAATGCTTCTGGCATTTGACTTGAGTTTATTTTTAAGTTAGGATCATATTAATGATAATTCAATTCATATAGCATATTTTTCAAATGTTTATTCCATTCCCCAAATGTTAGAAAATCTAACATATATCTCCAATCTTCTTTGGGAAACATATCTTTGTGAATTGTGGTAGAGAAATTAATCGTATACCACACATTAAAAGATAGTGAAATATTTGGTTTCTGATCCTAAACCAATTGTTAGGGGAGGACTTATTATACGTTGTTGGTTTGATGCATACAAGTATTGCTATATGCAATTTAGAAAATCTTAGACCAACACATGAAGCTTTATTCTCATAAACAATAGTTCAGCCATTAATAGGAGGTATTCACTGCTAAACTAGCTTGTATATATGCCAGCATTATCAAGATGAACTGTCTTGATTTCATAATCTGAAAATTATGCTCTTAAGTGAGAAAAGCAATTTCAAATGCCAAATTGCAGGTTGACAATATACATACATGTAACCATATTATATATGCATCTATAAGCGGTTCACATGATAGGTGAATGTGCCCATATTCACCTTTTATATATTTCAGAATCAGGGGTCTTAGTCCCAACTTTAACTGGTATAATCAATTTATTATGAGAACAAGCATCACAGGAGAATTTTTGAAGAATCTTCTAGTTCTTCAGTATATGCTTTCTAAATTCTAAAATAGCACATTTAAAAATGGAAAATGAAAACTTCAAGTTTAACATGGCATGTGCTATCTCTTAGTAAACTTCAGGTTTACTATGACATAAATGTTTGCATTGGTAAACTTCTGATTTACTGTGAATACTTTTGTATCAGTAAACTTCTAATTTACCGTGATACATGATATAGTACAAATCGAAGAATAAGACGGGTAACTTCTCATATACATATTATTTTACCTCCTATGATTGTGGAAACATGAAGATTTTAATCTTCAAATCATTTATAGTCTCAATATGATAACTATTTATTTTAGTAAACTTCGGATTTACTACAACATATGTTTTGACCATAATCATATAATATGAATGGCATATTTGTAAATAAGCTCTTCGATAGCCTTCATTTATTATCCACAATCTAATATTTATTGGACACTACTGGTGTCATGTGTCTTCTAGGCAAACAGTTAGCTCTTCAGGAGTTGTTGATACATTTTGTACTATAAAATATTGCTCAGACACTTTTGGTATCATAAGAGAAAATCACAATCAAATAAACAATTGTTTAAGCACAAGAAAACTCCTCTTTATAATATTTTCCTACTTCAGGAGGCAATTTCAATTGTGTTACTTCTTCAGGAGAAAATTTAAAATACGAAATATTGAGTATATATTCTCTCAATTATATTACCTCTTCTGGAGGTGAATTATAATATATTTACATCAATAGCGCGTTCATATTTACTAGATTTATTAATATTATCACATTCATTTTAGGGAATGGATAAATATTATCAAAAGTTCTCATCCTTCAGGAAAATCAAATATAATTATCCGAATGCGCATTAATCACATCAAATGGTGATGTCTTAACATCTTTTAAAATAGTTACTATTTCAGGAGCAAATCGAGGCGTGCATTTAATATAGATAATATTTACATAGCTTATCTTCAATTGTAACCATAGAAAGCCTAAATTATCACTTCTGGTGATCACAGGCATGTACCACTTCTGGTGGTTAATAAAATAATTATAATGAGATATACGAAATATAACCACTTCTGATGGTTGTATATTTTTTGCAAACTCTGCTGGAGTTTAAGTTGATCTACTAATGATATCTATATTTTTTAAAATGACATAAATAAAATATATATAATAAATATTATTATCAAAGCATAACTTTTATTTATGTACAATTATATAACCATACTATATATTACAAACAAAAATTAAAATATTTACATTTCAACAGATTCACCACCGATCACATGACTTGTTTCTCCATCTGGGTGTGCAAGGTAATCAGCTACATCTAAATGCATGAAGTCTAAATTATCTTCAGAAATAAAATTTGTTCAACATTATTCTCAGTATTCTTTAGGGAGGCTTGATAAAGCTCAGCCAAGTGCTTTAACGTATGACAAGTACGTGACTAATGCCATTTTCCTCCATATCTATAGCATGCATTTTTTGTATTTGGTGCTTGCACCGCTTCATGCTTTTGTTCCTTCCTTTTTCATTGCTTGGCGGTGAGGAGGGTTCTTTGGTGCATTATTATTACCATGATTAATGTTTCTTCCCCGACCATGATCATGACCACGACCGGGGCCACAACTTTGTCCGCGCTTAGCTTGGTGGAAGTTCATCTCATTCACTTCAGGGAATGGACAAGAACCAGTAGGTCGACTTTCATGATTTTTCATTAATAGCTCATTATGTTGCTCGGCTCCAAGAATATGTAATATAAGTTCAGAATACTTTTTGAATCTCATCTCTCGATATTGCTGTTGTAGGAGCATATTTGAGGCATGAAAAAAGTTGTAAAAATTTTCTCCAACATATCATGATCAGTAATATTATCACCACATAATTTCAATTGAGAAATAATTTTGAACATAGGAGAATTATAGTCACCGATAGATTTAAAATCTTGTAGCCTTAAATGAGTCCAATCATAACGTGCCTGTGGAAGAACGATCATCTTCATGTGGTCATATCTATCTTCAAATTATTCCATAGTATGACTGGATCTTTAATAGTAAGATATTCCATTTTCAGGCCCTCATCAAGGTGATGGCTTAGGAATATCATTGCTTTGGCACGGTCTTAGTTTGATGCCTGAATTCATCTTTGATGGTGTATGTCAGACCCATCGCATCAAGATAAAGTTCAGCATCAAGCACCCAAAATATGTAGCTTTTGCCCGATATATCCAGTGCTACAAATTCAAGTTTAGAAAGAATTGACACTATATAGAAAAAGAAAGTTCGTACCTCATATACTTCCAAAGTATTTACTCGAGATGGCAGAGTCTCGTACTGATAACGTGTTATAAAATAAAGATTGTAATGTAAAGACAAGTATAAAGAGAAACTAATGTATTATTCGAATTCCAAATTGATGTACATAATGAACTTAAGTCTCTTCTATTATAGAAGAAAGGAAGTTGTTGTGTAAGCTACTACTGCAAGCTGTTGTGTAAGCTACTACCGCAAGCTATTGTGTAAGCTGCTAGATACCAGATATGGATAATCGTCTACTAAGAGTAATGTTTATCCATAATGGAGTACTGAAAGAATAAGCTCATTGTACTATGTATAGATAATCTTCTACTAGGGGTAATGTTTATCCAGACGGAGTACTAAAAGGATAAACTCATTGTACCCGGTATGGATAATCTTCTACTGGGGTAATGATTATCTATAACGCAGTAATGAAAGAATAAGCTCATTGTACCCGGTATGGATAATCTTCTTCTGGGGTAATGTTTATCTATAACGCAGTAATGAAAGAATAAGCTCATTGTACCTAGTATAGATAATCTTCTATCGTGGGTAATGTTTATCCATAACAGAGTATCGAAATGATAAGATAATTATACCTGATATGGATAATCTTCTATCGGGGGTGATGTTTATCCATAACCGGGTACCGAAGAGCTTCTTCAGGAGGTTTATTTCCAATAGAGTACTAAATAGATAAATATATTTACGGCGGAGTCCCATATGAATAAGCTTATTAAGGAAGCTTATTTACAATGGAGTACCAAATGAACATCCATAATATAATATATTTATAACAGAACCAAACATATAATCTTTAGCCACTAATATTAATAAATCATAGGTATTTAATAAAATTAGAACATATACTAATACTTCAAAAATTATATTTTATCGAATTCTAGTTTTTCCAACTTAACATATAGGGTGCATATTTTTGTACTATTGATTCTCAAAGCGGTAAAAAGATAACTTTATTATGAAATGATAATTTCTATTCTTGTAATAAGGGAAATCCCATTTATAAACTTTCTCATATCAAGTGTATAATTAAAAGCATATTTGAAAATAATAATAATAATAACTATCCAAAATTATACTTGATATATTTCAATTTGTAATGGCTAAAGTGGCTTGGACGATGGAAGAGGCAATATTGTGTTTACTTGCCAATAGATCTTTTACAAAGAATACATAGATACATATACACACCTCAACATTTGTTCACTAATTATAGGACCTATATTATGCTAATCGTGTATATTATCCATATTTACATGCAAGCATATGTTATTTTACTACGGGGTATAATATTAACAAAAAATGTGGGGTGTAATACTGCCGGAAGTAACAAAGTCCAAACAGCGGAGATTGTTAATTTAACTTAGAATTGCTTGATTTTGATCTGGCTGTTCCCTGAGACCCTTTTACTTTTATTTGAATTCCTAGAAATTTTTTATTAACGAGCTACAACAATATGTAGTCTCAGTTTTGGATAAAACCTATTACGTCCACTATTTCTTTGTTTGAAAGAAACTATCTGAAATAGTTTTGGTTCTACTGAATTTTACCAGGGAAATTAATGTTGTCTAAAGAGAAATAGCATTACATATTCCATGAATATTTCTAATAGCTACTCAATTTCCAAATCAATTCCATACGCATATTATTGTATGAAAATCTAAACGCCTATGGATAATTGCGAAAACATCACTAAAATCCACCTTAATATCATGCATACTGCTAAATACACCAAAAATCAGCTCTTCCCTAAACTATTACTACAACATCAAGAAAACAATTCCATTATATTTCTGTTTCCCATTCGCGCCCCTATTTGTATTATCAAGGTGCAAAAATTTACACGTAGAGAGATCAATCATTGGACTCATCTGAATGGTTCAACTGGTGCAGATTCTTGGAGAAGTGCAGCAGCCTCAAAACACTCAGCGGCTTCGAGTGCAGATGCACCATTTTCACTTTTGTATAACAAGCCAAGATTGTACCAAGCTGAAGAATTTGTTCTGTCAAGCCGTAATGCATCGGTCAGAAAGCTTTTCACGACAGGCAATGATAGGCTACTGAGTTGTCGAAGAACAATGGCAGTGGAAACCAAACTAGGAACATGGTTTGGTTCTATGTCTAAAGCCTTCTGAAAAGATTGTAATGCTTCTTTATGGAGTCCCCTAGCTTGATAGAGTAACCCTGCAAAAATGACCACCATTTACGATGCCTTCAGAAGTTAGCTCTGTAAGATCTCATCTCAAAGATGATTAAACAGAAAACATCTACATTAATCGGCATTCACTGACTTGTCCAGATTGTAATCATGTTAATTTGATTCTTGCAAATATGTGACTTCGTACAACTTCTTTCCAAAATAGAAATGCCTACGATGCAGGCTGGGTTTACAAAGACTCAAAGAGGCATAAAACAGCAGTGATCAAACCCACTTTGGCTCTAAGATCACAATCTAAAACTTAGTATATAGAAATGTAATGGCCAAATATCAAGTATCTCTTCAATTGGTTGTCTTTCGCAAAACTTCTCGGTTAACCTTTTGGCTGCATAACCACTATAAGACGGCACTTGTATTTCTGCTTTTAAATATGAAACTCAAGAATGCCTAAACATGCATGCTTAGAGTGAAATCCCCCCCCCCCCACAAGGTGTTAATTGCATTGCCTAGGCAACATATCTAGACTTGAGTCATATTGCCCTGCGCTAGAGGGATAAATATCTCTTTGCAGAAAGAAAAACCTAACTCCAACCCTATATCTTGTACGCTCCAAGAGACATCTTATAAGAAAAGTTCAGAACATATGCCAAGATAAGTGGAAATAAAAAGCTAATACCTGCAGAGTGGCATCTTGAAGCAGAATGAGGATTGATAGCCTCAGATTTGATTAGGCAAACCTCCGCATCACGCCACTGAGACAAGCTTGTGTACACATTTGCTAGGTCGTGCCATGTTTCCATTTCTAAACTTCTAGTGTTGTTACTCATGTTCTGTGGGTTTAAAGGACAAAAAGAACAACGCAACTGTTGAGAGACGGAGAATTAAAAGGACAAATTAAAGTACAAAAGCAAGAAAACCTACTAAGGAATACAAGATTGAACTTGAACATCCAACATTTCCTACAGTCCTGCCGGAAGAAGAGAAATAGAATTGAAAGAGATTCTGAAACAGAAGATTACAGTTGAAAATTTCCTTCCCCATTTTCCCTCTTCAATTGCAAATGTGAAGGTTCTTAACTCGGTAAAGAAAATGAATAAAGGTTGAAAGCAAGCGCTTTGCAAGGTCATGTCAAGAATTTGAAATGTGTCACCAAATTAAACTAGAAGGTCTCTCAGATTAAGCAAGATTTGCTGTCCAAGTTGATATTTCATGTCACGAGGAACCATACCTTTAACAACTTCTTCTGAACTCCAAAACTTTTTCTCTGAACTTGGAGTACAGCAAGAAGATGAGTATATGTCTCCACCGCATCCCGCAGATGTTCCTGGGCAATCTGTAGTTTAGCCTTAGTGCGTAGTAGTTCTCCTTGATTCCATTTTCCTGTTTCGTCTAGTGCAGCATTAATAATGTTTTCTGCATCTATATACCTCTTTTGAGCAGATAGTATGCGAGCTAGAAGAAGCCATCCTTTGACGGTAGATCCTCCCTCCAACTTCAACAGCTGCTTTGCATAGTAGAGAGCAATATCCAACTTCCTCTGCTCTGCATTCTCCAAACTAAGGTAGAAAAGAACATTAGGATTTCTTCCTTCAGTCATCTTTTGTGCCGATTCAAGTGATTCAAGAGCTTTACACAGTCTTGACGTTCTCTCAGAATCAGAAACAAGGGCACGAGATCGACCTGAGAGCAGAAGACCAAGTAAGCATTTTGCAACACTAGCCATCTGGTTACATTTCCCATCAATTTTTGGGAGCACTTTCTGGGCATACCCCATCCCTTCTTCCGATAAATTGGGATACTCTGCACAAATTTTGGCAGCAAGTAATAACTCAAATATGTCGTTCTCATTGTCCCTGTTATTCATCAGGTTCCTTAACAGATTCAAAGAGACCATGTCATCACCTTCTGCATAATAACACAGGGCAAGGGTAGTGTATTTTTGTCTTCTAACAACAATTCCAGGGAGCAACTCCTCAACCTGACGGGCGAGTGCCCTAAACTCTCCTGCAATGGATAATGCAAAGCAGAGGTGATCCAAGATCGAAGGATCCCATACAATTTTATTGACGATGTATCTTCTTAGGAGAACCAGAAGAAGCAAAATAGCTTCTTCTATATTGTTTCTAGGTATGAAGGAACCTTCTGCCTGTGCGCGAAGATTTGGAGGAGCTGCATCAGTGCCACTGTATAAGAGAAATATAGCATACTGCTTTTCTATTTTGCTTCTCGTTTCCACATCAAGATTCCACCTATAAAGCAGGGCCCTTCTATATGACAAGATTGCTTCTTGAGGAGCACAAGCTAGCTTCCACAGCTCAGGAAGTAACTCCACCGCCTTGTTCAAGGTTTCCAACAATTTGCAATCAGCAGAAAAGTTCTCATGTAAGCCATCTGGCAAAGCAGACTCAACTGTATCCAGTATCACTGTACACGACTGAGCAGCTTCTGCAAAAGTCATAAAGGAAATCTTTAATGCCCAATAACAATCGACAACGCCGGAACATTAAAAAGAATAAACATGCACAAATAGAGGTATCGTGACAGTAAACGGAAAATACCCCTAAGCACGCATCTTCTTGACTCAGTATTCCACAATAAAGTCAGCGGAATTATAATTGCCAAAGAATAAAATATGCAGTAGAATAAACACATATCATGAACTTAGCTAATAAGGCGAGGAAGCACCTGTAAACCTCCCAAGTGCCTGCAGGGACATTGCCTTGAGTAAAATGGCCTCAAAGAGCAGACTCACTGCATGCATTGACATAGGTGGGATAGCATCGCTAAGTGAATTCCGTCTTGGTATCTCACATCTTCTTGCAATCGAAAGTCTTATCTTGGGAACCACAGCAGCAATATCTATTCCCTCAAATACATGAAGAGCAGCCTCAATGTTACCTTTTTGATACTCAAGCCGACCTAATAATGCTCTTGCTTCCTAAAATAGAAGTGTCTCTTAGCCTCCAAGTAGAATATGAAGGGAATAGAAGTTGTAAGTCAATAGCTCTTATTCATGAAAATTCAAGTTAGTTATGTCGTCCACCATGGACATTGCAGCTGACATGTTGAAAAGATTTTTGTATTTCAATACAGTCGCGCCATGTTAATTTTCGTTAATATGACAGGATCTCCAGTTTTAAAAAGATATTAGTGATCCATTACAAAGTAAAATATAAACACACCATTACGGGAGAATTGCAAGTAAAAAGAAGGGTCATCGTCACTCAAGCAAAGATAGCGAAAGCTTTATTTACAACTTCATACAGAGATATATATAAATCAGAGAAAGCCTCATTTATTTAAACCTTTTGCATGCAAAGTAGCTTATTTTCCTAGTGCTTCCATTATGAATTCAATATTACTTTCACATGCTACTGAGCCATCCCCTCAATTCTTTGAGGATGCAAGAATGCACTTTACTCCAAAAGAGATTTAAATGTAAAAATAACTGTGTCTACCAAATCATTGGTCTGATTATATAAATTTTAGACCACGTACACAGTGAAAAAAGAAATACATGGACTTCTGTTCCCTGTGCCTCGGTAAGAAAACAAATCACTTTGCTCAACACCAGATTAACAATGGAATTTATCTAATAACAAAACTAGATTCTGCCATTCTCAACTGAAAAGTTCCCTAGTATCCAGAATGAATAAATAAGAAAACTTCCTTACTGCATCAAAATCAAATGGAGGGGCGAAAATTGGGACAATAACATCTGATTATGAAAAAGATAGGAACAGTTAACTATGGGATCGAACGGGAAGCCAACTTCATCATAGGTATCCTTTGCAGCACCAACCTCATAATTCAAAATGCCACTCTCACGAAGTGATGATTCTGCTTCTTCTATGTTACTGGTATCTGCCTTGGCATCATCTCCGGCTCGTGAAGAATATCCACTAGCTGAATAGTCTCGAGTTGCAAGAGACTCGGATGATGGAATAATATCTTCAATCCTCAATTGTTCCCCTGAGCAAATGCACTTCATCATCTTGCGCAATCTAAGGCTTAAACTAATTTTCTGCTTGTAGATCCAATATTTAACTCTCATCCTGTCTCATTACGCTGAAATGTTTAATCACAAAACATATCAGAACCCTCAGTGGAACATGAATCAGAAGTTAGTAAACCAACAACAACAACAAACTCAATGTATTTCTAGGAAGATTAGTGTGTATGCGGACCTTATTCCTACCTTCAAAACATATTTTATCCAGTACACATAATAGTATAAGAGAAGAAAGCAAGAAAAATAAAAAGTAAACTTGGCATAGTATACATAACAAAAATTCTACTTTGATTGAAAAAGAAAAAGGAAAGATCAGCCCAAATTCAATCTCTTTCCCCTTGTAGGATTGTGTGTTGATTACACATATACCCTTTTAGCTAGAATTCAAGATGAGCCTTTTTTCTTCCAAAGATGGCCCAACTAAAAAATTTCTACACTGTTCAAGAAATGCTGCACCTAAATTATGTGGATCATAGAAATTAAAGACCCTAAAACAAATAACACAAAATAACTAAGGTTTATAAAGCCCTAAGATATTGAATTGAGTAAAAGTAAGCAAAATCCAGTTGAAGGAAAAACCCAACATTACCCAAACAGAGCCTCCTCAGTTGAGCTAAACACAAAGGGATTAACCAATTACAAAAACTGAAATCCAGAAAGTTCACCAACAACTAAGAAGATGCTGCATTATTTAGACCAAGAATTCAGGGGAAAAGATTTCAACTTTCTTAAAGCCTGGGCAGCTAAAAATTTCAAGGGGAAAAAAACTCAATGTATCATAAAAATGGGTGAAAGCAATCAAACTTCAAACAGTGAAAGATAGGGTTAAATCAAAAGTACCTTTTGATTAGTAAAACGCATTGACTGAGCTGAGCCCACAAGAAATTAAAGCCTCCACTACCCCTCATTTCTTCCAAAGATTAAAGCTTTTTTGCTTGACTAAGTTAAACCCAAAAAATGAAGAATCCAAAGCTTTTAAAATTTTGTTTTTCTTGCACAAGTTTTCAACTGTTGATTTTAGTGGTTCTATTTACACTTGGAACTGTGGAAGAGAAGATTCAAAAAGTCAGACAGACAGAAGTAGTGAGTGCATTAAATGTGAGAGACCCAATAAACCCTGAAATCTTTTCTTCCTTATCAGTAAAATGTTACTAGAATTTAGAATGCAACAATTATTTTCTTAATGTGGGTAAATTTTTAGTTAATTGTAACAAAGATTTTTCTTACAATAGTTATTGCAATAAATTAATGATGTCTGACAGAGTCTTGAATTCCTTTACAGCAGGAGTACTAAATTTAATTATGTTAATTCCTCCCATATGTAATAAGCTACTTTCTCCGGTTCAAAATAAGTGATTTTTTTATTTTTTTTGTGGTCCAAAATAAGAAATTTTTTCGTATTTTAAGAATGACTTAACGATATTTTTCCTATATTATCCTTGAAGTAAATAGTGTTGAAATATGTGTTATGAGTGTTTATGTGAGATAATAAGGTTAAAATGGTCAATTCAATTGCTAATTAATGCTAAAATATAACTTTTTTAATATGTGTGAAAACATCCAAAAAATTATTTATTTGGACCGGAGGGAGTATCAATTTGCTTTTGAAGCTTATTAATAAAATATTAATAAATTCTATATAAAAATATTTAATATACCTAAATATTATTAATTAAATATTTAATTTGAGAAGTAAAAAAAAATTAAAAAATATATACGTAAGGAGAATTTAATAAAAATAAATTAAATTATTTTTTATTATCTAAATCAATAATTATATTAAACCAAAATAAAACAAGAAATTGATCACTATTGTGCAAAGGACTGAGTAATTATTTTAATAACTGCTTTAGAGAAAGGTTATGGGGAAGGAATAGAGTGGGTCCCATTGTTGAATTTTGGGTACAAAGGCCTTTCAAATGCCTGTCAGTTGCCAACTGTGTATTTAATACTTATAAAAATGATTCTCTCGTTTACTGATTTATTTCACTTTTCTTCACTTTAAGAATA